>JAJOZX010000087.1:0-147500 GCA_023014485.1 Bathynomus jamesi | reverse complement strand
AACTCATCAAGGTGGGCGTGTAGTACGTGCAGTTTCAGCGACATCCGGCAGCCCATGCTCCGGTAGGTGTCCACAAGTTCGTCAACGATTTCCCTGTAGTTCTCTGCCTTGTGGTTTCCGAGGAAACCTTTGACTAGAGAAACGAAGCTTGTCCAAGCTGCCCGCTCAACCTCAGACAGCTTCTCAGGAAAGCTGTCGGAGTCAATAAGTCGCTTCACCTGAGGGCCCACAAATACTCCTGCTTTGATCTTCGCCTCCGACAACTTCGGGAACAGCTCCTGGATGTGCTTCAAGGCCTCACCCTCTGGATCCAGCTGTTTAACAAACTGCTGAATGATGCCCAATTTGATGTGCAGGGGTGGCATCAGCACTTTCGTTGGCTCCACCAGCGGCTCTTGCTTCACGTTATGGGCCCCAACCTCATAGCCGGTCCTGAGGGGCCAGTTCCTCTTCTCGTAGTGAAGGGCTGTATTTCGGCTATCCCAGAGGCACAGATAGCAAGGGAACTTGGTGAAGCCTCCCTGAAGCCCCATCAAAAAGGCCACCATCTTGAAATCACCAATGACCTCCCAGCTGAATTGGTCGTACTTCAGTGCACTCAGCAGGATTTTGACGTTCTGTTACTCTTCTTTCATGTGCACTGAATGAGCCAGAGGAATCGAGGGCCACTGATTTGTGTTGTGCAGTAAAACAGCCTTGAGGCTTTTAGATGAACTGTCGATGAAGAGCCGCCAGTCAGAGGTGTTGCAGGGAATGCCCACAGCGTCGAAGAGTCCTCTGATGTCATGGCAGTAGCACAACCCATCTCTAAGAGTGAAGAACACTGAAAAGCCGCGATGCCGCTTCCTCTGGGAAGTAATTCGAACGCTGTCGTCCAGTAAGTCCCACTGCTTCAGTCTGGAAATGAGCAGCTCGGCGTTGGACTTTGTCAAGGCCATTTCCCTGATGAGGTCGTTGATGTCCTCTTGGTTGGGGTAGTAGGGGCACCTTTCACCGGCCACCCGGCGTCGACGGCGCGCAGCAGATGACGCACCTTGCTCCTCCTCGGAATCATCATAGCTTCCTTCTTCTGCTGGACAAGATTGATCTCTCAAGGGAGGCTGTGGCACAGGTAGGTCCGTCGCGTTATGGGGAACAGGTGCAATAGATGACGGAATGTCAGGGTACTCAATGGGAGGCGCATTCTTCCCCTTTCTTCGTTTTGTTGGGTCCACCATACAGAAATAGCAGTCCGTGAGATGGTCTGAGGGCTCACGCCAGACACGGGGGGTAGCGAAACGCATTGCCCTTCTCTCCTCTAAACCAACCTTCAAGAGTGCGGCGGCAGTAGTCACAGATGACATGTGGTGCCCAGCGTTTGTCTTGGTCACCGACTGGCATTCCGAAGTAGGCATGATAGGCTTCCTTTGCACGGATGCAACTGTCCAAGCAGTGTTTTTTAGCCGTCTTTGCGAAGAACTCGCCGCACACGTAGCAGAAGGGATCCGCTGGGTATTTGCAACCACGAGCAGCCATAACAGTAACTTCGTCACACGTCACACGTCTGAAAACGTAAAAATAATGGATTAATTTAACCCTATATGAACATAATTCTTATTTTTGTCTTAAATTTTTTTTTACCTATAATAAACATTCATTTAGAGTACTTTGAACATAAATATGTGATTTTTAATGTAATATATATATAAATAATATATATAATAAATAATATATATATATAATATATATAATAATTATATAATATATATAAAATGTAATATATATAATACAAATTGGACAACCTTATACCACGTGGCAAAGAAGGCATGGATGTCAGAGCCATCAATATTGTTACGTTTCAATAAAATATTCTAGTGCTCAGTTTATCAGAATTGTTTTATATTACTTCAGCCACTCTAACAACATATATTGAGCAATAAAAAGTTATTCAACTTACCTTTAATCAAATAAAGTGATAAAAAATAAAAAACGAACTGCGTAACCATACACTTTTACTTCTACTGACGCACTAACTTATTTTTTTCATTAAAGCTCGGTTTTCTGCAGTAGGAGTTGCCAATTCGTGATATAAACTCCTTGAACCGTTACAAATTTGACGATATCGTCATTTAAGTTAAAATGTACTTGTTTCGGTAAATATATAGTAAATTTTGAAGCGTTTACAGATCTGTCGCAGATGTCCATATAGGGTTAAAAAATAATAATATTCTTATTTCAACAAAATCGATGTACTGACAACAAACCCGAAGTTTAAAATCACTGACAGCTTTTTTCCAGTGATTTGAAGCATAATGAATCAGAAAATAAAGGTTATTGCCCAGAAACAAAGAAATTATTTTTTTTTGTTACACGGTGTTATTGAACGGATTTAAAATAACAGGATCATTTGATTATTGATCCGGGGGTAGTGTGTCTGCAAAATATGGTAATGCCCGATTTTTTCTATGTAGTAATAATAATAATAATTAACTCTTTCTCGCCGATTTGTTCCCCTCATTAGACCTACAGTTTAACGTGGATTCAGAAATACATCTCATCAGGGAATGATTGCTCACTATTTCACATTTCATCGAGATAATTAAGGCTCATATACAGGACCTGCATTGCCTATAAGATCTGTGGCGCGTGGAACATGCAGTCTTCAGATGTGAACCTTGCCACACACACACACACACACACTATATATATATATATATATATATATATATATATATATATATATAGGGTGATATGCACAAAAGACAAATTTTTCTATGTAGTAATAATAATAACCCCGAATTTTCAAAAATTGCTGTGAAAGTGTAATGAAAAAGAACAGCTTCAGAGTTCATTCACACCATGCGTACACTTATCTCGTGTACTCAGTGTGCACCTCCCTCATTGTGCCTGACAACACAGAAGCTCTTTCCAAAATTGTTGTGAAAGTGTAATGAAAAAGAATAGCTTCAGAGTTCATTCACGCCATGCGTACACTTATCTCGAGGCGTAACATGATATAATTGTTTACAACCAAAAGAATTAAGTAAACAACATTACATCATTCTGTTTATTATAAATATATAGAAAATAAATATACATTTTGAATGATCAATTAAAAATAATAATAGTTTAAGAAATATGAACGAGGAATATGCATATAATAAAAAAATATCCGTCAATATAACAGTACAGGAGATATATATATATATATATATATATATATATATATATATATATATATATATATACAATATTATACATACACCCAATTATGGAGATATATAGAAAATAAATATACACTGGAATGACCAAAACTAAGAAATAATATAACCATCAACATAGCAGAAATATATACACACAACTAAATAAATAAATACATACACTTTATCTTCTACGGCGCAAAATAAGAAATCGTATAGCCATCAATATATCAGAAATACACACACACATACACACACACACACACACACACAAATATGTTAAATATATAAATACATTTCACTTTTTTCAAAATACTGAACTCGCACCTAACCGAGTCTACAATTACATCATTATTGCTCTGCATTACGCAGTATACGCGGTTTAATAATATTTCACCGCTTAAAGTATACGGAAACCTGTACTCGATATGAAGGGCTTTCATATCGTTCAGTACTATTTTTGTTCCCACTTTACAACCGGTTGGTAAGTTATCTTTAAATACGTCTAGAATACAATCAAAAGCAAGCACAAAGAGTTCATCGTTAGCCAAATTATTAAACACAAGTTTATAAACACGCCTTTCCAATCGAGGGTTTATTTCTACCGAACCGAGCTTTTCAATCGTGAACTCATCTTCACTCAACATAGCGGCAATTGAAATAATCTTCTAAATCGTTACGACAACTGCTCGTTATATAAATCTCGGTTTTAATGTTTTAACACTCCCTGAATGCGCACCAGACAGTTCCCGTCAGGGTAAATTTCATGAACTAGGCACATTTTATAACGGTTTTATTGTTTTTCCACTCACCATTTCCACAAACTAAACGTCTTCACACTCCGGTGCACTATTTGAGAGAAACATATAACCATATTTTACCTTTTTATTTGACAGACGATACTCGTCTCTAAAGTCTGCTAAAAACTCACGCAGGACACTAGCCACAACCTCACTACGAGCCTCATCATGATATACATTAATATAGTGATAAAAATACTTAAGATTGTCCATGATGACGACATTTACATTTTCAACCGAAGTGTACGAGTTAACAATAGACACATCAATGATTATATTCGAGACATATATATTTAAAAACACGTGATAAATAAGTTAACAATTGAAATTATGTTAACACAAGAAATAACAGAAAACAAGAAAAAATAAATGCATAGATTTGGTGATCACAAACAACAGTAACCTAATACTTTAAAGAAAGCATTCTATTAAATACTTTTAGCCTATGTTCACGAATTAATACCGGTTTTAAAATAGATTCGAGACGAAGACCGTCTGGACTGATTTTATAGAAATTCAAGGATTCCAAGTTGACCACGAGAGAAGTTATGTAGTCATCTTCCATGCTGCAAAATCTCGTCGTTTGCCTGTCTGCTCAGAACACCGACAAGAGGTAAGATCAAATCCACATCAAAACAAAATTTTAGTCGCTAAAATAACAGCCTGAGCATTGTTCATGTTATAAATTATCTTTGATTCGTTTTGGTAAAATTGAATAAACTGCAGCCTTTGTTTCCTGATCAGAAACTCTCCGCCTTTTTCTGGTATGGTGCAAGGTTTCGTTGCAACCATATTCACTGCTCGAGTCTACTTCACAGTCGTTGTTTCTAATCTAGATTTACACTCTACTAATGCATTCAATGGGTGAATAATCATCTTGGTTGATATTATTGACACCACAATCGAGAGCGCTCACTGGGGTAACGGACACTTCAAGTAATGGTGCGGGCGCTTGAGGTGGGTCGGGGACAATCTCCTCAGGTTGCCCTTGTGGCGGGGAAAATATTGTGTGGAGGTAATTATGTGCTGCTTCTAAGTAAACAAAACGGGCTTTATGTAACAGTGGCAACTAATAATGATTTATGCAAAGATGCACCAGCTCTTCCGGAACGTCTGGATGCAATTTTACCGAGCGATATATTTATCAACTTGTGTGCTTCAAACCCGTTTGGAACGTCAGATATCATGTTCACCACTTAGCAAATGATCAAGGCACAGAGAGCTAACTAACACGACTCCATCCTCTATTTCCAATCTTGTAATGACTTAAATTGAAAGTTTCGCATGCCTTTATACAATGTCGTTCTGACGTCATTATCAAGCTCCAAGCAGGGAATTTCCAGGTAGTAGCATGAATCACGTTGCTGTTCTTTCACCTGTGCACACACACACACACACACACAGGAGAAAGTGAAACGCTAATTGATACATGATTTATTTAATAAACGAAATATTCAAGACATATATATTTACAAACACGTGTAATAAATAAGTTAACAATAGACACATCAAAGATTATGTTCAAGGTGTATATATATATTTAAAAACACGTGTGATAAATAAGTTAACAATTGAATTTCTGTTATTTCTTGTGTTAACATAATTTCATTTGTTAACTTATATATTACACATGTTTTTAAATACATATGTCTTGAATATAATCATTGATGTGTCTATTCTTAGCTTATTTATTACACGTGTTTGTAAATATATATATAGCTTGAATATTTCGTTTATTAAATAAATCATGTATCAATTAGCGTTTCACTTTCTCCTGTGTGTGTGTGTGTGTGTGGCAAGGTTCGGGGTATCCATTTCCTTGAACTGACCCACAGAGCAGATGTTCACATCTGAAGACTGCATGTTCCACGCACCACAGATCTTATAGGCAATGTAGGTCCTGTATATGAGCCTTAATTATCTCGATGAAATGTGAAATAGTGAGCAATCATTACCTGACGAGATGTATTTCTGAATCCACGTTAAACTGTAGGTCTAATGAGGGGAACAAATCGGCGAGAAAGAGTTAATTATTATTATTATTACTACATAGAAAAAATCGTGCATTACCATATTTTGTAGACATACTACCCCCGGATCAATAATCAAATGATCCTGTTATTTTAAATCCGTTCAATAATCAAATGTTCCTGTTATGCTGAAATTATGATGTGGAAGAGTGAGCAACGACTCCCTGACGAGATGTATTTCTTGAACTGATCCACAGAACATATGTTCACATCTTCTGAAAGCTGCATGCTCCACGCGCCACAGATCTTATAGACAATGCAGGTCCTGTATATGAGCTTTAATTATCTCGATGAAATGTGAAATAGTGAGCAATCATTCCCTGACGAGATGTATTTCTGAATCCACGTTAAACTGTAGGTCTAAGGTCGGGTGAAAAGCTTTCCAATTCGGCGAGAAAGAGTTAATTATTATTATTATTACTACATAGAAAAATCGTGCATTCCCATGTTTTGCAGACATACTACCCCCGGATCAATAATCAAATGATCCTGTTATTTTAAATCCGTTCAATAATCAAATGTTCCTGTTATGTTGAAATTATGATGTGGAAGAGTGAGCAACGACTCCCTGACGAGATGTATTTCTTGAACTGATCCACAGAACAGATGTTCACATCTTCTGAAGGCTGCATGCTCCACGCGCCACAGATCTTATAGACAATGCAGGTCCTGTATATGAGCTTTAATTATCTCGATGAAATGTGAAATAGTGAGCAATCATTCCCTGACGAGATGTATTTCTGAATCCACGTTAAACTGTAGGTCTAAGGTCGGGTGAAAAGCTTTCCAATTCGGCGAGAAAGAGTTAATTATTATTATTATTACTACATAGAAAAATCGTGCATTCCCATGTTTTGCAGACATACTACCCCCGGATCAATAATGATCCTGTTATTTTGAATCCGTTCAATAATCAAATGTTCCTGTTATGTTGAAATTATGATGTGGAAGAGTGAGCAACGACTCCCTGACGAGATGTATTTCTTGAACTGATCCACAGAACAGATGTTCACATCTTCTGAAGGCTGCATGCTCCACGCGCCACAGATCTTATAGACAATGCAGGTCCTGTATATGAGCTTTAATTATCTCGATGAAATGTGAAATAGTGAGCAATCATTCCCTGACGAGATGTATTTCTGAATCCACGTTAAACTGTATGTCTAATACGGAGTGAAAACCTTAACCGTTGTTACAATTCGGGGAAGAGCTAGTTATTATTATTATTACTACTAAAGAGAAAAATCGTGCATTAGCATGTTTTGCAGCCATACTACCCCCCGGATCAAATGCTCCTGTTATTTTAATTCCGGTTCAATAATCAAATGTTCCTGTTATGTTGAAAGTATGATGAGCAACGACTCCCTTACGAGATGTATTTCTTGAACTGATCCAGAGAGCAGATGTTCACATCTTCTGAAGACTGCATGTTCCTCATTTTATAATAAAGAAATTATAAATATATCCATTCCTTTAATTATATTTTAAAAAAAGAAAAGATCATTCGGTTTCCACGTTAAACTGTGGGTCTAAGGCGGGGTGAAAACTTTAACCGTTGTTACAATTCGGGGAAGAGCTATTTGTATTATTATTATTACTAAAGAGAAAAATCGTGCATTAGCATGTTTTGCAGCCATACTACCCCCCGGATCAAATGATCCTGTTATTTTAAATCCGGTTCAATAATCAAATGATCCTGTTATTTTAAATCCGGTTCAATAATCAAATGATCCTGTTATGTTGAAATGTGGAAGAGTGAGCAACGATTCCCTGACGAGATGTATTTCTTGAACTGATCCACAGAACAGCTGTTCACATCTTCTGAAGGCTGCACGCGCCACAGATCTTATAGACAATGCAGGTCCTGTATATGAGTTTTAACTAACTCGATGAAATAGTGAGCAATCATAACCCGGACGAGATGTATTTCTGAATCCACGTTAAACTGTAGGTCTAAGGTCGGGTGAAAAGCTTTCCAATTCGGCGAGAATGTAGTAATAATAATTAATTCTTAGAAAAAATCGTGCATTACCATGTTTTGCAGTCATACTACCCCCGGATCAATAATCAAATGATCCTGTTATTTTAAATCTGTTCCACCCTATATATATATATATATATATATATATATATATATATATCCATTCCTTTATTTATTTTAAAAGAATGAACAAAACTCTCTCTCTCTTTCTTTCTATATATATATATATATATAATTATATATATATATATATATTATATATATATATATATATATACACACGAGATAGGTGTACGCCTGGTGTGAATGAATTCAAAATGATTCTATAGTTTCATTGGTACGTTTTTATTTCCCACTAACTGTGTACACGAGATAAGTGTACGTATGGTGTAAATGAACTCTGAAGCTGTTCTTTTTGCAGACGTTTATACAGAAAACACGTAATTACATTCAATTGTTAGTACTTTCAGGTTTGCCCACCTCATGCACCTTATTTCTTTTGCTGATTATTATTTAATATAATTGTGTGTATATCTTTCATTAACAGAGATGTTATCTAAGAATATGACACCATACAAATTACGTGTAAATAAAAATATAAAACATTTTCTTCGCTTCGAGAATGAAGCATGTATTTCATTGTAGAAGTAATAACAACAACAATATTAAGATTTGGAGTCAAGCGAGATTTACTCGAGTAGACTGGAAGAAAGGTCAACTCGCGGTCATTTTGTTCCTTCCAAAAAGGCCTCTGGGCAAACACGTGTGTTTCGAGTTGACCCAGATTCTTGGTAACCCTTTCCTCGTGTGTGTGTGTGTGTGTGTGTGTGTGTGTGTGTGTGTGTAGATTTGAGAAGATGCTAAATTAACGAATTCTTTTAATTGTTTAGTGATTTTTTAATTCACTTTAAGGTGAAAATCCATTTATATATACATATATAAAAGGAATGACAAAACTAAAGAGACACAGTTAATATGATTCTTTCTATATATACAGGGCGTCCCAAAAAAATGTATACACACTTTAAATAATTATAAAGGCAGTGTTTATTAAAATACATTTAATTTTCAAAATGTAATAGAATCTACAGACATTATTTAATTGTTTTGTCAACGCCTGTTTTCAAACTGACGTCCGTTCTGGTCCAGGCACTGCTGATAACGCGAAGCAATGGAATCGCAAATATCACGAAATATTTCGTTTGGTATTTGTGTGCATTCTCGTTCAATGGCTTCTCTCAATTCAGCGACTGTTGCAGGTTTTATAGCGTAGACTTTGTCTTTTAAGTATCCCCATAAAAAATAGTCTAGTGGTGTGAGGTCTGGTGAACGCGGAGGGTATTCTACGAAACCCCTTCGTCCAATCCACATCCACATCGTGCCAAGTACCACTCGCAATACTCCACTCTTCGGTCCGGATCATCTTCATTAATAGCATGGACTAATCTTGGAATGTAACTTTTCCATTGACAGCACTTCAAAATGCGTTGGACAGACGATTCTGAAATTCCTACCTCACGACTCGCTTGCCGCACAGATTTTCTTGGACTTTGGTGATACGTTTCCAGTACTCTTTCTTGCTTTGTGGGGCTTGTCGATGTCCGTGGTCTTCCGGAACGCTTCTTGTGGACATTCTGAACAGTTCCATCGGCTTCAAACTTATCTCTAATTCGAGTGATGGTAAGTCGCGTTGGTGGATCTGTTTGAAACTCCCTCCTAAACTGTCTTTGCACTTCAACTGCGTTTTCACACTTCCAGTAGCATTTTAGAATGAATTTCCTTTGTTCAAAGCTTAGTCTGACTGCCATTATTAATTCTAATGGGTTTAACTTGGAAAGAAAGAAACATCAATTGAGCTATCAGCTGTTAAAGTGTGTATACACATTTTTTGGGGACGCCCTGTATATATATATATATATATATATATATATATATATATATAAGGTAAGGAGAAAGTTGTTCATTTGTGTATATTTCGTCTGAACTAATATTTTGACGATTGTACGTTCGCGAAGGGTGAGAAGTTTGGGGGGAATGAGGGAGGAGGGGGGACGACCGTGTGTTTTGAGTTGACCCAGGTTGTCGGAAATCCTTTCCTCGTGAAAGAAAAAACAGCGTTTAATGATTAATTTCTTATATTGAATAATTAATTTCTTATAATAATTGATTCTCTTAAAAGGAGAAAATTCGTTTGTTTTAAATTAATATACGTTTAGCTTCATTTGATTTAAATTAATATACGTTTGGCATTTTTTTTCTGATTTTCATCCACATGATATGTACAGAGGTGTGTGTGTGTGTGTGTGTGTGCACGAGTTGTTCATTCGTTTATTATATATATATATATATATATATATATATATATATATATACAAGCACGGATGGGGTGACAAGTTTGGGGGGAATGAGGGAGGAGGGGGGGACGACCGTGTGTTTTGAATTGTCGTTTATTTCAACTTTCTTCGTAAGGTTTCTTTTCCTTGCGTTTTTCCCACTGCTATTCGTGACTTAATTGTGATATTTATAATAAAAATAGGAATTAAGTAATAAAGTGATTTATTGTGTAAAGAGCGTGTGTTTAAATTATTTATTTAATAAACAGAATTTCTTTTAAAGTAAATTGTTGGAATTAAGATACGTTCGCGTCCTACCGTACCTTGCAAAAAGGCCTCGGGCAAACACGTGTGTTTCGAATTGACCCAGATTGTCGGAAATCCTTTCCTCGTGAAAGAAAAAAAACAGCGTTTAATGATTAATTTCTTACATTGAATAATTAATTTCTTATAATAATTGATTCTGTTAAAAGGAGAAAATTCGTTTGTTTTAAATTAATATACTTTTAGCTTCATTTGATTTAAATTAATATATTGTTTGGCATTTTTTTTCTGATTTTCATCCACATGATATGTACAGAGGCGTGTGTGTGTGTGTGTGTCTGTGTGTGTGTGTTTGTCTGCACGAGTTGTTCATTCGTTTATTATATATATATATATAATATATACAAGCACAGGTGGGGTGAGAAGTTTGGGGGGAATGAGGGAGGAGGGGGGACGACCGTGTGTTTTGAATTGTCGTTTATTTCAACTTTCTTCGTAAGGTTTCTTTTCCTTTCCCACTGTTATTCGTGACTTAATTGTGATATTTATAATAAAAATAGGAATTACGTAATAAAGTGATTTATTGTGTAAAGAGCGTGTGTCTAAATTATTTATTTAATAAACATAATTTCTTTTAATTGTTGGAATTAAGATTCATCTGTATTGATTAACTACCATCATATAAATATATTGTGGTATTTAAATGGATGATTAATATATGGTTTAATTTAATAAATATTGCTATCTGGCAACTCAGCCTTCTATTGGAATTAAATACATAGCGCTATCTGGCAACTCAGCCACATGGCGGATTAGAGGTCTATAAAAGAGCGAGAGGCTGACGACGGAGTCATACAAGCTCGGCTCCCAGCCGAGCAATGATCTCTGGTCCTTTCTCTTTCTGGTCCTTTGGGTGGTGAGAAAACCCCTTCCCACCCTTAGAGGCCTCTTAGGTTAGGTATACTCCTTTGGGGGGAATAGCTTGGGGGAGAACTCCGCCTCCAAGTTGCATGCCCTTGCAATCCCATTTTGGGGTTGGCAACAAAGGCCGATACTCTCTCTTTCTCTCTCTCTCTCTCCCCCTTCAGGTGTACCCCTCCCTCCTTGGCTCCTTCTAAGCCAACTGGCTGATTCAGCCAACTGGCTGATTAGGAGCCTATAAGACAACGCCTACTCGGCTGAAGTCTTAATATGCACTTGGCTCCTGCCAGGTGAACACCTCTCCTCCTTTCTCTCCTTTCTCTTGGGGGATAACGCCGCCTCCAAGTTTCATGACCCCTTGTTGCACCTGCAGCATCCCCTTTTTGCAACACCCTACCCCTTTTGCAACATTGAGTTGTTGCATAACCCCCACCCCCCTTTGCAACACCCCACCCCTATTGCAACATTACGTAATAATTTCAACATTCCTGCACTCTCCGCTTCTGCGGCTATACTACTGGGCCCCGTATTATCAAAATGCCTAGGGCCCCGCACTTGTTAGGGCCGGCTCTGCATACATACATACATACACCCTTATACCGTACGTACACACACACACACACACGCACACACACACACACACACACATATATATATATATATATATATATATATGCAGATACATTTTGTGATGAAAATTAAGTAAGAATACATATTGTATTTGTAATATTAGCTAGAAAATAATTGAGGGGTCGCGCGTTTTAAGGTACCTAAGCGCCACCACAGGCGAAAACGTGTTTTTGATGGATATCACTATTTTCCCCCTTCCTCTATCGCGTGGTTTGGGTTATAATGACCTTACGACACTAGAAGTATGGTTGAAAATCTTATGAAGCGAACTACTTTTTTCACCTCTATCGCCAGCCAAAATCACCCAAAGTTCGACATAATAAGAAAAAAAAAAATATATATATATAAATAAGATATAAAATATGAAAATCTATTCCAAAAACTCATCAACATCTTCATTAGCATACTTAGAACTCTAATTTAGCCAAAAATGAACGTTCTAGCTCAATTAATAAAGGAGATACTATTGCGAGAATATTGCTGAACTTTGGAGGCGATTTCTGGCGAATTTTAATTTTGGCGCTTAGGTACCTTAAGACGCGGGACCCCTCAAATATTCACACTCTTGTATTTACTGTAGATTGTTTTATGCAATATTTCCGATATGCAAAACGGAAGTTTTTTCGGCTGGAAATGGTTATTTTCAATAGTTCTTTTATTCAATTAAACATAATACATTTATCAGAGAGCCACACACTCGTATTTATAATAGAGTTAAAGTCATTTCGTCGATTTTGTTGGAACTAATACGAATGAACACACAAACAAACGATCTTTATTCAGAAAGTAGGCATTGCATAAGGTATACATTAAATACAAACATGATTTTGTATTTATTGGAAGGCAATGTAATGAAAGCATTCTTGCCTGAATATGCCGTTGGGAAGCATGAGATTTGTTCGGGCAAAATTTTTTAGTCATTTCAACTTTTACAATATAAATATAAGAAAATAAATAGAAATAATGGAAAATAAAATAAAATTGCCTCAATTAATTTCTTCTTTACGAATGGAAATTGAGATAATCTTAAAAATAAACAATATGGAAACAGTACAATAAAAATATGTGATGAAATACCAAAATGTATTGATTTCTATTATTACAAATGAAAAATGAGATTATAATACTAAAATAATAGAAATAGGGTACGGATAAATGTGACATATGATATGTACAGTGTAACATAAGGAAAATTTTCAAAATATAATTTATATAACTCGCAAAAGCACCCGATTTAAAACTGTAAATTTTACATATAATATAGGCCTATTTAAATTTTGAAAAAGGACTGAGATTTTTTTAATAGTAATATTTACGAGTGCTAATATACATACGCAAATGGGATGTTGTACATTAATTGGAGTAAATAAAATATTTCTTTAGTGATTTTGGGAAAGAAATTAATGATGCTCCCTGTCTGAAAATTTATAGGTATATAGATCCATATATCTGCTTCTTTGTAAGAGTTTGCATTTAATAATTTAGTATGTGTATGAAATCATTGGGAAGCCTTGTATTATTATTATTATTATTATGATTGATCTGATATGTGATAATTTGTTTGAGAATGGGGCGAAGTATCGCATCTGTTATTAGGTAACTTTTACATAGTGATATCAATAATTACAGTAGTATATGAAAGTGATTTAGTTTTACAATATTCAAATGTCAGAACATTGAAGAGGTTTGAGAATGTCTGCTATCATTCTTCGAGAGCGTTCATAAGCGGGTTCTAGTGGATATCTCGTATAATTCTTTGTACTATCCCATGCTGTAAAGCCGTACTGTAAGTGTGGATGAATAAATGAGTAATACAACGGAAGAAGATAATTTTGGGGATTTGGAGGTTTTTTTTTTTAACGTTTAATATTATCAAAGGAAAGTTAAGTATTTCGGATTTGATAGGCATGTGATTTTCTAACTTGCTGCAAAGCATTTAAATTCACTTACTTTTGCGAGAAAAGTGTTTCCAATAATTAATGGAGTGCGCGCGATTACATGATCTTTAGTAACAATCATAAGAGATGTTTTTGTTAAATTCAGTAAAAACTTGTTTGCGCACATCCATTTATAGACTTGTTCTAATTGCCTGTTCGTTTCATTTATTAGAGTTAATATCGTGGTGTGAGGAAGTGTGATATCGTGCGCATACTGATAGTTTTATGTTGTTGAACGATGAAAATCATTTACATTAATTAAGAAAAGTAAGAATGCAAAAATATATCCTTGCGGAACACCACTTTCCATTGCAACATATTCTAATGAAATGTCTTTTACTTTATCATACTGGTGACTATTATAAAGATATGATTCGAACCAATTTTTCCCCTTATGCCATATATGTTCAATTCATTTAGTAAAGTATGATGTGAAAACGTATCAAAGGCGGTAAAAGTAAAACTGTGTAAAAAAAATTAATAACCATGAAGTAAGAAAAGTTTGCACATAAAATTTTGCTCATTAAATCGTTATTTTCATAAAAATTCTTAATGAAATTTGCCTGCAAGTATTTTCAATTCAAGTTAAAAATAGTTCAATTTATCAAACAGTATTGAAATGAATTAATATTGAAATATAAAAATAATGCGCATGATCTAAAAATACACAGAATTGCAAAATTGCAAGAGTTTGAATAAATTCATTGAAGAATGGTATGATAAAATAATGGAGATTTTCTTTTTCTTTTCATCACTATATTTGACACTAAATAATGATGAATCAATTCCCCGTTATTTACAGTGTAAAATTTTTCATGGTGAGTGATGAACACGATACAGCGTATCAATATTCATTAATTTCTTTGCTTAAATTCAACAGGCTGCGCCTTTGATCTTCGGACTTATCCTCATTGTAACGCTTTTCAACATCGCGATGGCAAAACCTTACCCGGAAGCTGACCCAGATCATGAACCTTGTTAATAAAAATCTATCTGGTTGTTATTTAGTTAGATAGATACTGTGGAAGTAAATCACCTGAAGAACTAGGCAACTAGTTCGCATTTACATTTTCATGATCATTATTCGTTTAAATGATATAATGCTCTGCGTGTGATAAAGTTATAAAAGTAAAATTTCAGAATAATCACTGAAAATTGATTTGAGGAAGTATACAGTCCTTCAGAAAGGATATACCTATATATATATATATATATATATATATATACACACATTTTAACTGCAAACAACACGCAGTATAATTAATGTAAAGAACGACGCTTGTGTAGAAGAACGTTCCGCACAAGATGAGGAGGGAGAACGAACAAATGAAAAATGAGGTAACCACCCGGGAATCGAACCCGGGATCTTCCGATTGCCGGTCAGATAAGCTATCCACTACACCATGGGCCTCGATTAATCAGAAGTCGTAATTCTCCTACATACGAGCAGAAACCAATGCCCTGAGGGGGCACCTTCGCATGCCGTACATATATATATACTGTACATTTTAACTGCAAACAACACACAGTATAATTAATGTAAAGAACGTCGCTTGTGTAGAAGAACGTTCCGCACAAGATGAGGAGGGAGAACGTTTTTCTACACAAGCGTCGTTCTTTATATTAATTATACTGTGTGTTGTTTACAGTTAAAATGTATATATATGTACGGCATGCGTAGGTGCCCCCTCAGGGCATTGGTTTCTGCTCGTATGTAGGAGAATTACGACTTCTGATTAATCGAGGCCCATGGTGTAGTGGATAGCATATCTGACCGGCAATCGGAAGATCCCGGGTTCGATTCCCGGGTGGTTACCTCATTTTTCATTTGTTCGTTCTCCCTCCTCATCTTGTGCGGAACGTTCTTCTACACAAGCGTCGTTCTTTACATATATATACAGGGCGTCCCAAAAAAATGTATACACACTTTAACAGCTGATAGCTCAATTGATGTTTCTTTCTTTCCAAGTTAAACCCATTAGAATTAATAATGGCAGTCAGACTAAGCTTTGAACAAAGGAAATTCATTCTAAAGTGCTACTGGAAGTGTGAAAACGCAGTTGAAGTGCAAAGACAGTTTAGGAGGGAGTTTCAAACAGATCACCAACGCGACTTACCATCACTCGAATTAGAGATAAGTTTGAAGCCGATGGAACTGTTCAGAATGTCCACAAGAAGCGTTCCGGAAGACCACGGACATCGACAAGCCCCACAAAGCAAGAAAGAGTACTGGAAACGTATCACCAAAGTCCAAGAAAATCTGTGCGGCAAGCGAGTCGTGAGGTAGGAATTTCAGAATCGTCTGTCCAACGCATTTTGAAGCGCTGTCAATGGAAAAGTTACATTCCAAGATTAGTCCATGCTATTAATGAAGATGATCCGGACCGAAGAGTGGAGTATTGCGAGTGGTACTTGGCACGATGTGGATGTGGATTGGACGAAGGGGTTTCGTAGAATACCCTCCGCGTTCACCAGACCTCACACCACTAGACTTTTTTTATGGGGATACTTAAAAGACAAAGTCTACGCTATAAAACCTGCAACAGTCGCTGAATTGAGAGCAGCCATTGAACGAGAATGCACACAAATACCAAACGAAATGTTTCGTGATGTTTGCGATTCCATTGCTTCGCGTTATCAGCAGTGCCTGGACCAGAACGGACGTCAGTTTGAAAACAGGCGTTGACAAAACAATTAAATAATGTCTGTAGATTCTATTACATTTTGAAAATGAAATGTGTTTTAATAAACACTGCCTTTATAATTATTTAAAGTGTGTATACATTTTTTTGGGACGCCCTGTATATATATATATATATACTGTATATATTAGGGTGACACTTATTTTCGAAAGTTTGAATTTTTATCGGGACGGGCGCGTTTCTGGTTCCATTTTGTCAAAAAATATCGTGTGTAAAATATTTTTGAAATAAAACAATATTTAGAACTGCCTCAATACGGTCAAAGTTTGTATATTTTCTCGAAAAGTAGAAATTTTAGATCATGATGTTCTATGCCTCTAGCAAATAAAATATCACTTCTAGTTTGTTCAAGCTACTAATCTTGACCTAAAACATATAACTGGACTTCATACTTTCAACTCTAGGTCCCCCTCAACTCGAGTATTAGCCCCTCAAGGGGGGGGGGGTATCATGGGCGCCCATCTCCCTCTCATTTTGCCTACTTTGCAGAGGTCACGGTGGACTTGCGGGCGGTTGGGAAGTCACAGCGGTGCTTCTCGACCACTTGTAAGAGGAACTGCCTTTGGTCTTCACTCTTGGTAAGGGCCAGGTTGAAAGACTGCATCAACGCCACCCCGCGCTCCGCGAAGTCATTGACAACTTGAAGGGCCTGGACTCGGCGGGATGCGGCGATGAAGGCTGGGTCCGTCCGCCACTCCTCCGGATCCTTGAGCAGGAAGGCGGTGCTGATGTCCAGAACCTTGAAGAACTCCTTTGATGTAGTCGTTGTGAACTTGGCCAATGTATTGTTGGCGATTGAGGCGGTGGACAGGTCCACATTGATACGCCGCGGGGGATCCTCCGATCCTTCCTCTTCTTCCATCGCTTTAATCATCTCCCGCTTTGTCGCCAAGTCGATACCCTCGTCGAAGATGGCCAGGGTGACGAGGCGCTCGCTCAAGTACCATAGGTGCCTGGCGAAGACTGTCGCCGTCGCCTTGGCCACCGCTGAGTCCGGATAATAGACGAGGGCCTTGAGCAGCGCGAGGTCCGCGGCTGGGGCCGTTGCCGGGAGCGGCGCTTTGTACCAGGCCGTCACGTAGATGGACACGGCGAAGATGGTGAATCGCCGGATTCCAGCCGCTTCGCCTGACGACATCTGAAACTGTTCCCGGAACAGGAACAGTTTGATGGCATAGATGACTTTTGCCATCCAGCGCGCGCGATGGAAGGCGCCGGGACGAGCGAACCGGTCACCCCGCTTGTTCGGACCGCCCAGCACAATTACAGAGAGCTCCAGAAGTTCCCTGTAGTCATCACGTGGATGTTGACCGTCGAGGAGGCGGCTGAATTCGATCAGCAGGTCGTCGCGGGCGTCCTTCAGGTGCTGCGGCATGGTTCCATCCTCGAAGGGCTTCGCTTTGGTTTGATCGATGAAGTCCCACTGGGCGGCGAATCGTTTGAACAGGAGGATGTCAGGACCAGTAGAGGGACCGAGGCACGCCGTGAATGCCTTCTCGCACACCAGTTCGTGGATGTGGTGGCGGCAAGCCAAATGAAGCACTGTCTTCTCGAGTTTCTGCTCAATGATATAGCAAGCTCCTCCTGAGAGTCCTGTGTTTGAGGCGGTGGTGTCAAAAGAGAGGGCACAGATCCGTCCCTTGATGTCCCAATCCTCGAGGGCAGAGAGGACGGCTTCCGCCATGGCGCGGCCGGTGCCGTCGGGGAGGCTGGGCACAGCCAGAAGCTTGTCGACGTTCTCCCCAGACACCAGAACTGGAAGGCGATCTTCAGCAGGGCCTCCGTCAGCCGCTGGTACGATTTTCCCGTCCCAGTGAACGGTCAGCGGCACAGTAGGATGGAAGGCTGCCTTCATTTCCGCTGCTGCCATAGCACGGAACTTTGCTCGGTCGCGGCGGGAGGATTCGCGGTTCAAGACCAGCTCCTCAGGGTCGTGGCCCAAGCTCCTCGCAGCCGCCGACAGCAAAAAACACCTTCTCGGTCGGTAAGTTTCGTCCGATCCATCGCTGCGGAGAGATCAGGGGTGATCATCTTTTTCGACGCGCGGAATCGCTTGGGTGGTAAAGGGGTCGTAGATGCTTCTGCATTCGACGTGGACGGGCCCGGGAGAGAGAGCTCTTCCTCTTCTTCTCGGCGACGACGCCGTGTCGGTGACCGAGTCGGGCTGCTTGCACCTGAGCTGGAGCTCGATGCCAGTTCGACGAGTTCTTCTCGGCTCTCTCTGTTCGCCCTTTCATCATCTTGCCGGCGGCTCCTTTCCGCTTCCTGTCTCCTCGCACGCTCCTCCTCAGTGTGCAGCGTCATGTCACGTGTGGAGGAGATGCGGCCGCGCCGCACCTCGGCCCTTTGTCCCGTCAGGAACTCCCTGTCCTCTTCGATTGTGATCATCGACATCGCCTGTTCGTGTGCGATGTCGAAGAGGCGGTCAAGGGATGAGAGGAACTCGGCCTCGTTCCTGATTTGGGTCACAGTGCGCCGTTTCGAGTTCTTGTTCAGAGCCCGCCACTTCTCGTACATTCGGAGAACCTTGTCCCTTGCGCGTTGGTCTTTCTGCGTAGGAATACGGGACCGCTCCCAGAATTCCTTGACTGCGGTCACTGTCTCAGCGGCTGCTTCCTTGATCGGCTTCTTGACGTCAAGGTGAAGGTGGAAAAAGTACTGAAGCGCCTGCTTTCCCGTAGGCAGCATGCTTCCTGTGATGCTGTGGTCCACGGTCCCCAGGAGATAGACTGCTGTTTTAGATCTTGTTGCCGAAGCCATCACGTCGTTTCAGAACTCACTGAAAAAGAGAATGAAACACTGTTAGTGTTGGCAAAACTCGTCCCAACCCATTTTCTACTTAGAATAACATGTTCTTTCGCCTGTATCAATATTTGGATAAACTCGTGTTACACCCTGTATAATACCTCATTTTAGTCTTCTGTACACCAGTGCGGAAGACTAAACCAACGACTCTGACCGTCCGTCTGTCTGTCTGTTATCATTTTTCAACTCAGAAACTACAGCAGCTATCGAAACGAAAACTGACATGATAACAGAACGCCATGAGTACTTTTCGACAAAAAGTATAAACTTTGACCTCGTTGAGGCAGTTCTAATTATTATTTTATTTCAAAAATATTTTACACACAATGTATTTAGCGGAATGACACCAGAAATGCGCCCGTCCTGATAGAAATTCCCAAAAAATGAAAAACACCCCAAATAAGTGGCACCCTAATATATTATATATATATATATATATATATATATATAATATATATATAATATATATATATATATACACAGACCTTGCATGGAACAAGGAACTCTTCTCGGATAATTAAATCCACTATAGTCCGAATAAGTAATGGTAAATGACAAATACCATAGTTTTTCTTTTTCATGATGCTAGCCCGACGTGGGCAACGGGTCACTCGCAAAGAGGTTCCAAAAATATAGCTTCCCTCACCAGCTATCTGCAAAGCAGACAGGATCCAGCTTTGGGACAGGATCTAGGGTTTAAAGCAGCCTAGCTCAGCTACATTTAGAACCTCAATATAAGCAAAAGACTCGCTGCCTTCACGTCAGATTGAATGCATCAAAGAAAAAGGGGTAACTATTATATTTTTAGCCAAAAACCAAAACTTAAACCTCAACTGGCAGAATTGAGCGCCCACTTTTCAAGGCACATAACATGTCCGTTTCAAGATAGGAATGAACTCAGAATGGTTCCCTGAGGCTTTTTATGATACGCACAGACCGTGCATGGAACAAGGAACTCTTCTAGGATAATTAAATCCACTATAGTCCGAATAAGTAATGGTAAATGACAAATACTATAGTTTTTCTTTTTCATGATGCTAGCCCGACGTGGGATCCTATCCGCTTTGCAGATAGCTGGTGAGGGAAGCTATATTTTTGGAACATCTTTGCGAGTGACCCGTTGCCCACGTCGGGCTAGCATCATGAAAAAGAAAAACTATAGTATTTGTCATTTACCATTACTTATTCGGACTATAGTGGATTTAATTATCCTAGAAGAGTTCTTTGTTCCATGCACGGTCTGTGTGCATCATAAAAAACCTCAGGGAACCATTCTGAGTTCATTCCCATATATATATATATATATATATATCAGTGATGGATCGAATAACCGCAACCGCAACCGCACTACAACCGCACAAAAATTCACAACCGCAACCGTAACCGCAACCGCCGCAACCGCCGTTCCATAAGTGCGGTTGCGGTTGTAAAAGCTTAGTTAATTTTAATTTTAGGTTAATTAGAAATATTTCTTTTTTTAAAAAGAAAATGATGGGTCTCCTTATGCGTGCTTAAACGTGACGTCATACGGCTGCAGTAGTAAAATTGGTTTAAACTGCGCTCTAAGTTATTACTCTGTGAGCTCCATGAAGTAACATTTATTTTTATTTAATTTTCTTCAAACTAAAATCGCATTTAGTACAATAGTCAATAAAGCTTATTCCTGCTCGACGGACCTCTCGGGTTCGTGTAACTTGGTCAATGGCCTTGGTTGGCCAAAGGGGTGGTTTCTCGAACATGACTCCCCCCAAAAGGGGGTAAAGAAGTGGTCTGTGTATTGCAAAACTTGTGTTCAACATGAGGTATTTACTAAATAAATACTATTTAGTATATATTATGTACCAAGTGTGGCTAAATCGCACTATAGTGGCTAAATCCAGTTAATAATTACGCATTTTTCCTAGTATATGATAACCGCAACCGCAACCGCAACCGCGGTTGGAAAAAATTCGACAACCGCAAACACAACCGCAACCGCGGTTGTGAAAAACCGACCACTCGATCCATCACTAATATATTATATATATATATACACAGTATATATATATATATATATATATATATATATATATATATATATATATTATATATATACACAAAAGAATACAAAGGATACCAAACAGCAACAGAAAGGCTGGTCCCTACGCAGCTCTGTTTAACAAGAAAGGATAAAAGATTTAAAGACAGTGAAAGTTTTAAAGCAAAGCAAAGAAAAGAGGTTGAAAGAAAAGAAAGAAATTTAAAGATAAAGTGAAAATTTTAAAGTAAAGAGGAAGGAATCCAAATAAAGATTCGACAATACTTCTAAGTGCTAAGAAATGTTTTTAACTGTGCGGTTAAGGCAAGATAAGCATCTTGTCTCTTTTTAACGGATTCGACCATATTACTTTGAACTATTCTGGCTGACAATCCATTCCACAAATTAACTATACGATCGAAGAAAAAATGTTTAGCTTCATTAGAATTAAAATGTTTACTCACTAATTTAAGACCATTACCGCGAGTTCTATCTGCATTTCTGAAGGTGAAATATTTTTCGGCGTAAACATTATTAAAACGTTTAATCATTTTAAATACATGGATTAAATCTCCTAGAGTACGCCTTTATGCAAGCGAGAATAAATTTAACATTTCTAAACAGGCAGCGTATGATTTGTTTCGAAGTATAGGAATCATCTTAGTATCCCGTCGCTGCACTCTCCCCATTCTGTCTATGTCCTGTCGTAAATATGGGAACCAGAACTGAACGCAGTACTTCAGATCTACCAATAAATCCTCAGGCTCTATTTGCTTTTCTAACGGAACCGCTTCGATACATTGCTTACTCGATTTAAGAGTGTCGGCAACAATAATACCTAAATCTTTCTCTCCCGTAACACTCGTTAGTGTGTTGTTGCTCATGAAATACTTTTCTTTAACATTGTTTCTACAGATATGCAACGTTTTACATTTATTATATTAAAATTTATTCGCAAAATTTCCGCCCACTCGAGTAATTTATTAATATCTTCTTGAATCTGGAAACGTTCTGCCACTGATTTTGTTCGTCTTCCTAATTTGGTATCATCCGAAAATTTTGAAATTATACTCCTAATTCGTCTGTCGATGTCACTGATATAAATAATAAAAAGAACTGGTCCCAGAACTGATCCCTGAGGCACGCCGCTAGTTACACTTTTCCAGCTTGACGCTTTGCCATTAATGACCACTCTCTGTTTACGTCCACTGAGACAATTTTCGACCCACTTGAGAACATTACCATCAATTCCGTGAGAATGAAGTTTAGCTAATAAACTTCTATGTGGCACTTCATCAAATGCTTTCTCAAAGTCGAAATATATAATATCTATTGTTTTATTCTTGTCATATATATTTACGATATTATTAAAGAAATCGAGCAAATTAGTAAAACAAGAACGATTACGTCGAAAGCCGTGTTGAGAATCTTTGATTAATTTATTAATTTATAAGTGATTGACTATTTTGTTCCGAACGACCGTCTCCAAAAGCTAACCAACTACTGAAATCAGACTGGGACGATAATTTCTGGGAAATGATTTGTCCCTTTTTTTAAATATTGGCGTAATGTTTGCAAGTTCCCTGTCGAACGGGACTTCTCTAAACTGTAAGATTTATTAAATATATATATATATATATATATATGAGAGGAGAGACTATTGTGTAGTTGATTTCTTTTAGTATTCTCGGGTAGAGCTTATCTGGACCGGGAATTTTGTTAGGTTTTAATTAGGTTTAATTTTACATATGGTCGAGAGTACTTCACTTTCACTAATGGTAAAATCGTGAAGCTTTAAGTGATCATCACTGAGCATGATTAGGGAATGGGAATGTTGTTCATGTTTTTGTTAGTAAAGACGGAAGAGAAGTATTTGTTTAAAACTTCCGTCATTCGTAAGTCATCGCAAATTTGTTCTTTGTTTTTGCCTAAGAGAGGAAGCTACTTTTTAATTTTTTCGAAGCTACTTTATTTCGTTCATTATATAGTATATAGCTCACAGTTGTGCATACTTTTTCTAATACATTTTTTGCTTCGCCTTCTGAATAGCTTGTAAGCATTTTCATCGAACAAATTAGTTGTTTCTTTAAATTTAAAATACCAGTTCATTCTTAATGTTAAGCTAGTTTTAATTTGAGCATTCCACCACTTAGGTTTAACAGACTTCGCCAGTCTCTTTTTATGTAATGGGATATTACTTGTCTGGAAAAGTTTAAAATAATTATAGAAAAAAGGGTGCTACTATAGCGTGATTCCTACCTCGATTCGGCGGTCTACCTTTTAATTATAGCTTCTTACCTTGTTTACTAATTGCTTGTTTACATTCCAATGTCCATCGCCCTTGACGATTGGTTAGGTTTAGTCATGATATTTTCGTTAGTTTTAACGAAAATATCGTGACTAAACCTAACCAATCGTAGGTAGACCACATACTATAGTAGCACCGAAACTATTTTTTAAATAAATAAAATTGAATAATAAATAGCATTTTATATTTATTATATTTTCATTTATACCTTGGATAGGAATCACACTCTACAGTACTGTAGTTTCGAACCAAAACGGGTAGGAATCATCCTATAGTATCGAAGTCACCGGTAGGAATCACGCTATAGTAGCACCGAAAAAAGTCCTCATCGCAATCATGGGTCGAAAGTTGTAGTTTCATGTCACGAAATTTAGCTCTTAAAAATGTATAAATTTCTAAAAAAATTTCATAATTTTATTTTCATAATTTTTTCATAGTTTTTCAGTTTTATTTTCATTCTCTTTCAGAACCCTATTAATAATGAATACACAAGAACGCATCTTTGTTGTAACATCCCGTATCAAAGGAATGCAATGTAATGAAATCAGAGAAAAATTTACAAGAAGATTCCACAGAACCGGTCCTACAGACAAAGCGATTCGTGAACTTGTGAACAAATTTAAAAGAACTGGATCCGTACACGACGAGATGGGAAGAGGACGCCCAAGGACAGCACGTAACAGTACCGAACAGGTACGACAATTGTTTGAGGATGAACCAACAACTTCGGTTAGGGAGGCCGGTCGAAGACTCAACATATCCAAGAAAACAGTTCATAGAATCTTGCGTTCGACACTGATGAAAAAGGCTTATCACATTCAAGTACTGCATGCCCTAAATGAAGAGGATTATCCAAATCGAGCAGCAAGGTGTGCAGAAATTGTGGATCAAATCGAAAATGAAAGTTTATTGGATAACATCTTATTCAGTGATGAGGCGACTTTCCACACGTGTGGTAAAGTCAATCGACACAACTGTCGTATCTGGTCCAATGAAAGACCGTCTGAAGTCATAGAATGGTAAAGAGACTCTCCAAAAGTTAACGTGTGGCTTGGAATGACCAAATCCAAAATTTATGGCCCATTCTTCTTTGCGAAAGCAACTGTAACAGGTACCGTCTACCTTGATATGCTTCAGCAGTTTCTCGAACCACAGCTTCTTGATGATGGCATTCTTGATAATGTTGTGTTTCAACAAGATGGAGCACCATGTCATTATGCTCTAGTTGTTCGAGAATACCTCAACAGACGCCTTCCGAATCGGTGGATTGGACGTGGAGGACCTCGACCTTGGCCTCCGCGTTCTCCGGATTTGACACCCCTGGATTTCTTTGCATGGGGTTTCATAAAAACAAAGGTTTATCGCCAAAAGATCAATAGTTTAGCTGAACTTAAAGAACGCATCCAGTTGGCAGTGCGGGAGATAACACCTGAAATGCTTCAAAATGTGTTTCGCAGCGCTGAGGATAGATTTGAAATTTGCAGAGATACAGACGGTGCACATGTTGAAACTTCTCAATAAAGTTTTGACTTATTGGTGTTTGAGGTTTGAGGTCATTTTCCATATGTAGATTATGGTGTACCTCTCTCTTATTCTTTCCAGGGAGTACAGATTTAGTTTACGTAGTCTTTCCCAGTAGTTGAGTTCTTGGCAGCCATCAATCTTGGCTGTGAAATGTCTCTGCGTATCTTCTAGTTTATTGATTTCTTCCTTTTTGTATGGGGACGTCAAAACTGAGCAGTATTCCACGATTCTTTTTGCTCTGTTTATTGCTATCTGATTTGTGTCTCGAATTTGGCATCAACGGTCATTATTACCTAGTTCTGCTAAATTTTAGAGAAATCTAACTTTTAGTGTGTTTTTTGTTTAAAAGGAAATCATTATAAATGTTAAATTTAGCTCCCACAGCTGAGTAAAATCGTCTGGCATTAGCCATAATAAAATAATAAAGTACACACAAAAACTTGAAATATGAAGTTTTTATCAACAAAATGTGATTAAAATGTTAATTAATTATCCGGTATCCGGCCGGATCATACTTGATATCCGGTATCCGGTGCATCCCTAATTCCCATATGTTTCATTTTATGTGCTATTATACCATGATCGCATTTATCGAAAGCTTTAAGAAAATCCGTGTATATGACATCATAGTTTTCATTGCCTTCAAGGGCGTCCACGATATTGTTATAATGCTCTATAAGTTGTGATAAGCATGATCTTCCTGATCGGAATCCGTGCTGATTTTCGTTGAATCTTTCCAGTGTCTCGAAGAAGTCATAGATTTTCTCTCTGATTATTCTTTCAAATATGTTGGTGAGGTGGGACATCAAAGACACTGGTCTATAGTTCTTTGCTTGAGATCTATCCCCTCCTTTATCTCCTTTATACATAGGGACAATATTTGCACTTTTCAAGATGCTTGGTATTTCCCCAGTGTCTAGGGATCTTCTCCATATCTAGTATAAGGGTGTAGCTATTTCATTTTTACAGTTTTTAATTAATAGTGCATTCCATTTGTCCGGATCTGCAGCTGAATGTGATTTCATTTGTCCTATAGGTCTCGCTACATCTGGGGTAAAATCAAAGTCTGTTATACATTCCCCTTGCAATTTCTCTTCGAAGAATGTATCTATGGCAGGTATCGCTTTGTCACTTTTTGGGGTACTGAAGACCGATTCATACTGGGCTCTCAATGTTTCAGATACTTCTTTTAGATCGTCTGTTAGTTCATTATTTCCTTTCCTTAAGAGCCCGATAGTAGCGTGCGTTTTTGTTTTCCTTTTCGCATAACTGTAGACGTATTTTGGATTTTCCTTTATTGCTTCTATTGCCTTTCCCTCTTCCCTCTTTGCATGTCCCTTTATCAGAGTTTGTAATTCACTATCGATACTCTCCATTTTTTCTTGTATTACTTTCCTGGCATTGTTGTCTCCGCAATTAGCTAACTTCGTCGCTACTCTCTTTCTTTTGCGGAATATTCTTCTCTTTTGTCTCTCCAGCCAGTTCCTCTTTCCTTTTGGCTGTGCTTTCTGAGCATATTTTTCAAAAATTCTCAGCGTCTTTTCTTCTAAGGTTGTTAGCATTTCCTCAGTTGTTTTATTCTCTCAAACTGTTCCCCGCTCTATTTCGGCCATGTATGATCTGATTTCTTCCCAATTTATGGTCTTGGAGTTTAAGTTTAAAGCCCCAAATTTGCTTCTTCCTTCCGTATGTGTATTGTCTTTTAATGTTATCATCATATTTGTTGATAACTCGATTATGTTGTGGTCTGAGATAAAAGTTGGGGTTATTTTTATATCGGCAATCAAGTTCGTGTTATTCGTGAATACCAAATCTAGGCAGTTATTTTTCCTGATATTTTCCGTTACCTTCTGTGTCAGCATAAACTCGTTTGTGAGAGCCATCAGCATTTTTGCTTGCTCCTCTCTTGTGGCCCCCTTATCTTGCTGTATAAATATATTTCTACCCACCTTTTTGTATTTTATAAATTGGAAATTAGAATCGCCGCAGAGTATTATATTTGGGGATGGAGAGTTTTCGGACTTTATTTGGGTTATGGTATCATCAATGGTATCCGAAAATTTTTCATTTGAAGAGTTTGGAGGTCTATAGATGACTATCAGTACCACGTTTAGTTTCTCTATTTTCACTGCAAGGGTTTCCACGAAGCTGTTGGATTTACTTATTACCGTCTCTGTCATATGCCTCTCATGTATATAAATAGCACACTCACCTTTACGTCTCGCTGTTCTATCCTCTCTTAGTAAGATGAATCCATCGATATGCAATTCTTTCTTCTCGATACAGTGTTCGCGGTTATCGCAGTTTCCTTGGCAATCTTTAAGATGTGTTTCTGTGAGGCATGCGATGTCCGCCCTTGTTTCGTCCATAAAACCTTTCAGGTACGAAACTTTGTTTAGTGATAATAAAAACCCTCTCTAATAGACAGAGTTTATTTTCACAACAGTTTCGATGCTCACTGGCATCCTCTTCGGGTGGATACAGATAAACGAATGAACCAAAAACAAGAGGGAAAACAGTCCAGAGACCATTGAGAAATTCACACATAGGATAGATCCCGTTCTCCCGACACAGGAAGGACATTTTATCAAAGGGTCCCGCGCAAATTAAAATTATCTTCTTGTTCCATACATACAGATTTTATTATTTTTGACATAATTATTACATTTACTGTTACATTTATTACAGTTACTATTGCATTAGTATTTATTACAGAAATTATAAATTTATTATTACATTGATTATTACATTGTTGTTTATTATTACAGAAATTATAAACCGAAAAATGAATGAAAAGGCGAGAAGGAAACAATCCAGAAACCATTACGAAATTTGCACCTAGGTTAGATCCCGTTCGCCCGACACCGGAAGGACATTTTATTAAAGAGTCCCGCTTATAAGTACATTCGCACAAATTAAAACTATCTTCTTGTTCTATACATACAGATTCTATTACTTTGACATAATTACTGCATTTATTATTGCATTTTTTATTACATTTACGTTTATAACATTTATTATCTTTACATTTATTATTACATTTATTTTATTACCTTTATTATTACATTTATTATTATTGCATTTACACTTATTTCCACATTTATTACTTTTATTATTACATTTACATTATTACTATTACGTTTATTATTCCATTTACATTTTACCGAAAAAAACGAATGAACCAAAAGCGAGTAAGGAAACAATCCAGAGACCTTTAAGAAATTCACACTTAGGTTAGATCCCGTTCACCCGACACCGTAAGGGATTTTATGACCAAGAATCTCATTAGAGGGTCCAGTTTATAAGTACCTTCGCACAAATTAAAATTATCCACTTGTTCTATCCATAAAGATTCTATTATATTTCGTTTGACATAATTACACTGCCCAACAAAAAAACAATCTTTTGCTGGTGATTTAATTCTAAGACATGTTTCTCGATAATATTGATGTGCTGATTTAAAAAATCACCTTAGATTTTGTCCATCACATCAGGTTTTCGTGCAATATGCAATGCAATATGCCTATTTTGGGTGATCCATGAAGGGCACTTATCAAAATTTATGATTTTTGAGACCTGTTAACAGCTGTTTTGCTGTTAAAATTTTATCTGTGGAATACGCAAATCTGTGCATTAAATCTAAAGATCATGTACAACATATTAAAATCTTGGGTATCTGTGATTTCCCCAGGTGTGAGCGTGACGTCATGATCATGGATTCATTTTTTGCTTATTTAAACACTTTTAATCACTTTGTGTCAATATTACCATTGTATATTAAAGTTCACTCCCTGCACAATTGTTTACCTTTCCATGCTGATTCTGAGTATGTAAAAACTTATTTTTTGAAAAGAAAAAAAATTGGGCATAACCCTGCCAAAATGCGATATCTCCGTATTTGATTGCTCGAAAACCTGACGTGATAGGCAAAAACTAAGGTGATTTTTTAAATCAGCACACCAAAGTTACCTAAAAACAGGTGTTAGCATTAAATCAGCAAAATTGGTGTTGGGCAGTGTTATTGCATTTATAAAGTAACTTACTTGATTCCCAATCTATAGCATGATCATTTTGGCTGGCGTGATAAAAAATTGCATTATTAGTATTACAACTTCTGAAGGCATATTTATATTCTTTAATACGGGTTTCAATATTTCTTCCAGTTTCTCCTACGTATACTAAATCACAACTTTTACAGGGAATGTTGTAGACACGTGCTTGTTCCTGTTTTGCAACGTTATTCCTAACCAATTTACTTTTTACAGGAGACGAATATTTGAAGCCATATCAAACTTAAAATCTTTCGTCAAAGGTTTTACACTTTCTAAGCCGGCAATGTAAAGCAAACTCACATATTGTTTTTGGTTAACTGAAGGTTCCCGAGGGGCATAAAAAGATTTTCTGGCTTTAAAATACGCCTTGCTGATAAACCACGTAGGATATTTTAAATCCTTAAAAATGTTCCAGATGTAAAGGTAATAATAATAAATGTTATAAACGTAAATGTAATAATAAATGCAATAATAAATGCAGTAATTATGTCAAAATAATAGAATCTGTGTGTATAGAACAAGAAGATAGTTTTAATTTGTGCGAATGTACTTATAAGCGGGACTCTTTAATAAAATTCCCTTCCAGTGTCGGGAGAACAGGATCTAACCTAAGTGCGAATTTCTTAATGGTCTGTGGATTGTTTCCGTCTCGCCTTTTTCATTCGTTTTTCGGTTCATAATTTCCGTAATAATAAACAACAATGTAATATGTAATAAATTCATAATTTCTCGAAAATAATAATGCAATAATAAATGCAATAAATGTAATAATAAATGTAATAATTATGTCACAAATAATAGAATCTGTATGTATAGAATAAGGAGATAATTTTAATTTGTGCGAAGGTACTTATAAGCGGGACCCTTTGATAAAATGTCCTTCCGGTGTCGGGAGAACGGGATCTATCCTGTGTGTGAATTTCTCAATGGTCTCTGGACTGTTTTCCCTCTTGTTTTTGGTTCATTCGTTTTTCTGGATCCATCCGAAGAGGATGGCAGTGGGCATCGAAACTGTTGTGGAAATAAACTCTGTCTATTAGAGTGGATTTTTATTATCATATTTTGACTTTCACGTAGAAATGTGAAGTTTTTTGCATTTGTTTAGTGAGTTGTTCGGTTTTATTCCTTGACTATTTGCCAGGACAATGTTTATGTTCTTTGTTTTGCATTGCCCCTTGTGCATTTTAAATTCGTTGTCCTTTGGTTTCGCGTGTTCTGTAGCCTTGTGGTCCTCCGAGATGGATCCGTTCCCGCTTACCTGTTCTGGTAGCTTCTTGCCACGAAGCGGTCCGGCTCGAGGGTTCCCAACTGTGTCAGCTACATGTGCTGTATATGACTTAGCAGCCGTATTGTGTCCGAGATGTTGAAAAAATTTTGTTTACTATTTGTGTTTAGAGAGTTTTGTTTGCTATTTGGGTACATATTTTTTTCCTCACATTCCTCCTCTTGTCATTTGAAACTTGTCCTTTGTCTTTTGAACTTGTCGGGAGATGATGGTAGTAGTATTTTCTCCCGCACTGGCAGGTTCCATATGTCGCGTAGGTCTTGCAAATGTTCGGATGGTAGAATTTGCGAGTGTTATTATTAGGATCGCCAGTCCGGAATACATCGATGCCGAATTGGAAAAAATCAACGGTATTGGAAGTGATCTGTGCTACCCACCTGCGTTTATGGAATCTTGTCTTAACAAGGCAAAACGAACCTTCTATCGTGTGAATAATAACACTCGCACTTTGTCAAACAATATTTTAGTACTTCCATTTTTCCCGGGCTTTTTAGGCATTGCTAATGTACTTAAACTTTTGGATATTAATGTAGTATTTTCATATAACAATATTGTGAAAAATATCAGTAAAAAATAGCCCTACCAATTATTTAGGCATTATCTATAAAATTGGTTGTAAACAATGTGATTCCTTTTGCATTCGTCAGACGAGAAAGGATTTGCACACGCGTGTAAAACAGCATCAATATTCCGTTAGAACGGGACAGTCGTCCAGTGCCCTTTTTGTCCATTTGTCAGAGTTATCCCATTGTATTGATTGGAATAATGCTTCAGTTTTGTTTCACTCTAGCAACATTGTTAATAGAAATATTCTTGAGTCTCCTCTTAGTCAACTTACAAATAACTTTAACATGAGCAAAGGTCTTTTTCAACTCGATCCCGTTGTTTTGAATTCTTTCAGAATGGATTTAGACAAGAAGGGCAGAGTGCTAAACCTTTGGTAATTTTCCCTTATAAATTTGTATGCTCCTCTTACAATTTTTATTTTTCAATTTATTTTTATTTTTTATTTTTATTTTTATTTTTTATTTTTTTTGTGACCTATATATCAGTCAGGCATTATCTATAAAATTGGTTGTAAACAATCCATTTGATCTTGTGTTGAATTCGGGCAAAGTGCTAAAACTGGTAGTTTTCCTTACAAATTTGTATGCTCCTCCCACAATTTTTATTTCTATATTTACTATATATATTTTTTTTTCTTGTAACCTATATATAGTCTTGAACTCTTTACTTACTTCAGTGTTCCTGAGGATGTCATTAGACGAAAGCGCTTGAGCACCACGGTGTTTCCTTTCCTTCGTGGTTTTATTCATCATATATATATATATATATATATATATATATATATATATATACACACCTTATGAACCTTATGTTGTTTCGTGCGTTGGTCTTTCTTCACACGGAGGTCACGCTGGTGGCCCCGCCTCTAGGTCTGGCTTGGTAGAGGAGCGAGTTGCTTTCTTGCGCTCTCCACCGTACATAGCCATGCACGCCCGGCTCATCTGGTACCGTCCTGAGCCAGGCATCCAGTCTTCTCTTGAAGACTTCAACTTTGACCCCAGTTACGTTTCTGAGGTCCTTTGAAAGCTGGTTGAAAAGTCTTGGCCCCCTGACAACCAAGCTATTTTCCTTCAGAGTTGAGGAAGTCCCTTGTCGGGCCTTTAATTTGGGAACACTACACATTCTGCCTTTCCTATTTTCCAATGCAGTTTGAATGGTAATTGGGTTTAGTTTTAGGTTTGGTACCAGTTTTTCGATCATTTTCCATATGTAGATTATGGTGTACCTCTCTCTTCTTCTTTCCAGGGAATACAGATTTAGTTTACGTAGTCTTTCCCAGTAGTTGAGTTCTTTGCAGCCATCAATCTTGGCTGTGAAATGCCTTTGCGGTTCTTCTAGTTTACTAGTTTCTTCCTTTTTATATGGGGACGTCAAAACTGAGCAGTATTCAAGTTTTGGTATGATCAGTGTTTTTAGCAGGAGAATCATTACTGTCCTGTCCCTTCTCTTGAACGTTCTTAGTACCTGTCCGGTGACTCTTTTTGCTTTATTTATCGCTATCTGAGTTTGCGTTTCGAATTTCGCATCATCTGTCATTATTATCCCGAGATCGATCTCTTTCGTGCTTCTCTGAATTTCCTGTCTATCTGGAGCATAATATGCAGTCTGTTTAAGTTCTTCTTTTCTACCATATCTCAAGAGCTGAAATTTGTCGGTGTTAAATGACATGTTGTTGTCTTCTGACCATTTATATATTTTGTTCGTGTCCAGTGGTGTAGTGCTAAATAAAGAAGTGAGGGAACGCATTTTGAAAGTGTTACTCAGATGCGGGGGGGAACAATGGCGAGCGCGGCGAGCCCATACAGCTGGGGGTCCGGGGGCACTGTAAGCCCCCCGGCAAATCTTTTGAAATCTGACCAATTTCAGGGATATTTTGAGGTCATATGCACTGGATATTAGGATATATTCCAAGGTTGAAGATGCAGTATTTCCAGTGTCATTAGATATATGATATCCAGTACGATCAATAAAAATAGCTAACAACTGGAATGATTAACTAAAAAAAAGTTAACAACTGGTACGCCGTGGTGACTGTTTCACCAGATCTTTATAGGCTAGCATTGCCTCAGTCGAAGCTAAAAGAAATGAAACAGTTAATGATTCTTTCTCATATTTCTTCTAGGGGTGGGAATTAAAATTTCATGACGTTAGAGATTTGTAAGTTCGGATTTATTTGAAATAGTGAGGGAACGCCGTTCCGTCTTCCAAAAAAAGTAAGGGAACGCCGTTCCCACGCGTTCCACCAGCACTACACCACTGTTCGTGTCCCTCTGCAAGGCCTCCACGTCATGTACATCGCTGATTTTTCTGCTGATCTTTGTATCGTCTGCAAAGGATGTTACTATACTGTTGCTGTTTACTCCGCTGTCTATGTCTGTTAGCATGATAATGAACAGGAGTGGGGCCAGTACTATCCCTTGTGGTACTGAGCTGCGTACTTCCGATTCTGATGATGATACACCTTGAATTTTGACGACCTGCAGACGTTCTCTGAGGAAGTTGTAGATCCATTTTCCCACTTTGCCTGTTATTCCCATATATTTAATTTTATGTGCTATTATACCATGGTCACATTTGTCGAAAGCTTTAGCAAAATCTGTGTATATAACATCGTAGTTGTCATTGCCTTCCAATGCATCTAGGATGCGAGAGTTTAGGATGTAGTGATCATCAAATTCTTAGGTTTAAGTTATTGATAGAAAACACTAAGGATAATAACGTAATACTGTAGAAGTCCCTGATTTTCGTAGGGCTAATTTTGATAGTTTTGCGGATAGGATGAGAGTAGTCGACTGGGATAACTTATTTCTGGGTAATGACACAAATTTGCATTGGGAGGTGTTTAAAGAAAGTTTTATGAATATTGAAATGGAGTTTATTCCTCGTAGTCCCAACCGCGCTAGAAATCACGGTAGGCCCAAGTGGTGGACTAGGGAAATAGGCGAGTTCATAATCGAGCATAACAGAGCGTATAGACTTAATAAGCGCAATGGCACGGCAGCTAACTTTAATAGATATATCGAGCTTAGACGTCAGGTTAAAAGATCAGTTAGGAATGCTAAGCGTAATTTAGAGATACTTATAGCTGCGGATAGTAAACATAATCCAAAAAAGTTTTTTGACTACGTTAATAATCGTAAGCCGATAAAAGATAACATAGGCCCTCTAGTGGATGTTAATGGTGCTTTGGCTTCTGACGCTCAGGCGATGGCGGGTATTTTCAATAACTTTTTTGCGACAGTTTTTACCGTAGAAGACGTAAATAATGTTCCCGACGTGGACGATATCGTTTCATAGCGAGACTATTTTGGATGAAATAACTGTTTACGAGGGTGAGGTTGCGCATTATATCGATAGGCTAAAAGTTAGCAAGGCTCCAGGCCCTGACGTTTTTTATCCCAGACATTTGAAAGATTTGAAAAACGTTATCGTAGGAGCCTTAACGAAGGTTTTTAATCAGTCACTCGAAACGGGGATTATTCCTGAAGACTTCAAATTAGCTAACGTCACGCCCATTTTTAAAAAAGGCGACCGCACAGTAGCTAGCAATTATAGGCCCATTAGCTTAACGTCAATTGTCGGTAAACTTTTGGCATCCGTAGTTAGGGATCGTATCGTCGATCACTTAGAAAGTCGCGATTTGATTAATAGTAGTCAGCATGGGTTTCGACGCCATAGATCTTGTTTAACTAATTTGTTAGAATTTTATAACGAAATAGTGCGCGAACACGATAGGCATAGAGCGGCTGACGTTATTTATTTAGATTTTAAAAAGGCGTTCGATACAGTTCCGCATAGAAGATTAATTGCGAAGGTTAAAGCGCACGGTATACGCGGTCAGGTAGCTAACTGGTTAGAGGAATGGCTTCGTGCTAGGAGACAGAGGGTCGTTGTTAATGGTAGTGAATCGGGGTGGTTGGAGTAGGTAGCGGTGTCCCAGAGGGTTCAGTGTTAGGCCCATTGCTATTCGTAATCTACATTAACGACATAGATGTAGGATTGACTAGTAACGTGTCAAAATTCGCGGACAATACAAAAATAGGCGGTAAGGTTGCTAACGAGGACGATAGAAATAGGCTCCAAGACGATGTAAATAGGATTATGGAGTGGACGGATAAGTGGCAGATGCAATTTAACGTAGACAAATGTAAAGTTTTGCATATAAGTTCTCGTAACAATAATTACACGTACACGATGGATGGTAGAGAGTTAGCGAGCGTTGACGAGGAAGTAGATTTAGGCGCAAGCGTATCTAAGGATTGAAAGGTTAGGAACCAGTGCCTGGAGTCTTGCGCAAAAGCTAATAGGATGTTAGGCTTCATAGCGCGTAATTTCGAATTTAAATCGGAGGATATTATATTGCCCCTTTAGAAGTCCCTAGTCAGGCCTCATTTAGAATATGCCGTTCAATTTTGGTGCCCGGATTTGCGTGAGGATATTGATAGGTTAGAAAGGGTTCAGCGTCGTGCCACGAAACTAATTCCGTCATTGCGAACAAGCCTTATGAAGATAGGATTAAAGAGTTAGACTTGCATTCACTCGAAACTAGGAGATTAAGGGGGGAGCTTATTGGGGTTTTCAAAATCGTTAATAACATCGATAACGTAAATTTTGACAAACTGTTCACTTTCGATAATAGCAATACTCGTAATAACGGATTTAAGTTGCGTGGCAGACGTTTCATTACTAATATCGCTAAAAACTTCTTAACGTTTAAAGTAATTGATAAATGGAGTAATCTTCCCGCGTCAGTCGTTAACTCTACCAGCGTTAATATGTTTAAGAACCGTTTAGATAGGCATTTTAAAAATATTAACGTTGTTTAAAATAAAAAACAATTGGCAACAGGAGCTCTGTGGGTCGTAATCGGGGATGAGTCTGTTGACGTCTAATGCCAGCTTGTGACATGCCAGCGTGTGATATGCCAGCAAAAAAAAAAAAAAAAAATTAGACTAACACGAACGTAGATGTAGCTTGTAACGTAAACTAATCCACTTTTTGTTTAACTTTACCTACCTTTTTTTTCCTTATCCTCTCCTTACTTGCATGTCTGTAGTTTGCATGGTATGACAGTGAGTTAAGACTGTGTTTGCATGGTCTGTAATGTGTTCTTATTTTATTTCTTTTCATCTTTCACCCCTTTCCTATTCTCTTCGACTATTTTTCTGACTTGTCGGCAGTGGCCGGCGGGTGATGATGGTGAGTCTTTTTTCTCTTTTTATGAATGAATGTTAACCCACGAGTGATAGGTGTTGCTACTTACTTAACCCCTTATTCTCTTCTCTTAACCCCCTACTCTTTCCTTTCTCCTGGGCTAACCTTAGAGTGGATCTTAGGGTCTTTGTTAGCCTTAGCTTCTGTAGATCTGTAGATCTGTAGATTTTGTTGTAGTTCTATTAGTTGTGATAGGCATGATCTACCTGATCGGAATCCATGCTGATTTTCGTTGAATCTTTCCCGTGTCTCCAGGAAGTCATAAATTTTCTCTCTGACTATTCTTTCAAATACTTTGGTGAGGTGGGACGTCAATGACACTGGTCTATAGTTCTTTGCTTGAGATCTGGCCCCTCCTTTATATATAGGGACAATGTTTGCTCTTTTTAAGATGCTCGGTATTTCCCCAGTGTCTAGGGATCTGTTGAATTCATTAATGTTTGCAGTATATAAAGAAAATTTCCCCAAAAACTTAATAGAAGCACTTGAATATAAGTACAGTAATCTACTTGACGTGAAGGCTTTAACGTGAGAATTGAAATACAACTATCAGGACTACGATTTTTGTCAGTGCAAACATGCAAAAGAAATTTTAAAGCTTTGTCTTGACCTTGGACTTACAACAGCCTTACCTGAAACGATCAAATTAATTCGGCTGCTTTTGACAATCCCTGTAACCAGTGTGTCAACGGAAAGAAGTTTTTCAACGCTTAACAGAATAAAGACGTACCTACGGAATACTATGTCAGGGGAAAGGCTGTCTAGTTTAGCAAGAATTGCCATAGAGAAAGAAATTGGGATCTTTTCCGTTTGGGGGCTACAGCGAATTTTAATGAAAATCGGTATTTTAATGTAGTTTTTGGTCACTGCTTTCAAAAATAATTTTCTTTTTTTTTTTTTGAGAAATGAAAAACAAACATGTTAGAGGACTTGAAATAATTAATGTATTTTTAACGAAAATATCATGACTTAACCTAACCAATCGTCAAGGGCGTACAGTTGACCTAATCGAGCATCCAATTGATCTAACTGGGCATTAATTCTTGATGTTTTCTACTAATTTTACAGATCTACCAAGATCCTTTAAAAAACGTATTCTTCGTAAAGTTGCACTTTTTACCGTTTGACCGATGCTTTTGGCAACGAAAGAACTGGGTATTTTATCAAAGGAACACACTTTCCCACACTTAGAACACTTTTTCATAAACATTAGCAGTGGTTAAGTTAAGTCGTGATATTTTCGTTAGTTTTAATGAAGATATCATTAAATAATTGAGGCTGGAGGCCCTGACTTTCAGGTGATCATATATATATATATATATATATGGCGCCTCGGTGGTGTAGTGGTTAGCGTCGCTGACTACGAATCCATCGGCCCCGGAATCGAGACCCGGTGACGGCAGCCGGCGCACAGCAAAACCCAGCTGTTCATCCTTCCACAAAATAAAGAAAGTGGTTGGTAGATAAATGGGTACCCTGGGTGGCCTAGTGGTTAAGACGCTGGGCTGCTGGTGGGGCGTGGTTTGGATTCCACGTTAAACTGTAGGTCTAAGGTGGAGTGAAAAGCTTGACCTTCGTCAGAATGAACAATTGGGGCGGAAGCTAACCAAAGGTTATATATATATATATATATATATATATATATACTGCGCCCTCGATATATGCGAGGGATAGGTTCTGCTAAAACCTCGCATAATGCAAATTAGCATATATCGAACTTATAGTTAAATGAAAAAAATAGGGATGCGTTCCACAACCAGTTTTTTTTTTACCCTCCCGGCACCCCCAACAATAAATATGCCACTTTTTTATACCAAAAACATTCAACAAGATAACAGTAATGCTATATTACATCAATACTGTACAGTATAAATATCAAAGGACATAGTAAGCCTAATAAGACAGACGATACCAACGAAAAAGCACTGGAAAAAGCACTCAAAAATAGTGAAAAACGCAACACAGTCTAGAGCACAACGCACACACAGCAACACGTTATAACGGTTTATGCGAGACTGTTGTTGTTTGGCGGGAACACGTTGTTGCGCTCAGCGGCTCAACAATATTTCACACTAGGTGGCGCATAAATGCGAATTTTTTCCGCATATACTGAATTCTTGGTAGAAATAGGGTCTTCGCATAACAGCGAATTCGCATATGCTGAAGACGCATATATCGAGGGCGCTTGAGCACCTTTTTGTGTTTCCTTTCCTTCGTGGTTTTATTCATCATCAGTATATATATATATATACACAGGGTGTCCCATAAGTCCGGCATCATAGGAGAAATTCATATTTTTCTATTTCTACAAACCATAATGCTCGGGATGCCAATTTCCCGTCCACCATTCTGTTCAGTGACGAGGCTGTTTTTTATGGAAATGGTGAGGTAAATCGACAGAACAACCGCTACTGGTCTCAAAACAACCCTCACTGGTATACCTCTTCAAAGGAACAAGGTGCATCTCGGGTGATGGTATGGTGTGGCATTTGGAAGGATCGCATCATAGGCCCCCTCTTTTTCGATGAACATGTCACTGGACTGCAGGAGCTGCTCGCAGGTAGGCACTGTGGAACTGCAGCACCCCCATGATCTTATGATCTTTATATTTAAATATTTAAAATAGCCTCTCTGATTGTTTTTTTTCAATGAACTTTGAGTTTTTAAATCAGATTATATCCTTTTTTCCTTAAACTATTTCAATGCCGAACGAATGAATCACGAAAGTAGCTTCAGCCTTCCCGTGGAACTGCGTACTTAACAGTTCCAGATTTTGTTCGAAACGCTTGAAACCTCGGTGGCGGACGTACGAAGAGCGAGTCAGAATCGCGGGTTTAAGAGGATCCAAAGCACTGTGAACAGAGCAGTGCCGATTTGTTTGTTTGACGTGGTAGTTGTGTTGCTGTATCGTTTGCTAATTCGAAATTTAATTTCCGAATTGCATTTATCAATGATTCGTTATCATTTATTTTTTGTCGTGAGATTGAAGTTAATTATATAATAATTGGATTATTTACAATATATAGCTTTCATTCTTAGAATATTTTTTCACTCAGAATAAAAACAGAAGAATGGAATTTGTTTATAAATAAAATTTTTGGCAAATTCGAAATTACCCATTAAGCGTAAGTACCCTATAATTGATTTTATGATACTATTTTACTTATTTTTATGACTGAGTAGTGAGTAGTTATCTATTTATCTATTCGACTTTCTCTCTCTCTCATATATATATATATATATATATATATATATATATATATATAATCGACACAATTGTTCGCAATTTCTGAGGAAGCACCCCCATAACTGAAAGTCACGAGCCGCCACTGCACTGGAGGCACGTACCTACGTATGCTCAAGGAAGAAGCATTTCCCAGTGTCTTGAACGAAGAAGGAAATTTCCCAACATGGTTCCAGCAAGACGGCGTTCCTGCACATTACAGCACCCAAGTAAGGGAATACCTGTACCAACAATTCCCTAGTCATTGGATAGGACGTCGAGGGCCTGTGGAATGGCCAGCTAGAAGCCCGGATCTCACGCCACTAGATTTTTATCTCTGGGGCCACTTGAAAGCGCTGGTGTACGCAGAGAAAATTAGGAGTGTTGAACATTTGCGGTAGCGCATTATTGGGGCATGTAACACCATTACTCCTGACATCATTCACCGTGTGCTTGCTGACTGGGTATCACGTCTGAATTTGTGTATTGAAAACAATGGTGGACATATTGAGCACGTTCTGTAAATAAAAGCTTTTGTTTTGCCTTTTTTTATTATTTTTCCTATGATGCGGGACTTATGGGACACCCTGTATATATATATATATATATATATATATATATATATATATATATATAGGATCACCTGAAGATCAGAACCCCAGCCTTCTTTAGTTAGCTTTATAAGGCTAACTACCGAAAATATCACGACCTAACCTAACCAATCGTCAAGGGCGTACAGTTGACCTAACGATTGGTTAGGTTAGGTCGTGATATTTTCGTTAGTTAGTCTTATAAGGCTAACTAAAGAAGGCTGGGGCCCCTGATCTTCAGGTGATCATATATATATATATATATATATATATAATATATATATATATATATATATTAGGGTGTGTCAATTTTGGGGGTGAAATGACTAAATTGAAAATCATGTGATTTGGTAGCAATTTAATGTAATCATTTGGCATACAAAATGATATCCTTGCTTTAAAAACAATAAAAAATAACTCCTACCTACATCAATTTTAATTAAAAAATTCAATTTTTCTGTAAATTCGTAACAAAATAACAAATGTGCGCAAACATCCTATCAACATTTAAAGTGGCAATAAGATATCATTCAGAGTTTTATTTGAAAGTAACCAATGCAGTCATGTCCTTTTTGCTGCGGTTCCTTGACATCAGCATTCGGCTTGCTACTTGCGCTTTGATGTAGCCTTCTCGCCTCTCGTGACTGTAAACTTGACTAGCTGCTTCTGTGACCATTTTCACACATCTCTCCACACTCTGAGTGTGAGAAGGCCACTTTGGCACTTGCATTGGGGCCTCTTTAAGTTGTGTTAAATCTTTGTTTGTTATACATGTTGTCAGTGGTGGCTCCAAAATTTCCGAACTCAAGTTAACTAATTCTGACAATTTCGTGGCATTGACGTTTATCGGAGGTACCTTCCTTGTCTGAACAGAGCAGTCTCCCAGCTGGTCATCATCTAGTGATGTTCCTCTAAGCTTTAGAATGATTTCCACAGCCTCAGTTCGCTCTTTGGTACATTGGCTGCAGAGTATTGCTTGCAAAACTGCCTCTGGCCTAGCATACCAAGCGGACATTCTCACTACAGGTAACACGATGTCCACCACTACTTTCCTTTGGGTTCTCAGTAGCTGTAATTGAAACAAGATGCGGTTGGGCCCCTCCATCCACATTGGATTAAGTTTTACATTGAACCAGTGAGGAAGATAAAACCCAATAATAAATTCAACAATCAACATCAAATTCTGTAGCATTTTGCCCTTCAGTGCATGTTTGGAAACCCAAATCCTGCAGAAACGAATCGCTGTCGTTAACCAACGACTGTGACTTACGGGTCCACTCTCCAAGAGAGCCAGATTTTGAGGCAACTCTCCTGATCTGATTGCTTGAACAATACGATAAGCGTAAGATTGATCCGTGCTGAGGTCTTTGATAACTCCTTCAGACAACACTGGAAGGGGAGGGCCTACTTCGACCTTTAGAAATTTTGTATTTATTTCTAATTCCGTTGCTTCATCTAGCATGTTGCTAAGGGGGCCTGACCACTTGTTGTTGGTCTTTGTAGGACCATCAAGTTCCTGGATGAGACGACGAAGAGGTAGTTCCCTTGTGTGCAAATCACATACAATCCAAACAAGCCTTCTTCCAAGTTTTTTCTCTAAATGCGTCATAACACCGCCCTGCCATCCAGTGTTCAGCGCAGTTGAGTCTCCACCAACGGCCTGCAGTGAACTGTCAAGTCTTCTTTCTTGAAGCCAACATATTATTTGGTCAGCAATTGCCTCTGCATGTTTCTTGCCTTCTACTTCTGCTTCAGGAACAAAGTGAAACAAATAGCGGGCACCAGGTTCGGAACACACAGAGTAGTGTTCTTCTTTGATGAGACCGGGAAACTTTCTGTCCATTCCCTCTACCTCTAGGAGAACTTTTGTGTCATCTCTTCTTCCATCAAACAAAAGGCAAGAGAGACCTTCCTCCTTCAAATCTTTTTCATGCTGATCAGATATTTTATCATATTTCCTTCATTACTTTTTCTTGTGCTCTTCTTATCTTATTATGATCTATCACTAAGGATGTATCCTCTCGGCTGATGAGGCCTGCATCTATCCAAGCGGCAGTGGCAATCTCTGCAGTCTCTCGTAGCCCCGTATGGTGGCGAATACTGGCAAGGGCAATGTTTGAGATGTCTTTAGTGTTGTATTTCATTCTCTTCGGCGAAGGTTCAGATGGCATTTTGGAGCTATCATCTGATGTTGCTTCTTTCTGTTCATCTGAAGAGCTTTCAAAGAAGTGAGAAACCTCTTGATAGAGCTCTTCATCTCTTTGGGTGGCTTCTTCACTCTTCTTTTTCTTCCTTTCTTCCCTCTCTCGGATTTTCTTTTTTCTTAGCAATAACAATCTGTGTTTTGGTTTCTGAATAATCTGCCGAACCAATCTGCATACTTTCTTGGCCTCCTGCCTTTGTTCTCTGCGCCTTTATGAAAGCCAGCTCCAAAACAGGGATCTTCTTCTCGCGAGGACAGCGACAATCAATGTGAGGGTGAGGTTCTCTTCTGCATGAGGGAGAACAATTGGCTTCAGAACACAACTCTTTGGGACACTGGCAGTTAAAAATGTCAAGAAGAGTATCAAGTGTGTGCAGAAATTTATTTTTCTTTGCTAGTTTTCCTTTACCAAGTGATGTCTCAACTGCTTTGTGCCACAGCTTTGTTAATTTTAGCTCAATAGTTCTATACTGATTGAGTACAGGTGGTTTGAATAACACATTAGCTTTTTTCCACTGATGCAGAAGAGGGGGAATCATGTCCCTTATGAGCTCTTTCTCTGTGTAGTTCCTTCTATCCTTTGTATTTTGTTCACGAGGGAGTAACCCTAGTCTCAGCATGTCTCGCACTGTTGGTAGTTCTGATACGGGAAGCTCCTTGCGTGTACCGACTAACAGGCTCAAGTGGCATGACGACTGACCTCTTGTCTTCAATTTTGGCATCTTAGGAATTTCTGAAAAGAAAGAAAAACATTTAAGTATTTTATATCAATTACGATGTTTCAAAGTTGTCATTCGATGTTCTAAAATTCAATAAAAAAATATTTCATGGGATTACAACATAATTAGACAGAAGAATATAATATAATAAATAATTGTAATAATCAATAATCCATACTTACAGTTAAGCTGTAGTATTCGTCTAGTAGAATAACTATGAAGTAGGTACAAGAGCAATAACAGCAAACCACTGTCTATGACATCCAAGAGGCAACTGAGGACTGAGAGTGAGGGACAGTTCTATTCATGTTGTGACACTTGTGACTTGTACATTGTACAACAACTATATGACCTTGAAAACACTCCATATGCGATCAGTGGGATAATTCTGTGACAGATGAATAGTTAATCAATTTATGTCCTATTATTTAGTAAAAGAGTCAATTTCTGAAACTTTAAGGTAAAATTGATGTAGGTAAGGGTTATTTTATTTCGTTTGGTTGGCCAATTTCAAGTTTTGACACGAAAAGACACTATATTTTCACTACCAAAATTGGTTTGAAAAAAGTTGACAAAATTGACACACGCTAATATATATATATATATATATATATATATATATTTTAACTGCAAATAAGCAGTATAATTAACGTAAAGAACGACGCTTGTATAGGAGAATATTCCGCGCAAGATGAGGAGAGAGAACGAAACAAATGAAAAAATGAGGTAACCACCCGGGAATCGAACCCGGGATCTTCCGATTACCGGTCAGATATGATAACCGTTACACCACGGGCCTCACTCGAACAAATGCCGTAATTCTCCTACATTTTTTCATTTGTTTCGTTCTCTCTCCTCATCTTGCGCGGAATATTCTTCTATGCAAGCTTCGTTCTTTACGTTAATTATACTGCGTGTTTGCAGTTAAAATGTATATAATGTACGGCATGCGGGAGGTGCCCCCTTGGGGCATTGGTTTCTGCGCGTATGTAGGAGAATTACGGCATTTGTTCGAGTGAGGCCCGTGGTGTAATGGTTATCATATCTGACCGGTAATCGGAAGATCCCGGGTTCGATTCCCGGGTGGTTACCTCATTTTTTAATTTGTTTCGTTCTCTCTCCTCATCTTGCGCGGAATATTCTCCTATACAAGCGTCGTTCTTTACGTTATATATATATATATATATATATATATATATATATATATATACAGGGCGTCCCAAAAAAATGTATACACACTTTAACAGCTGATAGCTCAATTGATGTTTCTTTCTTTCCAAGTTAAACCCATTAGAATTAATAATGGCAGTCAGACTAAGCTTTGAACAAAGGAAATTCATTCTAAAATGCTACTGGAAGTGTGAAAACGCAGTTGAAGTGCAAAGACAGTTTAGGAGGGAGTTTCAAACAGATCCACCAACGCGACTTACCATCACTCGAATTAGAGATAAGTTTGAAGCCGATGGAACTGTTCAGAATGTCCACAAGAAGCGTTCCGGAAGACCACGGACATCGAAAAGCCCCACAAAGCAAGAAAGAGTACTGGAAACGTATCACCAAAGTCCAAGAAAATCTGTGCGGCAAGCGAGTCGTGAGGTAGGAATTTCAGAATCGTCTGTCCAACGCATTTTGAAGCGCTGTCAATGGAAAAGTTACATTCCAAGATTAGTCCATGCTATTAATGAAGATGATCCGGACCGAAGAGTGGAGTATTGCGAGTGGTACTTGGCACGATGTGGATGTGGATTGGACGAAGGGGTTTCGTAGAATACCCTCCGCGTTCACCAGACCTCACACCACTAGACTTTTTTTATGGGGATACTTAAAAGACAAAGTCTACGCTATAAAACCTGCAACAGTCGCTGAATTGAGAGCAGCCATTGAACGAGAATGCACACAAATACCAAACGAAATGTTTCGTGATGTTTGCGATTCCATTGCTTCGCGTTATCAGCAGTGCCTGGACCAGAACGGACGTCAGTTTGAAAACAGGCGTTGACAAAACAATTAAATAATGTCTGTAGATTCTATTACATTTTGAAAATGAAATGTATTTTAATAAACACTGCCTTTATAAGTATTTAAAGTGTGTATACATTTTTTTGGGACGCCCTGTATATATATATATATAAATTGATGATTGGTTAGGTTAAGACGTAATATTTTCGTTAGTTTTAACGTTTTATTTGATGGATTATTTAAAAAAATGTCTCCTAAAGATAATACATATCACAGTGAAACAAGTATCAAATTATAGAGTGTATATATATATATATATATATATATATATATATATATATATATATATATATGCTTGAAAGGTTTGAGCCTGAGTATCCACAAAAACCTGGCGTCGCCCTTTATATATTTATACGAGGGCCACTCAATATATTCTGCCTCACCTTTTGTTTTCTTTCCAAGTTTCCTTGTAAGTTCCAGAAATTTTGTATACAAGTAGTTACATCCCTTTCTTACAAGTTTTTATTTTTCTACATAGTCTCCATTCTTTTCTACGACTTTCCTCCACCTCGAAACAAGGGGCTTTATTCCTTGCTGGTAAGAGTCTGCTGGGTTCCGCTGGAGCCACCTCTTAACCTCCTCAACAACCTCATCGTCACTCTGAAACTTTCTTCCACGAATAGCATCCTTCATTGGCCCAAACAAATGGAAGTTTGAAGGTGCCACATCCGGGCTGTGTGGAGGGTGGGGTAACACAGTCAAGCGCATTTTTGTGATGGCCTCTCTTGTTTGCAAACTGTTGTGTGGTCTTGCGTTATCGTGCAAAAGAAGGACGTCTTCCAGTTTTCTCTCCGGTCGAACTCGCTTTATACGTCTCTGGAGTCTCTGTAAGGTAGCAATATATGCATCTGAGTTGATTGTTTGTCCTTTCTTCATAATGTCCACCAGAATCACCCCTTTTCATGTCGCAGAAGATGGTGGCCATAACCTTTCAGGCTGAGGGAGCCATTTTGAACTTTTTCTTGCGTGGGGAGTCTGCGTGATGCCACTCCATAGATTGGCGTTTTGTTTCAGGTTCAAAGTGGTGTACCCAAGTCTCACCCCCAGTCACAATTCGTTAAAGGAAGTCATCCCCTTCAGTCTCGTATGGAACCAACGACTCAGAAACAATTTCTTTTCTTTTGGCCTTGTGATCTTCAGTCAGTTGGCGAGGAACAAACCGTGAACACACTTTTGAGTATCCCAGTTGCTGAATTATGGTATTCATACTTCCTTCACTAATTCCTAGCTCCAGTGATAGCTCCTTTTATGTGACGCGCCGATTTGATCGAATGATGCTGTTAGCACGTTGCACAGTGTGAGATGTCACAGCCGATGCGGGGCGAGCGCTGCATGGCTCATCATCGAGGTTGGCTCTCCCTCTCTCCGATGATCTCTCACGTTTAGACGAGCGTCCAACTGTGCTTCGATCAACAACAGCATCTCCGTAAACGTTTTGTAGACGTTTGTGAATATTTCCAGCTGTTTCCTTCTCTGCACTTAAGAACTCGATAACAGCTCTCAGTTTACGACGCACATCACTGTCAGACGTCATTTTCGAAACTGCATTAATCATCGGTTTTATACAAGAGTGTTTAAAAGCGTTTTTATACAAGGAGGAGAGGTTCAAAGTGGAAAAATCCGGTTATGTGAAGCGCAGAAAGTTCAAACGTACGGCCCAAAAGACATTTCAGCCCATTGGCCTATTATTTAGCTAAGAAAAAAAGGGTGGGGCAAAATATATTGAGTGCCCCTAGTACAATTCTATTTAAACTATGAATGCAGCATGATTTTATATATATATATATATATATATATATATTATATATATATATATATATATATATGTGTGTGTGTGTGTGTGTCTGTGTGTGTGTGTGTGTGTATGTGTTTCTAGACAACTGGGTATAACATTCACAGATGTATGGGGTAATTAATTTGTGCAGTTACACGTTTGGTACCTCAGAACATTGAAAATCTATATAAAAAATCTAGAAATACTTTTATTGTCGGAGTAAAAGATATGTTGGTCCTCATTAGGTTAGGTCACGCCAGGTTAGGTTAGGTTGAGCCAGTTTAGTGAATAAGTTTTGAGCCTTCAATTGGGTCCGAAACACTTCTCCGTTCGCTGGCACTAAGGTTAGGTTCGATTAAATTAGGTTTGGTTAATTAGCTTTTAGACTTATATGGGTTTGTACGTTGTTCATCTGGAAGTGCGCACACGTGTGTGTGCGTGCGTCTATTTATGTATATGTTTTACATTTCGTTACGGTTGTTAATTACCACAACAACTTTCGATATTATAATTACATTGTTAACCAATTTAATATTTAATTAGTACTTTACGACCTTTTTTTCCTCCAATAAATTTTAATTGTATTTCTTCCGGAAGTGAAGTTCATTTGTATCTTTGTCAGACATGACATCCGTCTTTCCTTAATGTTTATCATGTTTCAAAAAATATTACATTTATTCAGACTTTTCCTTTTACTTTGCAATGTAGTCAGCTGATTAATTCTGTCGTGGTGTCGTTGTATTTTTTTTATGCAGGAAGGAGAGGCCAAGGGCGAACGCCCCCAAAAGCCAAAATCAAGATCCGGGGTTTTCGAGATGCGAAGACACTCTGCATTTCAAAAATGTGAGGTCATAAATAGGAGGGAAGATGGACTAAGGAAGGTTGTTCCAGAGTTGACCGGTTGAGTAGTTGAAAGATTGAAAATACCAAGTAATCCTTGCGTTAGAGAGTTGGACAGAAAAGGAATGAGAAAGTGTAGAAAATCTGGTACTGCGTGTTCTCCTTAAAGGAGGAGGCACGCAGTTAGAAATTTCAGAAGAGCAATGTCCATTATAATAGCGATAGTACAGAGAGAGTGAGGCAACACTGCTGCGAAGGGAGAAAGAGAGAGATTAAAGACAGTCAGTAAGAGGCTTTGAATTGATGAGAAGAAAAGCCTTCGATTCCATCCGGTTAAGTACGGCTTTGTGGGTTGAGCCACCCCACACATGAGAAGCATACTCCATACAGGAGCAAACAAGACCCCTGTACAGACAGCATCTAAGTTTGGTTGAAGAAACCGCGGAGGCGGTACAGCAAACCTAACCTATTAGAAGCTGTTTTGGAAAGAGAGTATATGTGATCTTTCCAGGAAAGATCACGAGAAAAGGAAACGCCAAGAATGTTAAGAGAAGAGGAAGGATTGATTTGTGTTGTTGAAGGTAAGGCGATTGTCGTGTGGAAGATTGTGACGAGTAGAAAATGGAGGAACTGAGTTTTTAAGGCATTGAAAGTCACAAGATTTTCTCTGCCCCAATCAGGGATAGCAGAAAAATCAGAGGTCAGGTGCTCCATAGTCGCCCCACGCAAATCATGGAGTGACTGTTGTAAGGAACGCTTTGGGAAGCGGGTAGAGAAGTGAAGAGTGGAATCATCGGCATAGGAGTGAATAGGACAGGAAGTGCGAATTAAAAGATCATTAATAAATAAAAGGAAAAGAGTGGGTGACAGTGATGTTTCCTGAGGAACATCACTGTTGATAGCCTTCGGAGAAGAACAGTGGCCATCTTCAACCGCAGCTATAGATCGGCCAGAAAGGAAATTAGAGATGAAGGCACAGATAGAAGGATAGAAACCGAAGTAGGGCAGTTTGGAAATTATAGATTTGTGCCAGACTCTATCAAAAGCTTTTGATATGTAAAGCGCAATAGTAAAAGTTTTACCGAAATTCCGAAAACGGAATGACCAAGAGACAGAGAGATATGCAAGAATATTGCCAGTAGAGTGTCCCTTGCGGAACCCATACTGACGATCTGAAAGAAGATTATGAGAAGAGAGGTGTTTAAGAATCTTCATATTAAGGATAGATTAAAAAGTTTAGAAAGACAAGAAATCAAAGCAATTGGACGATAGTTGGAGGGTTGAGAGTGGGACAGGCTGAATGAAAGCGAACATCCAGGAAGAAGGAAAAGTACCAGATGAGAGACAAAGACGAAATAGTTTGCCGAGGCAGGGTGTCAGCACAGAAACACGGTTCTCAAGAAGAACAGGAGGAACACCATGAGGACCGTACGCCTTCCTAGAGTTGATTGAGCCCAGATAGGGCAGAAAAAGCTTCTTTGGAAGAGATTCTAATTTCAGACATAATAAAGTCAGAGGGGGAAGATGGAGGAACAGCACCGGAATCATCCAGGGTTGAATTGTAAGCGAAAGTTTGAGCGAAGAGTTTATCAGGAAAAGAGATGGCAACTGAGCTGTCAGAATGGAAAAGAGGAGGGAAAGAAGAGGAAGTAAAGTTGTTGGAGAGGTTCTTAGCTAGATGCCAGAAAGAGCGAGAAGAATTAGAATTGGAAAGGTTTTCATATTTTTGTCAAATGAAGGAATTTTTGACGAATCGAAGAACAGATTTTGCACGATTCCTGGCACAAATATAAGCTGAGTGAGAGTTAAGAGTAGGGTGGCGACGGTACCTTCTGAAAAACTCCTCTCTGTTATGGATATCATTGAAACAAGTAAAGTTAAACCAATTTTTTTGCATTAGCAGTAGAAATAAAATAAGGAATGTACGCGTCCATGCCCGAGTGAATCACTTCCGTGATGCTCTCAGCACACTCGGAAGGGCCCCGGCCACGAAAACAGTAATCATTCCATCGGAAATCACATAAGAACTCCCTAAGACCTCCCAATCAGCGGCGCCGAAGTGCCACAGGCGCTTCCTCTTGGGAAGATCCAATGGACGAATTGGAGCGATAGGACAGGAAACAGATATAAGATTGTGGTCCGAGGAACTCAACGGAGAAAAGAGTTTCACGGAGTAGGAAGAAGGATGAGAGGTAAGAAATAAATCCAGAATGTTGGGCCTATCTCCAAGGCAATCGGGGATACGAGTAGGGTGCTTTACACTCTGCTCTAGGTCACTTTGGATCTATAAATTGTAAGCTAGTTCACCAGAGATGTTAGTGAAGTGGGAGGAAAGCCAAAGGTGGTGGTGAACATTCAAATCTCCTAAAATGGAGATTTCAGCAAAGGGAAAGGGGCAAAGAATGTTTCCACTTTGGAAGTGTGGTAGTCAAAGAATTTTCGGTAGTCAGTAAAATTAGGGGAAAGGTAGACAGTACAGATGCATTTAGCTTGATATTGGCATGTAAACCGTAGCCAGAGTCTATAGAATTCGGAGGATTTGAGTTCGGGAATACAGAACAAGTTAGATCATTGCTTACATATACGCAACATCCACCTTTGGAGTGAAATTGAGTATAGAGAAAGTAAGAGGGTACAGAAAAGGGGTTGCTGTCAGTCGTCCTAGACACCTGAGTTTCAGTGAGGAAAAGAAGATGAGGTTTAGAGGAAGAGAGGTGGTGTTCAACAGATTGAAAATTTGAGAAAACACCACGAATGTTGCAGAAGTTTATTAAAAGTAAGGCAGGTGGCCCAAAACATCTCGAATGGGCGTAGCAGATCCAGCCCCGTTGCCAGGGGTCTGGTTTCCCAGTATCGTCAGCAGGTGGGGGATCCAGAAGTGAGAATATTTATGGCCCCTCCCCGTGGGACTCAGAGGCTCTTGAAGTTAGTGCCATTTCTTTTTTTTAAATTTTGAAAAGATTATGTAGTGTGTAAGATGCATGTACAGTATATTAGGGCGGGTCGAAATTTTATATTGAAAAGGTACATATTGTGAGGGGTTTGAATGGAACACAGGAACCCCCTCATAAATTCTTTTCGCTGTTTAAAGCCTCCTACCCCTGGCACAATGTTTCACTTTTTGACCTATATTGAAGAATATTCCATTTATACGAGGCTTACTCTACAGTCAGGTTTTTTGATGACATAAATCTTTATTAACGTATAATATTTTATTTAATGTACATTATAAAGAAAATTAATTAAGTACAACAATATATTCAGAAGAAAGAATTTAGAGGCATAATAAATGTGCTAAAATTCAATTCACTTTTTCATTGTTCCTTATCACATCAAAAGGGAAGAAATTTTCAATATCATTAGGAAATTTTATTTCATATGTTTCTTACTCATTCCACTGGGCCTTCCATTCAAACTTGGGTAGTTTTCGCCTTGATTCTAATGAGTTTAAGATAAACTTTTGACGGTTATCATATCCTATTCTTTCCTGACATGCCTTTGTTACTAGGTTCACTGCCCTTTCCACACTTTGACTGTGGCATGGAAAAGAAACTATTTCCAATGGCTTACATCGAGCCTGTAGTAGCTCATCGTCGCTAAAATTGTTTAGCAGCGGTGGAGGAGTAATGATCTCTTTTTGCCAATCGATCATCTCGGTGTAGTCAGTAGAATTGAAATTGAGGGTTCGAGGCAACTCAAAGTTTCTGGTACCTGAAAATCCTGTTCTTGAAAGGATGATTTTCTGAATATCTTGCTCCCTAATTTCTAATCTCTTGTCAGTTACCATTGATATGAGTATATTTTGCGGGTGGGCAAAGTAGGCGTTATTCTTTAATACTGGTTCTATGATTGATCTATGTTGTTCAACTAAATTTCGAAACAAGTACATTAAATGCGACAAGTTATATGCACCATCAGTTGCAGTAGGATGAGATTTTATCCAAAACCACCCTGGAGTATAGAACTGTATAATAATCTTGACTATATCTTGAAGGTTTTTATCGGGATTTGGCATTGAGATATATAATCGAAGGACCATGTTGAGGATCGAGTGTACAGTAGGGCGGATCGAAAATGAGGTTTTTAAACGTTTTTTCGAAATTCAAATATGGCTAGTGCTGAAAATATGTGGGTGCTATAGATAATGACTGCATAAATATTAGTCCTGCAAAATTATATCTTCAGGTGCCACAAAGCCGTCGAAAAAAGTGAAATATAATGATTTTCTTATATTCTGCATTAGTACAATAACTGAAACTTACTTGTTATTATTATATATTAAGTGTTCCAATTACCAAAATAGTTACTGAATTACGCAGCTCTTAGTTTATTTAGATCAATGTTCTTTTGATTAATGATCTAAATAATCCAGAACTCACCACGAGGAGGTGGCTGCGTGTCGAGCTCCACCCATGCCCTCCCAACCACCCATCCTTGCGCATGTTTTTTTCTATTAACGTTTTATTTAAACTTTATATTCAGCTTTACTTTCGAATGATGGCATTTTTTTACGTGACTGAAGTGTTGATCTTATGAAGCCATCTCGCGCGTTCAATCCAAATACTTTTGATGATGCTTCAGTCACTAATTTTACCATTCTTTCTACTACTTGTGTATGACAAGGGAATTTCTCGAATGGAGGGGTACTCTTGTTTTCTATGAATTCTTCAATCTCATTTTCTGTCAGGTGTCTTGTCACAGGTGGTTCAGTGACAATGCATTTTTGCCAATTAATTAAATCAGTATAATCAGTAGCTTCAAATTGAATAACAGGTACTGTGAAACGCCTCACAACTTTTTCCTTGTTTCTTTGCCTTGCTTTCTTTATTCGCCTCCACGCTAATTCTCTTATGGCGCTGCGGTCATCATGAATCATTGATGCTAGAATATTTTCTGGATTTGCAAAAAATGCATTTCTTTGTATGACAGGGTTTACAATATCCTTTACTTCGTCATTCAGTGTTCTTGTTAGTTCAATAGTTTTGAAAACATGTTTTGAGCCATTGACAAAAGACGTACTTTGCTTAATAGAAAACCACATTGGGATGTAGACCTTCATTATAAAAGAAGCAATGTTCATGAGGTTCTCAGATGGACTTACAGTTGAAACGTATAGACGAAGCAAACGATTTGCTGTAGTCAGCCATCGTGAATGTGCCATTTTGCCTGGACTACGATGAGCAAGATCTGGAGAGCAATATCCCTTTGTTATGGCCTGATGAATATCAATTAGATATTTTTGGTCGGTGCTAAGATCTTCGCAGTCTACAGTTGGTTCCTCAGCATCAATCCTTTCAAACTCGACAATAGGAAGACTCCCACAGTTCTCTAATTCCCTGCCAATAGGACCGGTGAATCCGCGGGGGCCAGATGTTTTTCCATCCAGCTTTGCAACTAAATGGCGTAATGGCAATTCATTGGCATGGAGCTGGCACACTAAATGTTGAACTGGCTTCTTCAGCTTCAATTCTATAAGCCTTATAACGCCTCCCTTTTCTCCAGTGTTGACTGCTGCACCATCGCATCCAATGGCAACAAGGTTTTCCAGGTTCATGTCATGTATTTCCAATATACTCAAACATTCCTTTACATATTTCTTCAGCTGATCCAGAATTCACAGAATAATGGCCCAAATAATCTGAACCAGGTTCTCTCACTAAAGTGATATGTTCTTCTGTTACCTTCTTCTGATATACTTTGGACTCTTTTTTTTCTTGGAAGAGTGTAGAATCTTTTCGACCATCAAAATAGATTCCTCTGATTAGGACCTGATTTTGATCTTTCATAATTTCTGATCTCTTCTTTTGTCTTTCTCTTCTGATTTTACTCCTATCCACTACTTCAGATGTATTGTCAATAGAAACTTCTCCAATATCTTGCAATACTGCACTAACAATGAATGCTGCAGCTCGATCTGAAACTGCAGTCCTGTCACAAGCAGTAGCCACTGAAGGTAGATTTGTAGTTTTCCTTTTCTTGAATAATTGTTCTTCAGGTTGTTCGAGCTTTCTCTTCGAGCTAACTGGCTCTGGAAATGTATCGTCTGATATTTCGCCAGATTCACTTTCACTATTTGATGTCGAGATGATAATTCAACATTTGTATCCTGCAATTTCTCCTGTGAAGATTCTTTGGTGAGCCTCACAGCTTCTTTTTGCTTTCTTAGCAACGTAGATGCTTTTTTCTTTGAGAGTGTAATATCTACTCTATCAATAAACAGTTTTCTTTCACTCCTTTGATCTAAGAGGAACGTCACTTCTTCCTTTGGAACCGTTTTTTCTTTGGGACAAGAACATTGTGTTAGTACTTTGCACTTGCACGCTGCAATGTCAAAAAGTTTCGTGTGTGCTTCTTTTTTGAACATATCAATCTTTGCTTTGTAAGCTTCAGAATTTTTTCTGCTTTGGTATGGCTTCATAATGACACGATACTTTTCGTGGTAGCTTCTGAACATTGTTTCAATTCGCCTGTCTGACAGAATTGGGACGGAAGCACTTTCCCAAATTGTTTTCAATTTATCAAAACTTGTTCTAATATTTGAGATATTGAAGGATCTTTATTAGTATTCTGTTTCAAATCGTTTCTTACAAACAAGTAATATTTAAAAACTCCTTCGTATGTAGGAAGATTCCTGTGCCACAAATCTTCCCCCATACCAAACATGGGGCACTCAGTTGAGGCCCTGGTTGATTTTGCACAAACTCGAGACATTTTGAAAGTATACAAATCTGAAAAAGAAAGAGCTAATATCAATTATACGTTAATTTCAGTTAATAGTACATGGCAAACTTAGGGCAACACAATACAGAAATGCAAAATATATAAGAAATATAGTTTAGACTATCTGAGTAACGCCAACAACAGAACACCCACCTGCTACGAGAGCGACAGCTACACTGAACCGAGGTACTCACGTGACAGCTGAGTGAGCTGACTATAGAAAACTGTTTTTAGAGAATAGAAACTTTTTTTAAAGGTTGACTGAGCTATTTTTATACGTGTGAATAAATTCTTGTCTATTGTGCATCGTGGACTCTTCTGTAATTATTGGTTAAAATCTGCTTTTTTCAATTTTTTTCAATATTGAAGGTCATTGTGGCACCTGAAGATATTAATGTTAGGATTTTAAATTTATACCAGCTTATTTCCTCACTACTCCACACATTTTCCACACTAGCCAATTTGAAAATTCGAAAAATGAGTTTTTCACTCCGCCCTAGTGTACAGATCTTGAGAAGTGTCTCCAGTTTGCACTGCCAGACACATATCATAGAGATACCTTTGATCACTGCTTAGCTCCTTCACAACATTTGCTGGAATTTCTTTAATGTTTCCCTTTATGCGAGAATATTTGACTACCTCCAATTTTGTTAAATCTGTTTTCACTTTATTCCCAATTGAACCCACAAAAGTATTTCGACCTGTTGTGTTACCATCAATGGCTTTATAGACGTGCATAAAAGGCAGCTCACTCAAATGCAAGAGGCACACCAACCACTGCACTGGTCTGTTAAAATGAATTTCAACCAGTTTTATGGCTCCACCAACTTTTCCTGTATTTACAGGAGTACTATCACACAGTAAAGCTTTGATAGTATCTGTGCTGTTCGAGTCTGTATTAATAGTTATCAACTCTTCTGCTATGCAGCGAGCAGTTCCATTATCTGGTGTGACATGGTCTACATAGATGCTTCCAGGTTCTTTCACAATAACATAATGTTCTTCTTTATCTTTCCACTTTTAGTTAATGTGTTATCTTTCCTTCCATCAAATCCAAGGCACTCCATCTTCAGATTTTCGGATTTAGACCTAAAAGTATTTGTTTCGCTCATGCCATTTCTTTCTCTTTCTAATTTCTTTCTGTCAAGCATGTTGGTGTGGTTAAGGATCCCCATATCTTTTAAAGCTGCATTGACTATTGGAGCTGCAGCTCTACAACTTACACGATAACGATCTGCTATTAATGCTAGGTTTTTATAGGAGTGCCTTTTCTGAAAATTCTCAGTCAATTCTAAATAGGCCTCATAATCTACATTCTGACTCTCTGAATCTACATCCATGTCTTCTTCGGTGTTTTCTATAAATTCCGATGGTAAAACATTGGTGGCTTCAGTCATTTCTTCTTGTGCTTTTAGTTGACAGTTTTGTGCTTCTTGGGCTCTTGCTAAAGATCTCTTCTTTGTTGAACTAGCTATGCGATCAATTGGTCCTAACTGATAACTGATTTGAGGACTTGCTTCTAGTAGTCATAGTTTATATTCAGAAGTAAAATCAAATTATATGTAATTTATAATTTATGATGATTCAAATTATAATTAAAGCAAGTGCAAATTATTTCTATTTATCTGAAATATTATTTCTATTCATCGGAAACATAAAAATATCAATTATTAAACCAACAACTTATCATGTAACATATAACAACATTAAACATATGCAAATATGAAGGTAGAAAAGGGAGGAGGGGCATGTGATAGGGGTAGTAGGGTAGAACATGCTTGAATTTTTAATATTTTGTTAAAGTGATAAAAAATTGCCTCTCAAATAGTGTACTTTTTAAGAAATAACATTTTTTTTTCCATTTAAATATATGCAAATATGAGGGTAAAAAAAGGGGGTGGTATGTGCTAGGGGTAGCAGGGGTAGCACATGCTCGATATTTTAATATTTTGTTAAGATGATAAACTGAAACTTCTCACATAGTGTACTTTTTAAGAAATAAAAAATTTCCCATTTTTGACCAGGCCTAATGTATATGTAGTGAGGAATAGGGAGAGAAGTGTGTGTTAGAGAGCATGCTGGACTGCTCACAGGGAGATAAGACACGGAAAAAGTCAGCTAAGGAGGACAGTCACAGGAGAAACGGGAGTTCCATCACTCCCTCTATCTTCTGTCTAACGTCCCACCCGGAGTACTTTCCTGGTTGAATGGTGTCTACAGTCTCCTCCTCTTTGAAAGTTAAGTTTTTCAGAAATAAATTTAAACTTTAAAACCATTCCTATGGCACTACAGAAATTAATTTTTTGATATTTACAGTTATCAGAGATGGGCACAAAATACTTTAAATGTAATTAAATACTAAATACATTACTTCCTTAAAAAAGTATTTAAATACCAAATACATTACATATTTTCAAAATGTATTTAAATACTAAATACATTACATCAAAAATATATTTAAATACATTTCAAATACATTTTTAAATACTTATCCAACTACATCATGCTAGAATTTTTTCTAAAACCTATCTCTTGGTAACATTAGTTTATTGATATTATCATCTATTAGACTTTATAAACATATATGCATAACTCATAAGTAGGGCAATTTTTTATTGACCTAAAAACAAAAACAAAATTGACTTTATTTTCCTCCAAAATTGACTTTATTGACCTAATAAATATGTACCATTAAATTGTCTTATTTGACTTATTGTAAAGCAATTTTCGTGATTACAAACTATTAGTTGTGTAATTTTAGTGGTAAATTGTATAATCTATTTAAGATTGGTACATAAAACTAATATATTATACAACACTCCACATGCAGTCAGTTAACATCTTTAACTGCAATTATCCCACATCTGCATTATACAACACCGCAATATCGTTTTTAACATTTTCGGATTTGAAGTTTCTGTCTTTGGCTAGGAGTTTTCGAAGAATCGAAAAACTTCTTTCCACTGATGCTGAGGTAGGTTGACAGTTTTTTAGTAGAACGTATAATGATGGAGATATAGCATTCCTGGTCATCAAAATTATAGGCTTGATATAATTTGTTTGCAAACGCTTTTTGGTATAATTTTTTATATTAACATAATCTTCTCCAAAATATATGGTATTGACCGCTTAGTATGCTTTTTGATAGTAAAATCTGTGCTCTCCATTTTTTCTAAAAGAGAACATAATGAAGAGTATTGTTCTTGCAACTGTAAGAGCTGAAAACCTAACCCATCTGATTTGATGCCAGCTTTCGCTCTTTTAACGAAGACCCCGTTGCCCTCGAATCCTTCCACAATCTCTCTTACTTTTGGAAGATGCCATGCGTAATAAAACGCTGCATTCAACCAACTGGCCCATCTAGTAACGATTGGATCAGGTGGCTTAGATGATTAGAAAGATTTTGCATTTTGTTTCAGGGCGCAAATTGTTATTTGACAGTTGAGGCTAAGAAATGTATTTGCGAAGTGTATTTAAAAAAATGTATTTTCAAATAACAAATACTCTTTCAAAGTATTTAAATACGTATTTAAATACACACCGAAAAAAATATTTATAAATACAAGTATTACAACTAAGGTTGAGTGACAAACTTGACCTTCATCAGAATGAAAACTTCGGGCGAAAGCAAAACCAAGATTAACCAAGGTCATAATATACCATATGTCCCACAAAAAAGTACACCCAACTTTAGATTGTACTAACTCCTCCAAAAATTGAGATATTTTGGATCTGTTTGTTTGATTTAATATAGCAAATTATTGTTTGTTAACGTTCAAATTTATTCATGTTTAAACGATTTAGTGTTTAAGCATCTGCTTTTAACTGAAGGGTACAACAAAATGGATTGCGCAAAATTGTTCAATGAAAAAATAATGTGTGTGCTATCGATGTAATGAAAAGACAAATACATAATAATAGATACTTTAACATAATTTTAATAAGATACAAAGCAGATTTTTCTTTATTCCTTATTGCAAAAGTTATGCTTAGTTTCGTTTTCTTTCAACATGACCGCCATTCCTATCGATACAAATCTGGAGTCGAGCTCTCATCTTCCCCATCACTCTTTTGATAAGATCTGGATTGTCTTTTAACAAGTTGATTTCAGCTGTGATGCGAGTCCTCAAATCATCTAAATTGATAGGTTGTGATGCAAATACTCTATTTTTCAAATGACCCCATAAAATGTAATCACACGGGGTCAAGTCAGGGCTTCTGGGAGGCCATTCAATGTCATGGCCTGTAGCAATTACTCTTTGGTGGAAGACTTCCTGCAAGCGTTCCTTCACAATAACTCTCCTGTGATTCTTCATTTATATGTATGACTCGTATCTTAGATACAAAAGTTCGAATTATTTTAAAAAAATATTTGCAATATCCTTCGACGTAAAAAGTAGCACATTGGTTAAAGCAAGAGGAGCTATCTGGCTGGGAGAAATGATCATTCCGCGCAACCCATTTTGCTGTACCCTTCAGTTAAAAGCAGATGCTTAAACACTAAATCGTTTAAACATGAATAAATTTGAACGTTAACAAAGAATAATTTGCTATATTAAATCAAACAAACAGATCCAAAATATCTCAATTTTTGGAGGAGTTAGTACAATCTAAAGTTGGGTGTACTTTTTTGTGGGACATATGGTATAATTTCCCAAATTATAATGAACTTATTCTCCTCATTTTTTAGAGTATGTAATTGTACAATGACCTTGAATTTCAAGCGAAACGGGGGCGTCAGGTGGAAATTGGTTGCTATTAGAATTTAATTTTTTGTTAATTTTTGGAGTGACAGGGGACGGGGATGAGTGGAAGGCCTGTCTTCTGAAAGAAGAAACATGAACTTTGCAAATAAATTAAAGATCTCACATGAATTATGATGTAGAAAGACCTTTCAGTCATATATTTACACTAACTGTTTCACTTTCAACAAAGTCTCCTATAGGAATTTATTATAAGAAACGTTTCACTAATAAAGGGTGTCTTTAGGGGTTTTATTTGGCGATAACTTTTTTGTTTGGGGATAAATAAAAAAGGTTTGTAACACTTGAAAATATATTTATTGCCATTTTAATTCAAATTTAATATCTGGTGAAAATCTTCATTTTCATTGCGTAAATATAAAATTGCATTACCGAACGTTATCCGACTCTGTGGTTTAATTTCTTGAGCAATTTGAATTTTGTACGGGTAAAGATTGATTATCCTCTGTTAAAATTCGATGTAAGGAACTTCTTGAAATGTTTAATTCCTGGCTGCGTCGTCGGACTGATGTGGATTTTCCTCAACGCTTTCACGAACCATCTCAACCAGAGTTAGACTTCGGTTTGTCCGAGGACGCCCAGTCCGTGGTTCGTCTCCCTGACCCTTTCCCATACGAAATTTAACGACGTACCGTCGAATAGCTCGATCAGAAGGAGCAGAACGTGTGTTGAATTTTAATCGAAAAGCTCTTTAAGCGGCACCTATGGAAGAGTTGTTTGTCAAATAAAGTTCCACAATAGCCACTCTTTGTTGCACTGTCCAGGATTCCATTTTCATTAATCGCAGCAAGGGTACTTTAATTGAAAAATAAAAATAAATAAATTAATCAAAAAAGAAAAAGTTATAGCCAAATAAAACCCCTCCAAAACTTCTGGGACACCCTTTATATAGTGTAAGATCTTTTATATAAAGGGTGATCCAGAGAAATGGGACCCAAAAGAAACCCCTGTAACTCTTAAAGTATAAGTCCTTTTATAAAATCATACGCATCATTCGAAAGAGGATAGTTACAAGTTTGTACAGGATTGTATAGGTTTTGACAATACAAGACAAGATAAGATACAAAACAAAATAAAAGTGTTAGTTAAAACTAACCCTTCAAGATGACTGCATGGACTGTGGAACAGCTGCGTTTCATAACTGAGCAATATTATGAGCATGGAAGAAGTGTAGTTTCAGCTCTTAGAAGGTGATTTTGACATCTGAAAATTTGTCTTGAAAGATCTTTGAGCTGAAACTACACTTCTTCCATGCTCATAATATTGCTCAGTTATGAAACGCAGCTGTTCCACAGTCCATGCAGTCATCTTGAAGGGTTAGTTTTAACTAACACGTTTATTTTGTTTTGTATCTTATCTTGTCTTGTATTGTCAAAACCTATACAATCCTGTACAAACTTGTAACTATCCTCTTTCGAATGATGCGTATGATTTTATAAAAGGACTTATACTTTAAGAGTTACAGGGGTTTCTTTTGGGTCCCATTTCTCTGGATCACCCTTTATATATATATGTATGTAAATATATATAAATAAATAGAAAATAAATAAATATATATAAATAAATAAAAAATCAATAAATATATGATGTAAAACAACGCACTGTAGCGACGAAATATGGAGAAGGACACCACTCTTCAAGAAGACGTAAATTTTTATTTCTTAACACCAAAACAGTTTCGGTTCCTCACCAGCCCTTCTCAATTGGTAATGACTAGGGCGAGCCAATTTTAACCTAAAAAATTTAAATTAACTTTATTCTTACCACTTATTAACTTTATTTAACCTAAAAAATTCTTTATTTGCAACTTATTTGTGGATAAATATTAACGCTTAATAATAAAATAAAGCACCTTACATTCATTCATTTAATAAATTATTTACGAACTTATTTAGTTATGTTGTTGGAGTTTGGACAAATTCACCAGGATAGCTAGTAATAAATGGCTGGATTTTCGCAAAAACTAATTTCGCAGTTTTAGGCATGTTTGAAGTTTAGGGTGTCCATAAATGATTACCCTGATTAAAGCATGCTATACTTTTAAATAAACACTCGTATTCAAACACAGTTTTAATCATAAGTAGATAAACATACAGAGTTTTGATACATAGTTAATGAACTTAATAAGCTTCCACATGTGCACCCCTAGTGGCACGTAAAATGTCTAAACGGTATTCACACTCACGCCACACATTTTCCAACATGTTGATTTCAGCTGTGATGCGAGTCCTCAAATCATCTAAATTGATAGGTTGTGATGCAAATACTCTATTTTTCAAATGACCCCATAAAATGTAATCACACGGGGTCAAGTCAGGGCTTCTGGGAGGCCATTCAATGTCATGGCCTGTAGCAATTACTCTTTGGTGGAAGACTTCCTGCAAGCGTTCCTTCACAATAACTCTCCTGTGATTCTTCATTTATATGTATGACTCGTATCTTAGATACCAGCGGGGTAATGTCTGGTGATTTTGGGAGCCATGGGATTGGCCCGTCCCTGCCAATCCATCGATTTGGAAATGTTGCGTCGAGAGTTTCACGAACAACATGCGCCCAATGAGGGGGTTGCGGAAACAGTTTCCAAGAATTTTTTCATCCACGACTTAATTAACTTCACATTAGGTCGATTCTTTCCATACTTTGTTCTGAACCTTCGCTGAACACTGACAGGAGATTTTGTTTCTGCAAGCCACACAACACATTGTGCCTTTTCTGTCACAGACGCCATCTTAACTGAACAGCTACTACAGCGCTCCTAGCGGCGAATGCGGTAGACGAAACACACCAGCACAGAAACTCTATGCGTGTACGAGATCACCTGTAAAAAGAAAACGGATGTAAAATTCGTCATTAAAACATGAAAGCATACTGTTTTCAGGGTAAACATTTATGGACACCCTGTATATTCTGCCAAAAAGATAAACAAACTTAATATAGTTAATTAAACATGTGATTTATGGTACTAGTGAACTAATTCTAACAACAAAAGCCAAAACATAATATTCACATAGTATTCGCATACTGTATGAATACACACCTAACTACCAAATGTAGAAAAGCTCCGAAAAACACTACGTCGATAAATAACGAAAGAGTAATGTAGAAATAATGCATAATCAGCATGTATAATCATCATTAATCAATGCAGAGACCCTATGTAAATAAGAATCCAGAATACATATTATAACATCGTATTGGAGAACCGGAAATCACTTATTTGCTTACGCAGTTTCACTCCATATTTTCGTTAATTTTATTTATTAATCCATCACGAAAGTTTTAACGTACAATAGCAAATTTTTAACCTTATTAATAATTTTATTAACTTTATTAACCCATAACTAAAATATTAACTTTATTAACCTAATAGCAAATTTTTAACCTTATTATTAACTTTATTAACTTTGGGTAGCCCTAGTAATGACCGTATAAACAGAGAACAGAGTTTATATACACCTGGAAATTAATTATTAGGGATTAGCTGGCTGAACCTTCCCATCCTCCTCTCAGAGGATAGTTAAGTGACCCCCTCCGACCCAGCTTTGACCTGATGGATGTGCTTGTGTTCCCTGGGGATTTTTGGAAGGTAATGTTACAAAATTCTTAATTTTATTACATATAATTTTGTTAAAAGAGAATTGACCATGGGATAGATTAAAATTTTGTATAGAGCCTGTAAGACTAGATTCAATAATTCTAAGCTTAACATAATTACAGTATTAGATTTGAAAACAAAGTTGCAATTATTGAAATCTATTACATGGTTATAGTCCCTAACACGACAGAATACCGCACTTTTTTCATTCCCCATCCTCACATCTCTCTTGTGTTCATAAATTCTCTTACTGAGGTCCCTTCCCGTTTCTCGCACCTATACATTATCAGGACATTCTTTACATGGTTATATATATATATACACACCTGTGTCTTTTTCGTCCTTAGGTTTGTCCCTTATTAACATATCATTTATGCAGTTATTATATTTGAATGCCACATTAGTGCCTATTCTCCGACAAGTTTTCTTAAGCCCTTTCAAGTTTTTGTTATAGGGGAGGACAATGCTTTTTTTGTAATTCTTGTTTACAGTTGACCTGCCAGTATAAAAGGTTTTTCTGGCTGCCAAATGAGCGTTAAAAATGAACCACTTGGGATAATACAGATTTTTAAATATATTGTTGAATTTTGTATCTTCTCCTCAACATAAGAAGGGTGACAGATTCTATATGATCTTAGGAACATTGAAGATACAACTGATTTGTTTTACTTGGTCATCATGAAATGAAAAATAGTGAATGTAAGAGTTTGAATTAGTCTCCTTCCTATATACAGACAACTTTATGTTGTCATTTTCCCTATTGATGAGAACATCCAAAAAAGGTATTTTTCTATCTCTTTCCCATTCACATTTGAACTTAATTGAGTGATGAAGGGTATTGAATTTGGAAAAGAAGTCACCAAAATTCTTACTAGTTGGTCATACTGATAATATGACATCCACATATCTTAGACAAATTTGATTGGGGAAGGATATCCTACGCAACATTTTTGTTTCGAATAACTCCATAAATAAATTGGCCAAAATGGGGGAGAGGGGATTGGCCATGGCCACGCCATACTTCTGTTTATAGAACGTGCCCTCAGCTATAAATACATTATCCTCGACACAGAGTTTCAGAATAGGGTATGACAGTAGTCGTGTGGCCTAGCTGGATGTAGAGATCTTTTCTCATCCATCTTCCGAGAAGGTGTCGGTGGTTCTGCTGCCGGCATCTGTTGTCACTTATTTAGGAGGCCTGCTTCCCCCTTGTAGGGTTAGTAGTCCTCGGGGTTCGGATTCCCAAGCCTACAAAAGAGCTTGCTCTTAACGCCTGCGCGTGCCTGGTTGAGCTCGGGTGCCTGTCTTCTTCTACTCACGCTCTCGTTTCTGTTCCACCCTTTCTCTACTTCTTTCCCATTTCTTCGTCTGTTCAAGTTTCTCTTCTTCACTATCTCTTTCTTGGTCACATCGACTACTACAGAGTTTCACCAATTCTATGAATTTCTTGGCTGTTACTGAAAGCGTTAGGTTTAGGTTAGGAAGAATTTCCTTCAAAAAATTGATGGTTTCGTCTACTGGGACATTTGTACATGAGGAATTTACATCAAACCTGACAAAGTGGCCATTAGGTAATTCTAAATTATTTATCTTATCACAAAAATGTTGATTATTTTTTATGTGAGCAGGAAAATACTACCTACAGCTGGAGACAAGTGTTTGGCAAACCATTTAGACAATTTGTACGTAAATGAACCTACATTTGGAGATAATAGGCCGAAGGGGACAACCTTCTTTATGAGTCTTAGGAAAGCCATACACATAAGAAAGAGACGAATTCATGCTTTTGAATTGTTTGGCTAATTCCGATTTTCCTAGAACCTTGGTAAGACCTCTATTGAATCGTTGTATTGGTGTTAAGAAATAGAAATAAATAAATAAATAAATATATATAAATATATAATATGGGATGAATTTTACAATTAAACACGTGAAATGAATGAATGATGCAAACCTACATGGAAAAAGAAAATCATCATTTTTCCTTTTTCCCCTGTGGGTTTACATCATATACAGTATATAATACATTACTTCTAATCAGTCTTTCCTTGTGAACAGACGTGTTTTATCGAGTGTCCAGTGTTACTAATTGAATAAGTGGTTTCGTTGAAATGTCTTTAAAAAAATAGTGTTTGGTGCATTCTTAACTAAATTACTTCGTGTTACTAATCATTCATTAACGAATATATTTCACTTATTCACTTTATTCATTACTATATTATTTGATTAAACCAAGGCTAGTGCACGTGGCTTGCCTTGTTTGTTTTCCGAATCTAGTAGAAAAAAGGTTTCATAAGGTTGAAATTCCCTTGTTTGCCTTGTTTGTTTTACGAATCTACTAGAAAACGAGGTTTCATAAGGTTAATTTTCCCTTGTACGGGGATCAAGTAGAGTGTGGTCACCCACCGTGGGAAAAAGGGAAAAAAGGAAAGAAAAAAGTCGGTCGAATAGCGGACTCTCTGACGATGAAACGGATGTAACTGCTGCTCGTGCAACACTATCCAGACCAGTTCGTGGTTCACACCGAGGATACGTGCAACACCTCGCGTGCTTGCGCTTGGATTGTCCTCAAATCGCCGTAGGATTTCTTCTTCCATGTCAGGAGTGCGCATGTTTCTCTCCCGACCAGTGTCATGCATGTTTGCATGGAATGTTCCAGTTTCTCGCAGTCGCCGATGCAAATGCGCAAGCGTTTGGTGGTTTGGCACACGTCTGTTTGGGAAGCGCTGTCGGTACAACCTCACAGCAGTTCTTCCGTTTCCATTGGCAGCCCCATACACCATATGCATGTCAGCCATCTCAGCAATCGTGAAGCGCTCCATGTTACGCGTACTACGTCCGATTTAAGAATGCCCGCGGCAAGCGCGAGTCTAGCCCACTTCACCTTTTAGCCAATTGCAGCGGCGCCCTCTCGCGCCGAATGGTGACGTCAGCGGACATACACTTATAGACGAAAAGGGTTTGTCTTGGTGTTGCCTATCCCCCATTACAATTTGTACAGAAAGTTTTCAAACACCCTGTATATATATATATATATATATATATATATATATATACGGACTTTGCTAAAGCCTTCGCTAAATGTGACCATGGAATCATAGCACACATACGTAAGAATACAGGAATTACTGGAAAACTAGGAAGGTGGATATTTAATTTCTTGACGCAAAGAACACAAAGAGTGGTGGTAAACAGAGTTAAATTGAAAGTCTCAGAAGTCGTGAGCTCTGTCCCACAAAGTATTAGCTCCCTTGGTGTTCATAATAATGATTGCAGATATTGATGCAGATATTAAAGACAGTATTGTATCATGCTTCGCAGATGACACAAAGATATATAAGGAACTATTGAACGAAGGTGACATAAAAAACTACAAAACGACATTGAAACATTATTTTAGTGGGCAGAAGACAACAATATGAAGTTCAACGAAGAAAAATTCCAACTTCTAAGATATGGTAACACGGAGCTACAGAAAAAAGGGTATAAAACTATGCAAGCCAAACAGATAACACCAAATTCACAAGTCAGGGATCTTGGAGTAATAATGTTGTCGGATGCAGAATTCAGAGAGTACTATAACATCAAAATTACAACGGCTAGAAAAATAATGGAAATCATCTGGAGGAGCTTCCGCTGCAGAAAAGCAAACATGATGCTCAATTTATGGAAGAGTCTTGTCCTGCCAATAATTGAGTATTGCTCAGTACTCACAAGCCCATACAGAAATCGAGACATTGCGAACATTGAAACTATACAAAGGACTTTTACGTCTAAGATAGAGGAAACGGAAGGTGAAGACTACTGGTCTCGACTACAATTCCTGGAACTCTACTCTCTCGAAAGAAGGCGCGAGCGGTACACAATAATATACATATGGGAAATGCTTAAGGGCTCTGTCCTTAACCATAGAAATGAAATATAAACAAACTGGAATGAGAGAAGAGGCAGATTTCGTACGGTCCCAGCTGCGGTGGGACAAGGGGCCATGGAAACGAGGATGGAAAATACCCTCAGAATACGAGGCCTAAAGCTTTTCAATGTCCTACTAAAAGAAGTGAGGAATCTCCAGCACACCGACCTGAATAACTTCAAGAACCAGCTGGACAGATTCCTGTGCAAATTCCCTGACCAGCCATGCGTGGCTGGCTACGAGGGCAGGACGAGATCAGACAGCAATTCCCTCCTTCACCAAATCCCGCAAATGAGGCGAGATGCTGCAGAGGGATCGGCCGCAGGTCGATCCTGAACCGTCGTTCAAACTCACCTAAAGTAATCTAAAGTATATACCTATACTCGGACCAGGCTAATTCGACACTCGGTATTTCGGATATCCCGATCATTCGGCTATTTTTCTGCTTGTCGAAATATCAGGCAAATTTTGGAAAATTTAATGAAATTTGCCTGGTATTTCGACACTCAAAATAATAGCCAAATTATCACAACAGCCCAAATACCGAGTGTCAAATTAGTGGGGTCCGAGTATACGTACATACATATATACATAGCCCGTGCGTCCATATACTTATGTAGCGTCTGTAGCCGAGTGGATAAGTTGGTGAAGACACAAAGGTTTTGAGTTCGAATCGCGATGATGCTTCCAATAATAATAATGCACAAGTTACAGTAGGAAGCCGCATTTGCTGGCCTGAGCGTTGTGATAATTTCCAGAGCTCCTGAATCATTATTTTTCTATTATTATTATCCATATACATACATACTTACATACATACATACATACATACATCTTTATTTTGTAATTTCACATACGCAGATATATTTTTTGACGAAAATGAGGTGAAAAAAGTATTGTGTTTGTAATATCAGTGCGAAATACAAACACTCTTTTATTTTAATATCAGTACGAAATATACGCACACTTTTATTTAAATTACAGTATTTACAATATGCTAAACGTAAGTTTTCTCAGGTGAAATTGGTTATTTTAAATAGTTCTCTTATTGTTTTGAACATACTGTAATACAGTTATCACAGAATTACATATCTCTATTTATAATACAGTCCGTACTTGCGAAGTTAAATTTTCAAGTCATTTCGCCGATTTTGTTGGAACTAATACAAACTAACACAAAAACAAACAATATTCATTCAGAAAGTAAACATTGCATAACGTGTACAAATTTAGGGTGGAGCGAAAAATACTTTTTTTCTAGTATGAAGTTCTAATAGTGATTAAACGTTGCAGGTAGTGGACGATATATACCTGCCAAAATATGAGTTCATTTGTTTAATATTTTCAGCTGCCACCAGGGGGCTAAAGTTAACACAATTTTGGGTAAAAAGGAAAAAAATGCTTCTATTTTAGGTTTATCAAACTATTATAAAATTTTATCTTAGAATTATCTAATAGTTTGAATAAGATTCTTAAATAATAAGAATTCGTTTTGTAAAAATGCCTTTTCATATGCTTAATCTCTTCAGCTGCCACAAGAGGGCTGAATTTAACTTAAAAATGACAATTAAGTATGATTCTGTATTTACTTGAAAAAGGGAACAGTAATAAATTAGGATGTCTCTCCTCCTTTATACTGGCTTGAGACAGTTAAGAAACGTTATTTCGTGCCTTAGCGGAGTTACCACCCTTTCCCCAACCAACCTCCCTCTAGAAAGGGTTCTTGCTGAAGACTATTTAGTAATTTGCTTTTGTCTCAAATTTTGGCTGTTTTTTCCTTGATTCTAATGTAGCACGAATCCAACCGTCTCTGTTTGTAGGTCCGCAGACTGATCCAGCAGCGTCTGTAACGAGCTTGACGCATCTCTCTACGGCTTGTGTATGACATGGAAACTGAAATAATTCTGAATGAAGAGTAGTACCATGTTTGATGCATGATTCAATATCATCAAGAGAAACTCCTTTGGTTATCGGTGGTTCTGCTATCTGAAAATCTTGCCACATAATGAGATCTGTATAGTCTTTGGCATAAAAATTTATTTCTGGCACCTTAAAATACCTGATAACATCTGTTTCTTGAATGCATGCCCTTGCTTTTATGATACGCCTAAATCCCAACTGACGCACATGCTCCCTTTCATCAGCTATCATTGCAATGAGAATGTTTTCTTGATTTGCGTAATATGCATTTCGCTGAATGACTGAGTCATGTACTCTCCTAAGCTCTTCACGGAGATACCGGCTTCTTGCAATCATATGCCACATATGTTTAGCACCATATTGGCATAATGGTTTACGCTTTATCTGAAACCACATTGGTGCGTATACCCTAACAATGAAAGTAGCTAATTCTTGTAAATTGCCTGAAGGATTCTCTGTGCTTGCATATAACCGCAGAGTCCTGTTTGCTGTGGTGAGCCACCTTGAATGTGATATATTGCCTGGACTCTTATGACTAAGACTCTTTGAGAATGTTCCACTTGATATAGCCTTGTGAATTTCAAGAAGGTATTTCTGGTCAGTACTTATGTCATCTATATCAACTTCACACATGTCCTCTTGAATTTCAATGGGTTTGAAGTTAACTATGGGAAGCTTTTCACAGTCTGAAAGTGCTCGGCCAATTTCTCCTGAAAATGCTCTTGGTCCAGTAGTGGTACCATCCAAGTGATGAAACAGATGGCGCAATGGAAGTTCATTAAGGTGTAAAAGGCATATCAGCCACTGCAATGGCTTATTAAAGGCTTCTTCCAGTAATCTTATTGTGCCTCCAATACTACCAGTGTTAACCACTGTCGAATCACAGCCAACTGCAACGATGTTCCCTATATCAACATTCCTTTCTTTCAAGCAATTCACTAGCGCTGTGCAAATGTATTTAGCTTTGCCACTGGAAGGTGTCACATGTGCAAAGTACAGAGAGTGTGGTTCAGATATTATGCTGATATGCTCTTCGCGTTTGGTTCTTTGGTGGTTAGAGCCATCACTCTCCTGAACTTGAATCATTGTTTTATCCTTTCTGCCATCAAAATATAATCCCCGCATGGTTTTTGGCTCTCCTATCTGTTGTAGTTCCTTTCTCTGTTTTTGTCTTTCACGTCTTAGCTTACTTCTGTCTATAATATTCCCTTTGTCTTCGGGAGTAACAATTTTAAGATCTGCCAATACTGCAGAAGCAATAGCAGCCCCAGCTCTGTCCGACATTTTAAATCTATCACAAGTAATTGCTAATGAAGGCATTGGCTCACGCATCTGTTGTTCTGATATTACATATTGAGTCGAGGTTGTATCTTCCTCATTATCTTCAGATATCTCTTCTAGTTGTTGAAGTTCACTTGTCTCTGTTTCGATTTGTAAGTTGGACGTATTGGTTATAGCAGCACTAGTTGTTTGTGAGGATTCCAGACGTGCTTTTTCCATTTCCTTTCGATGTTCTCTTGCTTGTAATCGTCTTGTGTGTGCTATGTCAATGCTTCCTATCACCATTATTCTGCGTGTTCGTTGGTCATTTAAAAAATCCTGCTCTTTTGGAGGGACTTTCTTACTCTTTTCACATGAGCATCTCCTAAACTCCTTACATTTGCAGGTGCAGATGTCAAACAAAGTGCATTTTGAAGAGTTTTCAAATTCTTCAAGCTGATTTTTGTACTTAGGCTGATCCTTGCGTGACTTGTATGGCTTTAATAAGGACCTGTATTTATCATTGTACACTCGCATCATCTGTAAAGCATCATATGTGAAACTATTGGCAAAGAGGCCTTCTTCCAAATATTTTCTACCTTTTTGGAAACTGCCTCTGCTATTTCAGAAAATGAAGGCTCCTTGTTATTCATCTGCTCCTTCACTAAATGTTTTGTGAACAGGTAATCTTTCATAATGCAGTTATAAGTTGGTAGTTGCATATCACTCATCTCACAAGGTACTTCAAATATGGCACACTTCATACGTTCTCTAGTGAAATGTTTATATTTATTATTTGATGCCATAATATTTTTAAGAAAAATTCACAATCACAAAATATCCTGTAACATCAAAACATTATATAATTAATATATATAATATATTTTATAAGTATATATAATATATTATATAAATATATATATTATATAAATAAACTAAAATTATATAATACATTATAACAAGCATTTTATAATAAAATCAATATTATCTCTATATAAATCACTTTAAAATAAAGTTTTATAATATTCCGATCATATTAAAAAACTCTCCGATCAACTGAGCGACTAGGCCTACTACCTAAGAAGACAAGTGTTAACACACTGTTCTAATGACTCACAGAAAGAAATTCCTTCACACCAAAACCCTCCCCCACAACCCTCCCCAAACCCTCCCCCACAACATTCAGTGTAGTCTCAACATGACTCAGTTACTCTAAATTGTGTTAATTCAGCTCTCTTGTGGCAGCTGAAGATATTAAGCAAATGAAAAGGCATTTTTACAAAACGAATTCCTATCATTTAAGAATCTTAAACAAACTATTAGATAATTCTACGATAAAATTTTATAATAGTTTGACAAACCTTAAATAGAATCATTTTTTTCCTTTTTACACAAAATTGTGTTAAATTTAGCCCCCTGGTGGCAGCTGAAACTTTTAAACAAATGAACTCATATTTTGGCAGACATATTTCGTCCACTCAATGCAACTTTTAATCACTATTAGAACTTCATACTAGAAAAAAAGTATTTTTCGCTCCACCCTAGACTGTACAGTACATTGAATATATCCAGTGGCAAAAAATATCATAAAAGCGTTCTTGCCTGAATATGGTGTTGGGAACTACTGTATGATATCTTTTCGGGCAAAATTTTTTAAATTCATTTTGACTTTAATAATAAAAACTAAGAAGTAAATAAAAATAATAAAAAGTAAAATAAATCTGCATTTAATTAATTTCTTATTTACGAATGAAAATTGAGATAATCTTAGAAATAAACAATATAGAAAGAATATTGTAAATAATACAGGATGAAATACCGATAATAAATTAATTTCTTTTATTATAATTGAAATTGAGATAATCTTTAAATAATAGAAATACAGATAAATGTGGCATATTATTATTATTATTTTATATACGGTGTACAATGATGGAATCTTTGAAAATATAATTCATATAACTTGTGATTGTACCCGATTTACAGTAGAACTGAAAATTGTACATATACTGTACTATAGGCCTATGTAAATTTTGAAAAAGAACTGAGATTTTTTGAATAGTAACATTACAAATAGCGATATATACCGTACGTGCAAATGTGATGTACATTAATAGGAGTTAATAAAGTTTTACTTTAGTGAGTTTAGAAGAGAAATTAATGATGGTACCTGTCTGACATTTATAGAAATAGAGATCCGTATATCTGCTTCTTTGTCGGAGAATTTCGTACAGTTTACATTGAATAATTTGGCTTATGTATGAAATCATTGGGAACCCTCGTATTATAATTATGTTTGGTCTGATTTGGGGTAATCGCCTTGTGAATGGGACCAAGTATAGCTTCTATTATAAGGTAACTTGTACATAGTGATATTAATAGTTAATTTATATGAGTCATTTGATTTTACAATATTGAAGTCTCTGAACATTGAAGAGGTTTGAGAGTGTCTGTTATCATTGTTTGAGAGATCTCGTAAGCAATTATTATGGATTACTTCTAGCGGATATCTTATCTAATTCTTTGTACTACCCTATGTTGTAATGCCGTACTGTAAATGTGGGTGAATAAATGAGTATCCGGGCCTCTTGACCAAGCCAGAAGTTTCTTAAACTCACTACTTCCTTCCAATGACAAAATTGGTAATATATGAAAAGACGCATTTTTTTAAAATAAAACTTTGTTTTTAATTAGAAGTAAAGATCAACAGACTTAATTATTCATATCGAGTAGTATGGGCGTCCTTATTGTCTTCAGGCCATGAAGAGCGGTCGGTTGTCGTGCTTTATGGACGGCAATGATTTCAACAATAAGCATCTATTCTTTTTGTAGTTTTGAAGTATGATAGATGAGGACCATGACCATTTATTTTTCAGGTGCTTTCAACGAAATATTTATGTATTGAATAATGTGTTAAGGTGTTTTACTTGCATTATGAAATTAGTGTTTCTTAAATTTTTATAATATTCACTGTACTTATGTCCAATATATAAACAGTGAGAGGAAGGTAAGTACATGAAGAAGAAACTGTTGCTCGATATTTATCGTAAAGCCTTAAATGAATCAGTAGTATGGCCTCAAAATGGACGAGTGCATATGCAATTGCAATGTTGATCAAATCAGTGCCAGTGCCACCCACCCCCACCCCATTGCTGCAGGGTGCCAAACACCCCAAGTGCCACTCTCCAGGGTGCCAAAAAGGGGGGAAATCCCACAGCAAGCTGGGGGGTGTCCACTTAACCTCTTTAGGGGAGAAGTAGGGACAGCCTCACCCCACAAAGGGGTATACCTAACCTAAGAACCTAAGAGAGAGAGAAGAAGAGACCATCTAGCATCTGCGAGATGCAGACGCTCAATGAGAGCTGAGGTAGTTTCACTTGGCTTAGAACTCGAAATCCGCTAGTTGGCTTAATCAGCGAGTTGGCAGTTGGCTTAATCCGCCAGTTGGCTTAGAAGACTTAGAAGGCGTAAATAGCAGATGTATGTGTATATTAGGGGGGGGTCGAAACATATCAAAAATCAAGTTTCTCCAATTCCACAGTATGCACGTAGTTGGAAATGATGATCTCAACATCTTGTAAAATAAATGAGTATATTCGACCCCCCCTTACCCCTTCCATAGCATCCCCCCCAGTTTACTCTCTCCACAGATATAAACCTCAAATGTGACAATCATGCATTATATTAAGTCTTATTAAGTAGATTAGATTAATTTGGATAGATTATTTAGATAGTTTTAGATAGATTGAATAGATTACATAGATTAATTTAGATAGATTAGATGAATTATTGTCACGTTTTTTTGTTTAGTTTCAGATTGTTATTTTCAGATTGTTTATGATTGAATGAGTTACGATTTAATTCCGAATGAGTCAAATTAAATTCAGATTGAATGATTCAATTGCTAGAATTTAACAATTAGTTTCTTGTTATTAATGCTACTAGGCCTAAATAAGTGAAATCGTAACGACAAGAAGCAAAACGCACAATTCAACATTTGGTCCCTGCAGAATTTCCACCTTCAATGACTCCTTCAAAGGCTGACGTATTTAGGCATTATAATTATTTATTGTAAGAAAACGAGAAGAACTGATTTCGAAAGGTTTCTAGAACAGCAAAAGAATGTTACAGAATTGTCACTAAGATGTGGAAGCCATTTGGGAGAAGTTTTCCTTTCCACATAGGATTGAAGGAATAGCTATAAAAGTTGAACGATTGATAGAATCTGCAGCAAAAGCTAAATAAAGTACCATTAAAACAAAGAAACAACAGTTTTCAGCAGAAGGTGGAGACATTCGATGAAATGTTTGATATTTGCACTTGTACTTGTTTACGATAAAAAACAGTCGAACGGATTGCAGATGTGATATTAGAGTTCCAATGATTGAGTGGGAGTCTTTGTGGGGCAGAAACAAAGAAAAAACCAACTAGGACCAATCGATTTCAAAAATTTACACCATCTTTGACTAATCCTTCAATTTTAAATATGCGATACTTTCACTGTGACTTTATATAAGTTCTGTAATAGGCCGTGGGACATATAGGATCGTCTCAAGAAACAAATTTGGAAACTCTTAATGAATGCGGTTCTCAATTCTGAGAGGAACCTTTCCTTAAATTGTTTTGGTATGGGATAAGGAAGTAACAGTTTAAAATTTACATGTCATACATACGAAACATTACTGCTTTTAGTGAACTACTGTAATAAGAATTCAGAATCTTAAATACACACACACACACACACACACACACATATATATATATATATATATATATATATATATAATATATATATATATATATATATATATATATATATATACAAGTATATATATATATATATATATATATATATATATATATATATATATATATATATATATATATATATATATATATATATATATATATATATATATATATATATATAACACACAGTGTATATATATATATATATACACACACACAGTATATATATATATATATACACACACACACAGTATATATATATATACAAAGCTGGGCACAAACCGTTAATCCGTTAATCGTTATTAACGAAGTTAACTTTTTCGTTAACGATTTAACTTTTAAGTTAACTTTGAAAATCATTATCGGACTAATTAACTTCCGTTACATTTAACTTCCGTTAACTCAAGTCCGTTAACCCAAAAAATTCATAAATAAACGTTTAAAAGTTTCTATTATTTTCAGTGCTGAGCAGGTGCGCAATTAATCCGCCACTGTTAATAGTGATGAACGAATTTCCATTTCCGCAGTGCAAAATCAGGCGATAAGTATGACAACACCAAGGTCGCCAGGGTGAGGAAAAGCATGGAGGGTACAGTCGAGGAGGCCATGAAGCAGCAGTCCAACGAAGTGGGCAGCAACAGTGGAGGCAGCAACAACGAGGAGGAGGAGGAGGAGGATGACTTCTTCAGTGCTGTCATCCAGACAAAAGAGAGCAGCAGAAGCCACAGGTCACTCAAGGGCAAGGCCCAGAACTTGGTCAAGACCTGGCTGGAGACCAACTCCAAGGACTTGCTGACAGATGCTGCCTTCTTGGGTGAGCAAGTGTTGGTGGACTTGTTCATCAAGTTCAACACAGCCATCCCCTCCAGTGCTGCAGTGGAGCGTTTGTTCTCTATGGGCAAGGACATCCTGAGGGCCAAGAGATCATCCCTGTCTGATGAAAACTTTGATATGCTAATTTTCATGAAGGGCAACATGCATCTCATGGACAAAATGGAGAACGAGAAGAAGAGGGAAAATTAAATTATATATATATTGTGTTTTTCATTTTTTTTATAATAAAAGTTAACGTTAACGGTTTATCGGTAACTTCCGTTACATGTTTAACGAATTAACGGATTAACGGTTAACGAAGTTAACTTTTTGGTTAACGGATTAGCGGTTAACGAAGTTAACTTTTTGGTTAACGGATTAGCGGTTAACGAAGTTAACTTTTTGGTTAACGGTGCCCACCACTGTATATATATATATATATATACAGGGTGGGCGGAAAGTAGCTCCCTATTTTGGATTGGTAAAAAAATACGTATATTATCCATTTATTTCAGAAGAAATAATATGAAAAGGTAGGCATACATGGTAGGTTTTCTCTAAAATTCAATGTGGGCTCCAACTCTTTCCACCAGCTTCTGGAGCCGCCCAGGAATGGCGTCCACTGACTTTAGCAGGAACTCCGGCGGGATGGAGGACATGACTTCCCGAATTCGGTCCTCCAGTTCTTCCAATGTCCTCGGTTTGGTGCGGTAGACTTCTTCCTTTACCCACCCCCAAAGAAAGAAGTCGCACGGTGTCAAGTCGGGGCTCCTGGCTGGCCATTGATGTGGACCACGACGACCCATCCAACGCCCAGGGAAGTGGGCATCCAGCCACTCACGGACAACAAGAGCGAAGTGCGGAGGGGCGCCATCTTGCATAAATATCAGATCGTCGATGTTCTCCCATGTGCTGACAACCGGCCAGACCTCGTTTCGCAACATAGCAAGGTACCGCTCAGCATTCATGGTGTTGCGCAGAAGGAACGGGCCCACAACCTGATCTGAGGTCATACCACACCACACCGTTACACTGAACCGATTCTGCCGTTTTTCAGCGGTAACCGTGCGACTTCTTTCTTTGGGGGTGGGTAAAGGAAGAAGTCTACCGCACCAAACCGAGGACATTGGAAGAACTGGAGGACCGAATTCGGGAAGTCATGTCCTCCATCCCGCCGGAGTTCCTGCTAAAGTCAGTGGACGCCATTCCTGGGCGGCTCCAGAAGCTGGTGGAAAGAGTTGGAGCCCACATTGAATTTTAGAGAAAACCTACCATGTATGCCTACCTTTTCATATTATTTCTTCAGAAATAAATGGATAATATACGTATTTTTTTACCAATCCAAAATAGGGAGCTACTTTCCGCCCACCCTGTATATATATATATATATATATACAGGGTGTCCCGTAAGTCTGGACCCATAGGGAAAAATAATAAAATTACAAAATAGTCCAAAAATTTATTACATAATCTGTTCAAAGTGTCCGCTGTTGTGTCGCACACATAGTTGAAGACGCAATCTCCACTGCGACAGCACTTTCTGAATCACAGTCGCAGAAATTTCTTGACACGCCTCCACAATGCGTGCTTTAAGGTGGAAAATGTTCTGAAGTTTGACCTCGTACACTTTGGCTTTCAAGTGGCCCCACAAATAAAACTCCAGCGGAGTAAGATCATAATAAAAAAATAATAAAAATAATAATAAAAATAATAAAAAAATATATTATAAATAAATTTTTGGACTATTTTGTAATTTTATTATTTTTCCCTATGGGTCCAGACTTACGGGACACCCTGTATATATATATATATATATATATATATATACACTGTATATATCATATGAAAATTTTTCATCGTACAATTCCTTTCATATTTCAGTTTGCTCCGATCTTTCTTGTTTTGATCGTCGTCTTCGCCCTCTTCAGTAGTGCCATGGCTGATCCTGATCCCGAACCAGAAGCGGAACCTTGAAGAGGTTTTGGATAGGGGGAGGATACAGAAGATATGCAGGATATGGAGGATATAGAAGAGGGTATGGGGGATATGGAGGATATAGAAGAGGGTATGGAGGATATGGAGGATATAGAAGAGGGTATGGAGGATATGGAAGGAGATAGGATAAACGGTGGAAGAACGGCAAAATGTTCGGATAAAACAATCTTTTCATTTTTCTGAATATTTCTGGATATTTCTCAGAAAATTTAATCTTTCATTTTTTGATATTTTCAAATTCAAGAGTTTAATTAGATAGATAGATAGATAGAATAGCCTTTATTAATAAAATAAATACATGGTGTCCATAAATTATTCACCCCATTATAAACCTTAATAAATTCGTTATTATAGGAGCTATCTTAAAATGGTTTGTGGCAATTAATAACACAACTCAAGAATTTTTTTCTTTATTTCGCAGAACATCCACTAGGGGCACAATGGCGACAGTGAAGGAGAAAGCAATGTGTGTGCTGTGGATGTGGGAAACCAAATCTCCAATTACTGTACAGAGACGTTTTCGGGAGGAATATCAGAAAACTCCACCAACAAAGCAATCACTCAAGCGATGGCTGAAACAATTTCAAGAAACTGGCAGTGTGCTACATCAGAAAGGAGCTGGTAGGCCTAGTGTGTCTGAAGATAAGATAGCAGGAATTCAGGAGGCGTTTATCCGAAGTCCTACAAAATCCATCCGCCGAGCAAGCCGAGAACTGCAAATACCGCGTTCAACAGTGCATAAAGTGGTTCACAAGAGGTTGAAACTTTATGCCTACAAATTGCAAGCCTTGCAGAAACTTCTACCAAATGACAAACCCAAACGGGTACAGTTTGCTGTTGACATTCTTGACCGTATTGATGAAGATGAGCATTTTTTGAATAATGTCGTTTTCAGTGATGAAGGGACGTTCCATCTGTCTGGTAAAGTCAACAGACACAATTGCCGTATATGGGGGATCAGAAAATCCGCATGAATTTATTGAACACGAACGCAACAGTCCCAAGATAAACGTTTGGTGTGCTCTCTCCCATAACCGTGTGATTGGACCATTTTTCTTCCATGAGAACACTGTGAAGGCTACAAATTACCTAGATATGCTTGAATGGTATGCTGCACCTCAGCTTGAGGATATGCAGCCCCGTGTGTTCTTTCAGCAAGATGGGGCACCGCCACACTGGGGATTAGAAGTGCGGGTTCCTCAATGAAAAGTTCCCTTCTCGTTGGATCGGGCGAGATGGCCCTATTCCATGGCCTCCTCGTTCCCCGGATATCACGCCTCTGGATTTCTTTTTATGGGGCTACACAAAGGACAGAGTGTATGCAAAGAAGGTTAATAACATCACAGAATTAAGACACCGGATTGAAGAGACATTAGCTTCCATCACGCAAGACATGCTTCTTAATGTTTGGAACGAAATCATCTATCGCCTTGATGTTCTGCGTGCTACCAATGGGGATCACGTGGAGGTTTACTGAATTAAAACAAACATTTCTTGAGTTGTGTTATTAATTGCCGCAAACCGTTTTAAGATAGCTCCTATAATAACGAATTTATTAAGGCTTATAATGGGGTGAATAATTTATGGACACCCTGTACATTTTTCAATTTAGAATGACATGAATAATTGTGAAGCTCGACTATTTATTACTTTTAATAAGAGCCCAGCAAAGCCTAAAGCGCAAGGGCCAAATTAAATAAAAGCAGCTAGTTGTTATAAATTAATAATAATAAATAAATAAATAAGTGAATAAGTATTATTAATAGTTAAAACGTGTATTACAATATTAATGGACAATATTAAACAAAATTAGTGGACATTAATCCTAGATTTTTGTTAGTATGCCATTATTAATCAGGATTTCAACTTGGTTTTAAACAAATTTACATTCACGATATTTTTTGTATCGGCATACAAGTCATTCCATAATTTCAATCCAATGAAAATGGATAGTTTTTGAGATGAAGACAATCTAAATTGAGGTATAGCAAGCTTTGATCTATTTCTGGTCTGATACGAGTGGATTTCTTTGAGTTACAAAATATCTATTTACCCATTGCAAATTAATGATTTTGTTCTTACACTTGTAAATAAAAATAAAATGTGCCAGTTTGATTATATCGTTGAGCTTTAGTAGGTTTAACTCTTTAAATAATGCACTAGAGTGATCAAGGAAATCAGCATCAGATAATAACCTTATTGTTCGTTTTTGGATGACAAAGATACCATTTAATGCGTTGTTAGCGGAGTTTCCCCAGACAAGGGTGCAGTATGTTATATAAGGAAGAACAAGAGTATGATAAAGAGTCAATAAAACTTGTTTAAGGACTACATTTCTAAGTTTAAACATTATAGCAACGCTCCTTTATATCTTTTTTGCGGTATAATTTACATGATCACTCCATTGCAAATTCTTATCTAGCATTACACCAAGAAATTTTGTTATAGTACACTCCTTTATGGCGATTTCATTAACATTAAGTTCATCAAGATATACATTTCTTTTATTAGTAAAAATCATTAAATTTGTTTTACTGGTATTTAGGAATGGTCAACCATTTCATTACACTGATGAATTCTGAATGAAATATATTCTTAGCTGTATTAACATCTTTGCAAGAAAAAGAGACAGTTGTATCATCTGCAGACATTATGAAGTTCAGTATATCAGATGAACGTGGAAGGTCATTTATATATAATAAAAATAACAGTGGACCCAGAACTGAGCCCTGTGGCACACCATGTTTGACAAGCGCTTTAGTTGAGCAAACCTTATTTACTGATACAAAATGATATCTATTGGACAAATAACTTTTAAAGCCGTAACAATATAATTTATTAAGTAGAATATTATGGTCTATTACATCAAACGCCTTACTCAAATCCATAAATATTGATATTATTTCTTTGTTCTCCTTAGCTATATTTACATTTTCTATAAGATTTAAAATAGCCATTTCAGTTGTTTTATTATTACGGAAGCCAAATTGATTTGGAGATAATAAATTGTAGGATTCTAAATATCGCTGCATTCTACTTTTTACAATTTTTTCAAAAACTTTGCTAAACACAGATAATGAACACACCGGCCTGTAATTTGTTGCTAGTGTAGGATCACCCCCTTTAAAAAGGGGTGTATATAACCAGTTCTTAGCATTGATGGGAATATTCCTTTGGAAATACTTTGATTGATAATTTTTGCCAAAGTTACAGATACCTTATCTTTAACAAGTTTCAATATAGGTACAGGAATGTTATGAATGTTATTTTTTGTATTTTTTAATTTACCAATAATATTCTGGACCTCAGTAGAGGTAGCAGGAACAAAAGAAAATGAATTTAGTGGGCTGGGTGGCATATATTCTAGAGGTGAGTGATCATTATTTATTAATTGTAAGCGAAGCTTATCCACTGTTGAAGTAAAATGTGCATTTAAAGAGTCTGCAATAACAGTATCATCAGTAATTTCTTTATTATCAACATTTAATTTCTCTATTGAATTTTTCTTAATTTGTTTTCCAAGAAGATTGTTTATGGTTGTCCAAGTGTTTTTCATGTCTCCTTTATGTTTGGAAAATTGATTGTTATAATAGTTATATTTTGCAATTTTGATTATTTTAGTTAATTTGTTTCTGTATTGAGTATATTGTATTTTAGGAATTTTGCTCTGTAATTGCAATTTGAATAAGTTATCTCTGTTCTTTATTGAACTGATAATTCCTGGAGTGATCCATGGATTTACGACACTTTTGGGCGAAACTGTTTTTCTCCTTAAAGGAAAGCAAATATTAAAAATATGGAATAAGGTGTCATAGAAGAACTGAAACATATGATCTGGGTCATTTAAAGGTTCGTCAGAGTCAAGTCGAGTATTTTCTACAGCCCTAATAAATTTTCTTTTGTTAATCTCTGAGAATATTCTGTAATCAATAATTTTTGTCCGCAACCTGGACAATGTTATTGAATAAATTTTCTTTTGTTAATCTCTGAGAATATTCTGTAATCAATAATTGTTTTGTCCGCAACCTGGACAATGTTATTGAATATAGCGTAAGTAGGGAAATGATCACTGATGTTAGTGGTTATAATTCCAGAATTTACGAGGACATTGCTATTTACAAATATATTATCAATCGTAGATTCTGTTATTCGATTGCCATAGCTGCAGACTCGAGTGGGTTTGGTAATAGAATGACTGACCAAGATAGAAAGAATTCATTAAGTTTAAAAATTTATGAGAGATTGCTTCAGATTGCAAATTGATGTTGAAGTCTCCCGTAACTATGGCATTCGATTTATGAAAGTTGCATAACATGTTATCTAAGTGAATTAAAAAGCTATTGATATTAGTATTAGGTGGTCTATATATTGCATGGACAGAATATACATTACTTTTGTCTTTTATATTCATTGTCACTATTACATAGAGAAAATACTTCGTTAGAGTCGTAAGTTTGATGCACATACATCGGGATACCCCCACCAATCTGATCATCTCTTACAGTATGATAAGCAACGTAATTATCTATATTATATAGGTTTTTAATGCTACTATTTAACCAGGTTTCCGTGAGAATTATAACACTAAATTTGACCGTAGAAGTTTTCAAAAGGGCCAAAAAGTAGTTATAGTTCCTAGGTAAGCTTCGAATGTTTAGATTTAACACTGAAAGATTTTTATAAATATAATTTTGTAATACAAAGGCATTAAGCTCGTCTATCGATGAGACCATGCAATTGCCTACACCAGATTCCTGTTGTAGATTCTCTAAACTGGACACAGAATTTTTTGGTAATGAATTGGAATGATTAATATCGGCACATATACTATGAAAGTCTTTATCGATGAAAGCCATTCAACAGTAGTTCTCAAACAATTTCACTAAATACAGAATACGGGAATAAGGGTTACCGCCCAGTTGAGCCGAGAATGGGAAAGTCGACTGTTGAGATTGTATACGGAGTTATTCGCAGGCTTCCTGTGTGCGGAATGTCGGCTGGCGTTTTCGTAGTTCTCATTGCTTCGAATGCTTCTTCACTAACAAGGTGAACTCCTTTGACCGAAGTATTCCGCGTTGGAGGAGTCTCTTTCTTTAATAATTAACTTCGCTCCAAGGAAGTAGGCAACTTTCCCGAGTCTCCTCGCTTCTATGAGTTTAGAGAGCTTTTCTTTACGAATTTTATGTGTTTCCTCACATACGTCGTCATTGACGAAGATTTTTGATCCTTTCAGTTTTCTTCTGTTTTTTAGTATTAAATCTCTGAGTTTCATCCTCACATATTACTTTTATAGCTGAAGTGGGCGTCTTAGATTCAGTCATGTCATTAACTCTAGAATTTGCTTTTTGTGGTGGAATTTGTTTTTTTAATCTAAAAGCACTTTTGATCTTAATATTCCCCAAATTCACTCTATCTTTTATTATGTCCTCCACCTTTTTCTTCGTTTCGCCGTTTTGTTTCTTTATTCATTTCAGATACCCCCATTATGATTAAGTTATTGCACGTGAATTATCGTCTAGGTTGTTTAATTTATTCCTAATTGAATCGTTGCTGGTTTTTTATCATCTCCATGCTACGATTATTTTTAGTAAGCGAGTTTAGACTAGAGTTAGGATCCTTTATCTCGTCGTGTACATACTGAATGCTCTTTTCGAGCTCCATATTTCTATATTCCAGTTTGCATTGTCCCTCTTAACAATTCGTTATTATGTTGTACAACTTTTATTACTGCCTCAAGGTCTTTGATTACACTATTACTTTTGTGCACTAGTCAAGAAGGAAATTATACTTATTTGCTAGATCCTTCATTTTTAATTTCAGGGCGTTTACCTGACCTTTGGAAGCCATCTTGAGCAATTTATGGGGTTAGGATTCACTCACTCGTTCGTTCGTACGTTTAAAGGTCTCGTTCGTTCGGTTGTCTTTATAGTCTCGGGGTGGATCGATTTTAACATTTTTTTTCGATTTCCATATTCTAATAGAGACAAAACCTTGCGCATGCATGAGAAAATAGCCTCTGCAAAATCTTAGCTTAATAGGTAATCATCTTCTGCCCCCGGCGGAGCGATGAAAAATCATATTTTAGTAGTCAAAAACGTATTTTTAAACCCTAGCCTAGAGTCATAAAATTTTGCGTGTGTGTTATTTCATGCCTAAGCAACGATATAAATGCTATGGGAAATATATAAATGCATTATTTAAGACAAAGAGCCGATCTGAAAATATGTATATTATACATATTTTCAGATCGGCTCTTTGTCTTAAATAATGCATTTATATATTTCCCATAGCATTTATATCGTTGCTTAGGCATGAAATAACACGTACGCAAAATTTTATATTTTAAAAATTATAAGAAAAATACGTTTTTTGACTACTAAATATGATTTTCATCGCTCTGCCGGGGCAGAAGATGATTACCTATTAAGCTAAGATTTTGCAGAGGCTATTTTCTCATGCATGCGCAAGTTTTTGTCTCTATTAGAATACGGAAATCGAAAAAAATGTAAAATCGATCCACCCTGAGTGTATACCCGTTACTTCAAGTCACTGCTTGCTGCAGGACTATAAAGGCAGTGCCGGATGTCGCTAGAAAATTTTGAAGATATATTTTATGTAATATTACTAGTTAAGTATTGCAGTTTATCTGATGAAATTGTAACTGCGTAATCTTGGCACATTCACAAATTTTGGTGGAGAAGTAACACAATGGTTCACTGACTTTGAACACTGTTAATTTTGATAGGAAGAAGCAGCACGAAACTGACAAGCGTCACCAGCACAAAGAGCAAATGGAAAGAGTGAATGACTTTACTTTCATTTAACTTTTACCACTATTTACTTTTTACACTATTCTGGAAATTATTGAGTATGTTTGTAAAGCGTTCATTATTATTATTACTAGTACAGTTCCCGTCACTTCGCTGACGGTTGACAGGCTAAACTACAAAAAAGAACCCAGCCGTGAAAGTTTGAGCTTCACATTGTGTCAACATTTCTGAATCTGGTATCTCCCAAAACCTCCTCACCCCCATTCATGCACTTGGGGCTAACCCCCTCCCCCATTACCCCCACCCCTCCCATTTCCCCACCCCTCCCCATTTCCCCACCCTCCCCATTACCCCACCCCTCCCCCATTACCCCCACCCCCACCCTTCCCCTATTACTGCCCGGGATAAATTTCACAAACAGACAGGCTAAACTACAAAAAAGAACAGTCATGAAAATCTTGAGCTTCACATTCCCGCCCGTAATACAATTTCTGAATTTTTTTCTCACAATTTTTTCTCACAATTTCTGAAAGTGTGACGGACGGACGGACAGACAGACAGAACGACGGACGGACAGCTCTCTTATTATAGTATAGATTATATATATATATATATATAATATATATATATATATTATATATATCTTTTTAACACTAAAACACTTAGATCAGTAATGTTCAATTATCCCAAATATGTATTTGAAAATATGTACTGTGTATAAAACTGTATATAACCCTACTTTGTGTAAATTTAAAATACAGGGTGTCCATAAATGTTTACCCTGAAAACAGTATGCTCTCATGTTTTAATGACGAATCTTACATCCGTTTTCTTTTTACAGGTGATTTCGTACACGCATAGAGTTTCTGTGCTGGTGTGTTTCGTCTACCGCATTCGCCGCTAGGAGCGCTGTAGTAGCTGTTCAGTTAAGATGGCGTCTGTTTACAGTTTACAGTTTAATTTTTCAATTTCATCATTTCATCTTCTGTTAGCTATTGTCTGTGCTTTGTTTCTCCATGTGCACCCCTAGTGGCACGTAAAATGTCTAAACGGTATTCACACTCACGCCACACATTTTCCAACATTTGTCGGTTAACTGTTGCAATTGCATCCGTAATGCGTCCTCGCAATGTCCTGATATCTGGAACAACTGTTGCATAAACCAAATCTTTAACATGACCCCAGAGAAAGAAATCCAGCCGGGTAATGTGAAACTCTCGACGCAACATTTCCAAATCGATGGATTGGCGGGGACGGGTCAATCCCATGGCCCCCAAGATCACCAGACATTACCCGGCTGGATTTCTTTCTCTGGGGTCATGTTAAAGATTTGGTTTATGCAACAGTTGTTCCAGATATCAGGACATTGCGAGGACGCATTACGATGCAATTGCAACAGTTAACCGACAAATGTTGAAAATGTGTGGCGTGAGTGTGAATACGTTTAGACATTTTCGTGCCACTAGGGATGCACATGGAGAAACAAAGCACAACAATAGCTAACAGAAGATGAAATGATGAAATTGAAAAATTAAACTGTAAACTGTAAACCAACCGATTATAATTTTGTTAGTTAATTTACAAAACACACTTCTTTACTTCTCCTAGACCTATTCCCACTTAATATAATAATTCCAACTTATCAAAGAATTTATTTTTTATTTAGACATAAACTGTGATTTTAAAACTTAAATTTTTTTAGTTATATTAATATAAAAACTTTAAATGTTTCACACAATAATAATAATAATAATGATAATAATAATGATAATAATAATAATAATAATAATAATTAATAATAAAAATAAAGGATCACCTGATGATCAGGTCCACAGCCTTCTTTAGTTAGCCTTATAAGGCTAACTAACGAAAATATCACGACCTAACCTAACGAGTAGTTAGGTCAACTGTACGCCCTTGACGACTGGTTACGTTAGGTTAGGTTGTGATATTTTCGTTAGTTAACCTTATAAAGCTAGCTAAAGAAGGCTAGGGGCCCTGATCTTCAGGTGATCCAAAATAAAATTAAATAACGTTAATGAATTAAAAAAGCAATGTAAAGTCGGCTGAAAAAGTCGGGGTACACTGAGCTACTCCTCCCCTGTGCAGTCCACTGTATCCCGACTTTTTAACTGATGGTACAAAATTGAATATTTAGGAAAGACATTAACGACTTTTAATTCTAACTTTTAAGTTAAGAATTTTCAGTATTTTGTATTTTTTTAAAAATATGTTCACACATTTAAAACGTTGTTTTATAAAAACGAACAATTCCTCGTTGTAATATAGATTTTTACATTTTAGAATATGAGCAATGTGTATGTAAAGGCATTAATATGATACTTTAATTTCCTTACTGAGGTACATTTACTAAAAATACCTCACTAATTCAATATTTGAAATGAAAAATTAAAATATTAAATATTATTCTAATATACATAAAAATAAATTCTCCTAAATGAGGCGGGATGTTGCAGGAGAGTCAAGAAAAACGAACAATATCATTTGTAAACTGTGGAGCTCACAATGGAAATAACTTCACTCTTTCTCAATAATTGTTGTGAATTTAAAATATTTTAATAAAAATCCATTTCTGTTCTCGTTTCACAGTTGCCCTAGAGGAGGAGGAGGAGGAGGAGGAGGAGGTTATGGACGCTGACGATATAATCTATGTATCATCGCGTATAGGGAAATGGTGTTACCACTGAGCCACAGATGTTTGCTTTCCTAAATGATGGTGCAAAATCAAAAATTTATATTAAAGATTTTTTAGTTCTAAACTTTAAATTACAAATTTCTGTATTTAGATTTGTAAGTGAAAATAAATAGATATACAAAAAATACTTGATTTTTTTAACATTTTAAATTAAAAATTAAATATAAGTAGATTTTTAATTATATTGATTAAATTCGTTTTAAAAACTTTTTAGATTAAACAAAACGATATACAAACATTCTAAAATTTTAGCCACAATACAATTGTGCTTCAAGATAAACAATGGATCACTCCATTTCTCTAATTGAAGTCTCTTATCTGATAATTATGAAGAGATTTCAATTACAAATATGTACTTACCCTTTTTGCTGCTACAACGCTTACCCTATATATATATATATATATATATATATATATATATATATATATATATATATATATATTGCACAGGGTGTTTCAAAACTTCGGCCTCACATGGATTTTACATTGTTTATTACTTTATTCTGTTCCACGTAACCTCTTGAGTACATAAAAATAATGACTTTAAACACACCCTAAGAGAAGGTGGGTGTGTTACAGATTACAAGCATGAATCAGAGGGAGGGTTGCCAAAAACTGCTTATCAATAAATCTATAGAAATCTATATAAAAAATCTAGAAACACTTTTATTGTCAGAATAAAAGATATGTTCCTCCTTATTAGGTTAGGTTACGCAAGATTAGGTTAGTTAAAGTTTGGTTAAGTAAGGTTAAACTAGATAGTGAGTACTTTTCGATCCTTCGGATTTTTTCCAAATGGACGACCTCAAGGGATTTAGCTGAAATTTTTATTATACATATATGTTAATATCCTGACAACAGAAATAATATATTTTTTCATTGAGAAATGCGCGGAAGGTAAAGTAAAATGAAGAAATAAAGAGAATTAGTTTGCCGCGGGCATGACAGTTTCCATGGTAACTAGCATTTTGGTATTCAGTTTTGCGCAGTTTGCGTCGAATTCTAAACAGTTTTCATTCGCTTATGAAGGAAGCTTCATTGACAATCGGAAACCATGTCGGATACGTGTAATTTGCAGTGGTTATTTGAAAACATCAAAACCGAATATGATGCCGCTAAATTCTTGCAAGATTATGGAATAATTCCAGCAAATAAAATATGCAGAAAGAAGAATCAAATGAATTTAAAGCCAAAAGATAACACCATTGTATGGCGCTGCAGAAAGAAAACACCCGTAAAGAAGATGCATCTATTCGAAAAAATACATGGCTAGAAAGCTCGACCATTGCTTTGAAAAAATTCATTATTGATTTATTCGTGGTCACAAGAATATACGTCAATGAAATATTGCAAAAAAGAGTTACGCATAAGCCACACAACTGCAATAGATTTCAACAATTATTTAAGAGAGGTAAGCTAACCCACCATAAACATATAATTGACCTAACCTAACCTAACCTACCCTAACCTAACCTAATCTTATCAATTTAATTACACGTGTGTGTCGATTCAGTCTTGAAAGTGGAGAAAGTCAAATTGTAGAAAGAGACGAAACGTATTTCAGCAGATGTAAGAACAACAAAGGAAGAGTTTTAGCGGAGCAATGGGTATTTGGCAGCATATGCCGCGAAACCAAAGAGCTATTTCTGTATGCAGCGCCAAACAGAAATGTGGAAACATTACTGAACTGTATAAAAACAAACATTCGGCCAGGCACTACAATTATTTGTGACATGTGGAAAGCGTACGAAGGTATCGAAAAAATTGAAAACTATCAGTACAAGCACCAAACTGTAAATCACTCTCAAAATGTTATTAATCCAGAATCAGGTGCCCACACGCAAACTATAGAGAGCACCTGGCATGCTTTGAAACAACGCAACAAGCGACAGTGCAGGACTCATCGTCAAATAATGACTCATATTTATGCGAGTGCATATGGAGACAAAGGAACAAAAATAAAGATTTATTCAACAAAATACTAAGAGACATTAAAAATTTTCTGCAATGAATTACTATTATTTATTCAGTAAAACAATTGCTTTGTTAAATATTTGTTAAATAAAAGATTTCTTATTTTATTTTTTGTCTGTTAGCATGGAAACCGTCATGCGCGCGGCAAACTAGTTCTCTCTATTTTTTTTCATTTTACTTTACCTTCTGCGCATTTCTCCATGAAAAAAATATTATTTCTATTGTCAGGAAATTAAGATATACAGTATGTATAATACAAATTTCAGCTAAATCCCTTGGAGTTGTCCATTTGGAAAACCCGATCCTTCAATTGTGGCCGAAACACTTATCATGCCCTTCTCTGTTCGATGGAACTATGGCTAGGTTAGGTTAAATTAGATTTGGTTAATTAGGTTTTAGATATATGGATCTGTACGTTGCTTATGTGGAGATGCGCACTTGTGTGTGTGCGTGTATCTGTTTATGTGTGTGTTTTACAGTTCGAAAATTATAATTACACCAGCTTGACCTCCGTGTGAAGAGATACCAACGCATGAAACAACATAAGGTTCATAAGGTAAGGTAAGGTAACTAATTTAATATTTAATTAATACTTTACTACCTTCTTTCCGACTGGATAATAAACTTTAACTGTGTTACTTCCGGAGGTGAAATTCATTTGTTTCTTTGTTAGACATGACATCCGTCTACACTTAATGTTTATCATGTTTCACAAAATATCATATTTATTCAGAATTTTCCATTTATTTTGCAATGTAGTCACCTAATTAATAACCATTATTATATAGATAATTCTGTCGTGGTGTCGTTCTTTGAGAGTTAAGTTTTTCAGAATTAAAACATTAAAACCATTCATTTGGCACTTTAGTATTTAAATTTTTGCTATTTAGAGTTGTCCTGAGTCAGATGAAAAGATAAAATGGCCAGGTTGTTCTTATTCGTGATCAGTCGTTTTCGAATATTGCAGAAGTTAATCATAAAATTTTGTTTTCTATAAAAATTCATAGAAATCGTTTTCTATCATTTATTTCAAGGTAAACCCATTCATAGTAAAAATTACTAACTTTGGCTCCACTCTTTGACTTGAAGATTTGAGATGATATATTATTTAATATTTTTATCATTCTGTCTTAATTTTACATTGCAGCGCAATGGATTACACCGGTCTGCATGAAAATCGATTTCTTTATTTTGAGTTGTGATTCTGAAGCAGTTCGCTGCGCTGAATTAAAAAATGCTACCAGTATTTTTCTATCACCCACAGTTTTAAAGCTATTAGCAAAACAATTTTGGGGCGTTTTGTAATTTTTTACCTTTTTTTATCTTTAATTACTTTCGTTTTTTCATATTTTTCAGATAGATAATTCTAACATTACGTCTTTAAAATTTTAATAATGGCTTCTAGAGGATGTACCCATAGTTCAGACATATTTTGTTATATTTGTGGTCGGTATGTTGTAAAACAAAGGACAAATGTAACGACCTTCATTAAGAGAGCTTATCATGCTTATTTTGGAATTAAATTAGGAGATCAAGACAAAAGTTGGGCTCCACACAAGGTTTGTCTTACGTATGTTGCGGCACTAAGGAATTGGAGCAAAGGTAAAAAGAAAAGTTTGCCATTTGGGATCCCTATGGTATGGCGCGAACTAGAAACCATACCGACGACTGCTACTTCTGTTCTTGCAATGTTAAAGGTTATAATGCAAAGAATAAAGAGAGCCTTCAATACCCAAGTCTTCCATCTGCAATAAGGCCGGTACCCCATGGTCCAGAAGTTCATATTCCTCGCCCACCCGAGAGTCTGGATCAATACAATTCAGATTCTGATTCAGCTCCAAATCCAGACAATGATGATGTTTATGAACAGCCAACAGCTGACCGAGATCCTCCTAAACCATTAACCCAAGCCGAACTAATGACTTAGTCAGGGATTTTGAATCTGCCTAAGGACTCTGCAGAACTTTTGGGGTCCAAATTGCAGGAGAACAATTTATTGGCATCCGACACATACTTCGCTTGGTACAGAAATCGTGAGAAAGACTTCGTGCCTTTTTTCGAAGAAGATGGTCCCTTGGTATTTTGCAAGGACATCACAGGATTAGTGCGCAAGCTACGCATCGAATACCAAACCAGTGACTGGAGGTTGTTTATAGATTCCTCTAAAACCAGTCTAAAAGGAGTGTTACTGCACAACGGTAACAAATATGCATCAATCCCAGTGGCCCATTCTACTCATTTAAAAGAGACCTATGATAACATAAAACTGCTTCTGGAAAAAATTCAGTATCAAAATCACAGATGGATATTGTGTGGGGATCTCAAAGTCCTTTGCATGTTACTTGGGCAGCAATCAGGATACACTAAGATGCCATGTTTCATCTGCGAATGGGATAGTCGACCACGTGACCAGCACTGGAAGAGGAAAATTTGACTCCTAGAGAGATCTTACCCCAGGATCAAAGAACATTTTACATGAACATCTAGTTGAACCAAATAAAATCCTCCTACCACCCTTGCACATTAAGTTAGGCTCGATGAAGCAGTATGTCAAAGCATTGAATAGAGAAGGTGAGTGTTTCAAGTACATTTGTTCAAAATATCCAAAGATTAGCTACGAGAAAATAAAGGAAGGTGTTTTTATAGGTCCTCAGATTAGAAAGTTATTGACAGACGATCATTTCCTGAACACAATGACCAATAAAGAAAAAGAAGCATGGCTTGGTTTCAAAGATGTTGTTGAAAACTTCTTGGGAAACTACAAAAGCCAAATTATGAAAGACTGGTGGAAAATATGCTTAAAAAGTTTTGCGCCTTAAGCTGCAACATGAGCCTGAAAGTTCACTTCTTATTTTCGCATCTTGACCGTTTTCCCGAAAATCTCGGAGATGTCAGTGAGGAGCAAGGGGGAACGATTTCACCAGGACATCAAACCATGGAAAGAAGATATCAAGGAAGATGGCATACAAATATGATGGCGGATTACTGCTGGTGTCTGCAACGAGATCAGCTAACGCACAGCATAAGAAACATCAAAGAAGCACCGGTTTAGTCGTCATTAGTCAGATCTACCTTCGTAGTCTTAAGTCTTTGGAATAAGTCCTGAAATGTTTTGCAAGTAAAGAAGGTAAATATATTTTGTTTCTTTCAGTTATTTTTTTATTCTTTCATAAACAAGCAATATGCTTGTCCAAGAGCTAGGAGCTATTTAATTCTGCTTTAATTAGGTTTTACTCTATCACCTAAAGATTTCGTGCTACAAGGGGTGTTGTAATACCTCATCTGTCCCCAAATGTTAACCACCTATTGATGGGAGGGGAGAGAGTATTTTGCTGGGAACGGGACTGGTTGTTATATATATTTACCTTACATTATTATGTAAGCGTTACTGTAGTCTATAACAACAAAATTTATGGTTTAGCATGTGCAATCCAATGTTGGTCTCGATAAGATGGTTCACATTTGGGGATAAATGGGGGATTTATGACACACCCTGTAGTAAGAAAACCATACATGATAGGGAAAACTAACTATATTTTTGAGATCAGCGCACTCCAATTATATAGAATCACCAACTAGTTTGTAAAAATCGATCGACAAGTTTCAAATGTGTACTGGTGTTATCAACGAAATAAGCAGTAGAGGCGCTCTAGGGACCTACTGAGTTTATCGCCAGGAATTATGGTCTGCAAACAGGAACAGCATTTTAATATGTTTTAATAACCATTTTTAAAATCACCGTGTTCGTCCATTTCACATGATTGTAAATAAACCGAGATTTCTTCAAGATCAGAACAGACTTCCAAGTTCACTTCCACTATACGCCCGTATACGGGGCATCCTGAACAAACTAAGAATGCTTCCATATAAAATCAGTGGCTCTATTAAGTATATAATTTTCCTACAGGTGCTAATTCAATTTAAGGTAGTTTCTGCAAACATAAATTTCATTATTATTATTATATTAACTCTTCCGCTGAACTCAACCCGACAATTAATGACCAAAACATATTTTTTTGGTCAGTTTTGATGGGCTTTGAAAGAATCCGAGATCAGTTTCTTGTGCATATGAGCAGTTTTCGAGATATTTTCAGTTTTCGTATGTGAAGAATCGCAAATTTGAAAACGAAACGGAGCTCAAATTCCTTCAAAATACATCAAAATTAATCAGAAAAATATTTACTGGTAAGACCACAACATAACCTAACCACAGGCAACTTAACTCTAACCCTAACCTACACGGAACTACCCTAACCCTAACCCTCTAACCGGACCGAACCTAACTCTAACTATCTAACCTAACCTAATACTTAATCTAACCAAACATAACCAGCGATCTTAAATTAGAAAAAGTAGAAAAATAATAATTTCCTAATGTGTGTATATATATATATATATATATATATATATATATATTATATATATATATATATATATATATATATATATATATATGTATGTATGTATGTATGTGTGTGTGTGTGTGTGTGTGTGTGTGTGTGCGCGCGCGCGCTAGTGTGGGGTTGCATGAATGCAAATTGTGTGCAGTCATTTTCATTTGTAAATAGAACTGTCAATAGTTACATTTATCAAGAAATCTTTGAATCCTTCATGCTGCCGTCTTCAGAACAGCTGTATGGAGGCGAACCATTTATTTTTCAAAAATGACCTTGCTCCAGTTCATGCGGTTCGTGGAACATCTGCATGGTTTGATGCTGATGAAATTGAAGTACAATCATGGCCAGCTAATTCTCCCGATCTTAATCCGACAGAAAATCTTTGGAATATTGCTAAGCAGAAGGTTTACAGTAAAATCGTAAACCAGAAACAATCGGTAAACTATAGAGGTGTTTGGTGACAAAGTGGCAATCGATAACTGCAGAAGAATGCAAGAGGCTTGTCGACTCGTTGCCACGTCGATTGGAGACCGTAATCAACTAAGGGCGGACCAACTAAATACTAAGATGCAGAGTTAAAAATTCTTTGATAAAAATTTAATATATTGGCAGTACTCAGTGAGCATAGTGATAAAGGTTTAATATATTGGCAGTACTCAGTGAGCATAGTGATAAAGGTTTAATATATTGGCAGTACTCAATAAGCATAATGGATTTATTCTAATTTTTTTTGTAACACCTGATAAGAAGATATTCTAATATTTTAGGATGTCACTATGCATTAACTTTTCACTATTTAATAAAGACTGCTATATTTAATTTTTTTTTCAAAACTGGCACACAGGGGTGTCTTTTTTACCACAATGATGTCACAGATACTCGATATTATTCATAAAGGTGTATAGCTCTAAACTATGATGAAGGTCATGACCATATTTGAGACAGTATTTTATTTTTCTGTTCCGAAGTTGTAGCTGCGGTCGTAAGTGACCACTGTTCTTCAACTAAAGCTATTAATTGTGGTGTTCCTTAGGGCTCTGTCCTTAGGGCTCCTGTCCTATTCATTCCTACGCCGATGATTCCACTCTTCCTATCCCCACCCGCTTCACAATGCGTCCCCCACAACAGTCACTCCATAATTGTCGTGAGACGGCTATGGTGCACCTGACCTCTGATCTTTCTACTATCTCTGATTTGGGTAGGAAAAAACGTTGTGGTTTTCAATACCTCAAAAACTCAGTTTCTTCATCTGCCTACTCGTCACAATCTTCCACACTCCTATTCCCTTCTCTTCAACAATACACAACAATATCATCCTTCGTCTTCTCTTAACATTCTTCATCTTTCCTTTTCTTATGATCTTTCTTGGAAAGATCACGTATACTCTCCTTCCAAAACAGCTTCTAAGAGGTTAGGTATGGTGTGCCAGCTCCGCAGTTTCTTCACCCCGACTCACTTGCTGTCTCTGTACGGGGGCTTGTCTGCCCCTGTATGGAGTATGCTTCTCATGTGTGGGATAGCTCAACACACACAGCTCTACTTGATCGGGTGGAATCAAAGGCTTTTTGTTGTGTCGCGCCTCTTACTGACTGTCTTCAATCCCTCTATCTTCGACGCAATGTTTCCTCACTCTCTCTTTACTATAGCCATTGTAGCGGGCACTGCTCTTCTGAACTCTATAATTGCATGCCTCCTCCTTTAAGGAGAGCACACTGTACCAAACTCTCGACACACTGGCAGTCCTTTTCTCCAACTCTCTAATACAAGGGTTACTCAACCGGTCAACTCTGAAACAACCTTCCTCAGTCCATCTTTCCCCTTGTCTATGACCTTCAATCTTTCAAACACAGAATGTCCAAGCATTTTAAAAAATTTGACTCTCTTCTTCTATGGTGGGGACATTTTACTGGGTCTTCGCCCTTAGTACCTCCTTCCTACCTAAAAAAAATATACTAACGCATACATACCATTTACAACCACTTATAACTTTTTCATGCATTGAAAGCTTTTTCCCGTCGACAGGACTCGAACAGTGTTAGACTGAAAAGTAAGAATACCCTGAAAGTTTATTTGTTCAAGAACTGTCTGCTGCACACAAAATTCAATGCATAAATAATAATAATAATACGAAGGAATACAAAGGACACGAATCAGCAGCAAACTGGCAGGTCCCGACGAGGCTGTCTGTTTAAGAAGGAAGGTTAAAAGATATAAGAAAATTTAAAGAGAAGTGAAAGTTTTAAAGCAAAGCAAAGAATGGAGGTTGAAAGGAAGGAAAGAAATTTAAAGATAAAGTGAAAATTTGAAAGTAAAGAGGAAGCAATCCGAGTGAAAATTCTACAATACCTTATGCGCGCAAAAAACTTCACTTTTTTCTACGTGAAGGTCAAAATATGAAAATAAAAACCCACTCTCATAGACAGAGTTTATTTCCACGACAGTTTCGACGCCCACTGGCATCCTCCTCGGGTGGATACAGAAACACGAATGAACCAAAACAAGAGGGAAAAACAGTCCAGGGACCGACCGTTAAGAAATTCGCACCTTGGTTAGATCCCATTCTCCTGACACCGGAAGGGCATTTTCATTAAGTACATTCGCGCAAATTTAAAACTATCTTCCTCTTCTAAACATACAGATTCTATTATATTTTTCTTACATAATTATTGAATTTATTATTAATTTTATTACATTTAATATTGCATAATTATTTATTACAGAAATTATAAATTTATTATTACATTGGTTATTACATTATTGTTTATTATTCAGAACTTATAAACCGAAAAACGAATGAAAAAATCCGCTTAGGAAACAATCCAGAGAAATTCGCACCTAGGTTAGATACCGTTCTCCCGACACTGGAAGGGCATTTTATTACAGGGTCCGCTTATAAGTACATTCCCACAAATTAAAACTATCTTCTTGTTCTATACATACAGATTCTAATATTTTGACATAATTACTGCATTTATTATTACATTTACATTTTTTAACATTTATTATTATTACCTTTACCCTAATTATTAAATTTATAATATTACCTTTATTATTACATCTGTTGCATTTATATTTATTTCCACATTTATTACTTCCATTATTACATTTACTAAAGGCGAGTAAGGAAACATTCCAATCCAGAGACATTTAAGAAATTCACACTTAGGTTCGAACACGTTCCCACGACTCCGTAAGGGATTTTTTGACCAAGAATCTCATTAAAGGGTCTAACTTATAAGTACCTTCGCACAAATTAAAATTATCTACTTTTTTCTATACACACAGATTCTATTATTTTTGACATAATTATTACATTTATAAAGTACCTTACTTGATTCCCAATCTATAGCATGATTATTTTGGCTGGCGTGATAAAAATGGCATTATTAGTATTACAACTTCTGAAGGCATATTTGTGTTCTTTAATACGGGTTTCAATATTTCTTCCAGTTTCTCCCACGTATACTAAATCACAACTTTTACAGGGAATGCTGTAGACACAGGCTTGTTCCTCTTTTGCCACGTTATTCCTAACCAATTTACTTTTCAATGTAGACGAATATTTGAACGCCAAAGCAACTTAAAATCTTTCGTCAACGGTTTTACTCCTTCTAAGCCGGCAATGTAAGGCAAACTCACATATTGTTTTTGGTTAACTGAAGGTTCCCGAGGGGCATAAAAAGATTTTCTGGCTTTAAAATACGCCTTTCTGATAAACCACTCGGGATATTTTAAATCCTTAAAAATGTTCCAAATCTTTGAATTTTCCGGGTCCAGCAAATGTGGGCTACAAATCCTGAGTGCTCTTAGAAACATGGAAGAAATAATTGAGCTTTTTACCCCTTCATCATACTATGAGTCGGAATTGTTGCAAACAATATGTCCCAGGAATCTAATTTGGTTTCGTTATGTAGATGATATTTTCTCATTTTGGCCTGACCACTGGAACAACTTTGACACTTTCTTTCAGTCATTAAATAATCTTGTTCCCTCTATTAAATTTAAATATGAATGGGAGAACGACAAACAATTACCTTTTCTAGATGTTTTGGTCATTAACGCGAAAGCGGAAAGCCCAATTTCACGGTTTATAGAAAACCTACTCATTGTAATTCGTACATTCATTATTTTTCATATCATGATGAAGGGGTTAAAAGCTATTATTTCTTCCATGTTTCTAAGAGCACTCAGGATTTGTAGCCCACATTTGCTGGACCCGGAAAATTCAAAGATTTGGAACATTTTTAAGGATTTAAAATATCCCGAGTGGTTTATCAGAAAGGCGTATTTTAAAGCCAGAAAATCTTTTTATGCCCCTCTGGAACCTTCAGTTAACCAAAAACAATATGTGAGTTTGCCTTACATTGCCGGCTTAGAAAGAGTAAAACCGTGAAAAGTAAATTGGTTAGGAATAACGTGGCAAAAGAGGAACAAGCCTGTGTCTACAGCATTCCCTGTAAAAGTTGTGATTTAGTATACGTGGGAGAAACTGGAAGAAATATTGAAACCCGTATTAAAGAACACAAATATGCCTTCAGAAGTTGTAATACGAATAATGCCATTTTTTATCACGCCAGCCAAAATAATCATGCTATAGATTGGGAATCAAGTAAGGTACTTTATAAATGTAATAATTATGTCAAAAGAAAAATAATAGAATCTGTGTGTATAGAAAAAGTAGATAATTTTAGTTTGTGCGAAGGTACTTATAAGTTAGACCCTTTAATGAGATTCTTCGTCAAAAAATCCCTTACGGAGTCGTGGGAACGTGTTCGAACCTAAGTGTGAATTTCTTAAATGTCTCTGGATTGGAATGTTTCCTTACTCGCCTTTAGTAAATGTAATAATGGAAGTAATAAATGTGGAAATAAATATAAATGCAACAGATGTAATAATAAAGGTAATATTATAAATTTAATAATTAGGGTAAAGGTAATAATAATAAATGTTAAAAAATGTAAATGTAATAATAAATGCAGTAATTATGTCAAAATATTAGAATCTGTATGTATAGAACAAGAAGATAGTTTTAATTTGTGGGAATGTACTTATAAGCGGACCCTGTAATAAAATGCCCTTCCAGTGTCGGGAGAACGGTATCTAACCTAAGTGCGAATTTCTCTGGATTGTTTCCTAATCGGATTTTTTCATTCGTTTTTCGGTTTATAAGTTCTGTATAATAAACAATAATGTAATAACCAATGTAATAATAAATTTATAATTTCTGTAATAAATAATTATGCAATATTAAATGTAATAAAATTAATAATAAATTCAATAATTATGTAAGAAAAATATAATAGAATCTGTATGTTTAGAAGGAAGATAGTTTTAAATTTGCGCGAATGTACTTAATGAAAATGCCCTTCTGGTGTCGGGAGAATGGGACCTAACCTAGGTGCGAATTTCTTAACGGTCGGTCCCTGGACTGTTTTTCCCTCTTGTTTTGGTTCATTCGTGTTTCTGTATCCACCCGAGGAGGATGCCAGTGGGCGTCGAAACTGTCGTGGAAATAAACTCTGTCTATTAGAGTGGGTTTTTATGTTCATATTTTTTAATACCTTATGCGTTAAAAATGAATGCTTCTAAATGAGTGTTTAAGGAAAGAGAAGCATTTAGTCGCTTTTTAAGGACTCGAACGAATTACTTTGAACTATTCTGGTTGACAATCCATTCCACAAATTAACTATTAGTCTAGCCAATTTGTAGTTAGACCTGGGCAAAATTGCTTCAGAAGCTTTCTAAACTGTTTCCAGCTCAGGAACCATTGCCGAATAACATATCCAAAATCCGACAAAATTGGACCCCGGGAACACCCTCAAAAATGAAATTCAAAATGGCGGACTGGATGTTTCCTACGAAAAAAAAAATATATATAATTTACGCTTTTATTTATAGAGATACATTTGATGCTTTTTCTTTCAGTTGTAATGTTTTAAATAATTCAACAATATACAACACAACCAGTTATTACGCAAATATAATGTTATATAGCTTTTTACAGATTTTTATAATCAATAATACAACAATTATTTTTTTCCCAGTTTCAAGTTATGTTCATAACAGAAGAAGTGATACCTGGTCACAAACATACAGAAATTAATCCTCTTCATCACTATCATCGGATAGACTACCGGTACTTGGGTTGTTATCGCAACCACTGATTTGGCACTCGCCACAAGCGGCTGAACAGGGCATTCCTTACGCTTGCATCCACATCTTGAAGTAGCACATTTCGTCTTGCAGGAGCAGCGGATCATGTTGAGTAGATAATTTGGAGCTGGTGGCTTGTCGCAGGCTGTAGGGTAGTAGGAATTATTCTTTACATACCAACCCCACTGTTCTGCATCGATCTTCTCTTCTGTAGACTTCCAGATTAGTATTTGAAAGTATGTGCGAAAGCTGTGGTACTTTGTGGACGCATCGGTAGGAGGCAAACGTTCGGGTGTAACAAAAGATTTAGCTGTAGCTACCTTTTCAACTAACATTCGATGACGTAGTGCGTTAGTGGATTCAAGTGTTTTGCAGCCATACAACAGAAGCATTGCCTTTCTTCCAGCGGCTTCAATGTCAGAGTGTTGGCAACAATCAGAACAGAATGTATTTGCAACTGAACGGAGTTCAGCCACCTTCATCAGTGTGTCGAATGCTTTGGCTTTACCGATCGAAAAAATTCTGGATGTGCTATCACAGCCCGTGAAAGCATGCACAAACAGGAGATACTTGCAGATGTCATTGCCTAACAATGATTGAATGCTGAGAATATCATACACAGGATTAGGAGATGGTCCCAGTCTTATATCGCTGCGATCGTACAACTTGAAACCACTGTCCTTGGCATGGTACAGAAGGAGAATCAGCAAGTCGGTGTCTTCCCCTATTACTGTTGTAGTTGCATTTTCTGATGAGGAAACTGCTGCACGAACGATGTCCACATCAGCATCCCCATCTGCGTTGTGAACAGTACACCCGTGCTTCTTCAACATCTCACCTACGAGGGAAATAAATGCTTGCTTGTTGTTTTCATTAGCCAAGAAGTGTTCCTTCTGGCCAACAAACTTCATGCTTGGACTGAGATTCACATTTCTGCTTGTCTTGGTGCTGCGTCTTCTGTGGGTCATGTCCTTGATCGTAGGAGAGCTGCTGTAGCCATCAAAAACAATGATTGCTTTTCCATATGTTTTCAGAGTGAAATCGGCATATGAGTTGGCGATGCTGTCATATGTTTCATCTTGACGCCAGGAAACACGATGTAGTAGAGATCCACCATCCAATACGTACTGGTCTGTGCACTGAATTTCTTGAACTTCTTCCATGCGTAAAGTGTCAGTGTATTTGATTATTGCATGAGCTAGCTGAGACTTATCGGGTTTCCTCAACTTCGTGATTCGAACAATGCAGGAGGATATGCACACAGTTCGTAACACATGACATCTTCAAGATTCATGTCTCCGCCAGTGGCAACAGTCATCATTCTCTGAAACAGTAGTGCAGGATCTACTTCTATATCTGAAGCATCAGTGATCACAACGGCAGAAGCAGATCCTAGTGTTTTCATTTTGTCAGATCTTTTGGCAGAATATGTAAAGGCTTGTTTCCCAATCATTTTTACGACAATGTTCGTACCGATTGAATGCAATTGATGAACGTTAACTCCAGGATCAGCAGTTAGCCCTGTTACAATGTTGCAGAGACCCGAGGTAGAATGGAATGGGGATAAGGATTCCAGACGTTCAAGTACTTTCTTCATGTCATTACTGTCCCTGATTTGTCTACTTCCCCTCATTTCCTTGTGCTGTTCACTACTTTCCAACAAAACTCTGGTGTATTCCTGCATTGCTAAGTTATAAGTGGAACACAGAGGCATAGAAAAGAGCCACGTTGTCCTTTGGATGTCTGTAAATCCACTTCCGCGTGTCAGTCCGCCTCTGCTTTTCAGGGAACGCATTAGTACTTGTTCTATCACCAGGTCTGTGCCGAGTCCGGCCCATAATCTGTCGCTTCTTCTTACCACAAACTTACCTTCCTGGAACATTTTGTTAACGGCTGGATTTTCAGAAGGCAAACTTAACATTTTCTGCAGGTACAGGTATATCGATTTCAGGTAATTGTGATGTCCGGCTGCTGCAATTATGGGGATGGTCTCCAGCATAGCTTGCAAGTGCAAATCCCACGAGCCGGTTCTGTCTGCTGTTATCAAGGAACGTGCAATGTTGATAATTCGCTGATATTCCAACCAGAGTTGACTTGTTTGCGAAGTAGATTGTAGGTCAGTTTTCTTCGCATCCAAAGTGGTAGCAATCTGAGACAATGCATTCGAAGATTCCACATCCTCAACTGATTGTTTGGCGGTCATAACATCGTCGAGCAGGTCACAAGCTTCCTTATGGAGGTCATGAGGAGTTCCATCTTCATTACGAGGGAAAACGTCTGCGACTAGTAAGGTACTAAGAGCTGCATCTACTATCATATGACCACGTATCGCTCTTGAAACAGCTTTTCCAGACATCATGTGTTGCACGGCATTTGGTCCGTATATTTCTTGAAGTACTTCAGACAATCCTGAACCATTCATAAGAGTACCGACTGCTCCCAAAGATTCATCAGAGTGTGAAATGATCCCAGCATTAAAACAATGTCCTGCAGGTCTCTCTGTTCATTGATGATTTGGGAAGCTTTCCAGAACAAAGGCTGATCAAAGGTAATAATGCATGGGACTTTTTGATCGCGTGCTATCTTGCTCAAATATAGTAATGTCGAAAATATGCAGGTCATGTCAGTTGGCGACATATCTATGATGGGAAGGAACGTGATCGACGCCACACCTGGATGTGAGACACTTGATCCACCGTGAATTGCCTGCATTGTTCCGGACCAACTTGGACCTGATCTTTCTGCTGAAGATATCTGCCAGAGAAGACTAAGTCGACTTATGGTGGCAGTGGGTACTGGAAGTTCGCGGAATGAGATGTCCCTCAACATGCTTCTCGCTTGTCTATATTCCCTAATGTCAACGGTTGCAATCTTCTTAATGTCATTGTCACCAACATTACGCCTGTGAATAGAAGGGTGGATCTTGATCTTCGGAGTTATTGCGGCAATCATACCCATTCCATGAAAGGTATTCTTCCCATCCAAAGTGCAGACATTATGATCGACGTTATCTGCTGCTAGAAGGACTGCAGTGTTTTCATCAACAGTAAAAGAGCCAGACCCACTTGCCAGCGCCGCGTTTCTTTCGAATCTTGTTACTTCTGCATACGACGAACAGTAACCCAGCTGATGGAGAACGTCAATAAGGTACCTTGACCTAAAGTTGTGGTGTAGCTGAACCGACAAACCGATCTGTAGTGGACATAGTAATCCTCTAGGACGGGTTGCTTGCATAATGATCTGCCCAATTGCACCTATTTTTCTAGAAGCATCCTGTCCCGCAAATGCTTTTGATAATAGCAATTTCAGACTGTTGGGAATGTAATCAAGAGCACTTTCTGCAGTGATGTCATTTGGAGATGGATACACATCTTTTCTAGGCGAGTCGACAGACTTGATATCACTTCTGATTATTTTTGCAGCAGCTTCTACTAGGTAAATCTTCTGTAGCTCTATATCTATATCACATTCTTTCGACTTTTTGTGATAATCTATAAGAATTTCAATAGCTGTCTCTCGTAGTGTTACTACATCTGCCTTCCCACTTTCACCTGATATTATGATCTTGTCTCCGTAACGTTCTAAAAGCTTTCTCTTCATGTGCCTGCGTTCGTAGACAGAGCTCTGACTTCCTTGAAGATATTCCTCCATTTTGGAAATTAGATCTCCAATCAACAGTTGTTCATCATCATTCTCTTCCAGGTAAGCACAGGTCTGAAGGAATGCTTGGTGTTGCTCTTCATTAGTTGGTCTCCCTTTCTTCGAATCATGATCGTCGGAGGAGTATGCGCGAGGAATGTTTTTTCCACTTCGAAAATTTACGCTGCAGGTGTGATGGTAGACACAATCTGCAGCAGGAAGATCACGAAGATAATACTCCAGACGGCCTTTTACATTAAACGACCATTCATCGCAGCGGCTTTCACAGCACCTTTTTATGGTTTCGGAGAACTCTGTAGTTCTTATTTTGACATGCTCTGATTTTGGTTTGTGTTTGGAAAAAAAGTCCACAAAGGTATCACAAAACAAACAGTGAGTAGCACTGGAAAATGCGTATTCATGAAAACGAGCACTTTTCCTTGGTATTGCCTCGGCTGCGGTCTGTCGCTTCTTTATTTCAATGGTCTTTTTATCCGTAAACCTTTTCCTACATACAACGTGAACACTTATTCCGGCTGTTGCAACAACATCGCTTCCACGGCTGCGGCTGGATGCATTTATACCATCTGCTCCTTTTTGCGAGATGTGAACCACTTCCTGTCCGCTGTCCAATTTCTCCTTACAAATCGCGCACAATTCTTCAGGGGTCTGCATTCTTGAAGGCGGACGCACACCGAGTCAGTCTGAAACAGAAAACACAAATTAATAAACTGTGTTGCAGTATTTAAAAGGAGTACATAATAACAGTTTTAAAGAAAATGACAAGCACAAATACGCAGATTTGATAGTGGGTAGTAGGAATTAAAGAGTTGTATATAATATAAGTTTATAAAGATGTAGCAATGTCCATTCTCACATACACTCCATACAGTATATTTTATTTACATTACGTGACGTCATAGTTTAATACTAGCCGCCTAATACAATTTTTAGTGTCATATAGGTTAATATAGAAACGAAAATGTGTTTTAAAACATTTTACTGATCAAGAAAAACGTCATAACTCTCTCTACAAAGCGAAATTAAAATTTATTGTATTTCGTAGGAAACTGCCAGTCCGCCATTTTGAATTTCATTTTTGGGGGTGTTCCCGGGGTCCAATTTTGTCGGATTTTGGATATGTTATTCTGCAATGGTTCCTGAGCTGGAAACAGTTTAGAAAGCTTCTGAAGCAATTTTGCCCAGGTTGAAGCTATTTTTGCTCTAGATTGCCTGGACTATATGGGTTTAAAGCAAAAATGTTTAGCTTCATTAGAATTAAAATGTTTACCCACTAATTTCAAACCATTACCATGAGTTTTATTTACATTTTGAAGATGAAATATTTTTCGCATATACATTATCAAAACCTTTAATCATTTTAAATACCAAGATTAAATCTCGAGTAAGCCTTTCAACGAGTGAGAATAAATTTAACGTTTTTAAACGGGCAGCGTATGAGTTATTTCTAAGTCTAGAAATCATCTTTGTAGCACGTCGCTGCTCTCTCTCCATTCTGTCTTTGTCCTGTCGTAAATAAGGGGACCAGAACTGAACGCAGTGGTTCAGGTGGGGGCACACTAAGAAATTATATAATGTTAGCATTGTTTCTCCGACTTAAATTCAAAAGATCTTCTAATAAATCGTAAGATTCTATTTGCTTTGATAACCGAACCACTTCGATACATTCATCACTCGGTTTAAGAGTGTTGGCAACAATAATACCGAAATCTTTCTCTTCTGTAACACTCGTTAATGTCTTGAAGCGCATAGAATACATTTTTTAACATTGTTTCTACCGATATGCAACTTTTGATATTTATCTACAGTATATTAAGTTCATTTGCCAAATTTCTGCCCACTCGAGTAATTTATTAATATCTTCTTGAATTTGCAAACGTTCTGATGCTGGTTTTGTTCGTTCTCCGAATTCGGTATCATCCACAAATTTTGTAATTACACTCTCAATTCCTATGTCGATGTCATTGATATAAATAATAAAAAGAACTGTTCCCAAAACTGACCCCTGCGACACGCTTTGCCATTAATGACCACTCTCTGTTGACGTCTGCTATGCCGATTTTCAATCCACTTGAGAACATTACCATCAATTTGGCGAGATTGAAGTTTAGCTAACAATCTTCTATGGGACACTTTATCAAACGCCTCTTGAAAATCGAAATAAATAACATCTGTTTTACTCTTGTCATATATATATATAAATAAATAACCTTCGGTTAGCTTCCGCCCGAATTGTTCATTCTGACGAAGGTCAAGCTTTTCACTCCACCTTAGACCTACAGTTTAACGTGGAATCCGAACCACGCCCCATCAGCAGCTCAGCGTCTTAACCACTAGGCCACCCAGGGTACCCATTTATCTACCAACCACTTTTTTTTTTTGTGGAAGGATGAACAGCTGGGTTTTGCTGCGCTCCGGCTGCCGTCGGGTCTCGAACCCGGGGCCGATGGATTCGTAGTCAACGACGCTAACCACTACACCACCGAGGCGCATATATATATATAATATTATATATATATATATATATATCATTAAAGAAGTTGAAGAAATTAGTTAGACAAGAATGATTACGCCGAAATCCGTGTTGAGAATCTTTGATTAAATTATTAATTTCTAAGTGGTTAACTAATTTGTCCCGAACGATCGTCTTCATAAGCTTACCAACTCCTGAAGTCAGATTAATGCGACGATTTGTTTAATTTTTTAAATATTGGTGTAATTAATTAATAAATATATATGTAAGAGGAGAACAGGAGAGACTATTGCGCAGTTCATTTTTTTTAAGTACCCTGGGGTAGAGCTTATCTGCACTGGGAGTTTTATTGGAATTAACTTTACCCATGGCCGAGAGTACTTCAGTGTTACTAATGGTAAAATCTTGGAGCTTTAAATTATCATCATTGAGCATGTTTATAGTAACGGGAATGTTGTTCATATCTTCGTTAATGAAGACGAAAGAGAAGAATTTACTCAAAACTTCCGTCATTTGTAAGTCATCGTAAAGTTTTTCGTTGTTTTCGCCGATGACTGGACCAGTAGTCTGGGAAGCTACGTTTTCATTCCTAACATAATTATAGAATTCCTCCGGATTCGACTTAATTTAGTTCACTATATATAGCTTATGGTTGCGCTTACTTCTTCTAAGTTTATTGCTGCGCTTTCTCAATAGCTTGTAAGCAATTTTATCGGACAAATTATTTGTTTCTTTAGATCTGAAATATGCGTTACTTTTTAATGCGAATCTACCTTTAATTTCAGCTTTTCACCATTTAGGTTTAAAGACTTCGCCAGCCTCTTTTTACGTAATAGGATAGTACTCGATTCTAAACATTTCGAATAATAAAAAAAAAAATTCATGTGCCATTAATTAATATCGTCACGCAATAGAGCCTCCTATCAATTATGGACCAAAAATTGCAGTTTCATGTCACGAAATTTAGCTCTTCAAAAATACAAAAATGTATTCCAGGCTCTCCGAATTATCAACATTATCTTTAATTTCAAATGTTATTTGCATATGATCACTAGTGGAGAAGTCGTCTCCTACAGAGGTAGTAGTATGGGCTCAAAAAGTTAGCGTGCAAATGCAATGCAATGTTGATCAATGTTGCAAGACACCCCTCCCCTCTTGTTGCAAGTTGCCCCACCCCCCAGGGTGCCAAAAAAAAAGAAAGGGGAAATCACCCCAGCAAGCTGGGGGAATCCACCTAACCAAGAGAGAGAGAGAAGAGAGGAGGAGGAGAGAGAGAGAGAGAGAGAGCATCTTTCGTCTGCGCACAGGGCTGCCAAATAATTTTCATCAAAAGTACCAAAATGACCAAGCAAAAAGTACCAAATATTCCAAAAAGTACCAAATTAATAAAGTTCATTTAATAAAGTTAAGTATTTATTCATTGTTCTCTGAACATGACTATCATAATACCTTGCCAACAGGACAAGTTGCTTAATGGTTGCTATATCAGTTGTTTCATCAATAACACTGCCCAACACCAATTTTGCTGATTTAATTCTAGCACCTGTTTTTAGGTAACTTTGGTGTGCTGATTTCAAAAATCACCTTAGTTTTTGCCTATCACGTCAGGTTTTCGAGCAATCAAATACAGATATTTTGGAGATATCGCATTTTGGCAGGGTTATGCCCAAATTTTTTCTTTTCAAAAAATAAGTTTTTACATACTCAGAATCACCATGGAAAAGTAAACAATTGTGCAGGGAGTGAACTTTAATATACAATGGTAATATTGACACATAAAGTTATTAAAAGTGTTTAAATAAGCCCAAGAAGCACAAAATCATCAGTTAAAGCACAAGAAGAAATGATTGAAGTCACCAATGTTTTACCATCGGAATTTATAGAAAACCGAAGAAGACATGGATGTAGATTCAGAGAGTCAGGATGTAGATTATGAGGCCGATTTAGAATTGACTGAGAATATTCAGAACAGGCACTCCTATAAAAACCTAGTATTAACAGCAGATCGTTATCGTGTAAGTTGTAGAGCTGCATGGTCAATGCAGCTTTAAAAGATATGGGGATCCTTAACCACACCAACATGCTTGACAGAAAGAAATTAGAAAGAGAAAGAAATCGCATGGGTGAAACAAATACTTTTAGGTCTAAATCCGAAAATCTAAATGGAGTGCCTTGGATTTGATGGAAGGAAAGATAACACATTAACTTAAAGTGGAAAGATAAAAGAAGAACACTATGTTATTGTGGAAGAACCTGGAAGCCTCTATGTAGACCATGTCACACCAGATAATGGAACTGCTCGATGCATAGCAGAAGAGTTGATAACTATTATTACAGACCGAACAGCACAGATACTATCAAAGCTTTACTGTATGATGGTACTCCTGTAAATACAGGAAAAATTAGTGGAGCCATAAAACTGGTTGAAATTCATCTTAACAGACCAGTGCAGTGGTTGGTGTGCCTCTTGCAACTTCCAACTTTGAGTTGCCTTGAACCTTCAATTTCCAATCTACTGACTACACCGAGACGATCGATTGGCAAACAGAGATCATTACTCCTCCACCGCTGCTAAACAATTTTAGCGCCGATGAGCTACTACAGGCTAGATGTAAGTCACTGGAGATGGCTTCTTTTCCATGCCACAGTCAAAGTGTGGAAAGGGGAGTGAGCCTAGTAACAAAGACATGTCAGGAAAGAATGGGATATGACAACCGTCAAAAGTTTATCTTAAACTCATTAAAATCAAGGCGAAAACTGCTCAAGTTTGAATGGAAGGCCCAATGGAATGAGTAAGAAACATGAAATATAATTTCCTAATGATATTGAAAATTTCTTCCCTTTTGATGTGACAAGGAACAATGAAAAAGTGAATTGAATTTTAGTACATTTATTATGCCTCTAATTTTTTCTTCTGAATATATTGTTGTCCTTAATTAATTTTCCTAATACTGTATATTATTAAATAAAATATTATCGTTAATAAAAATTTATGTCATCAAAAAACCTGAATGTAGAGTAAGTATCGTATAAATGGAATATTCTTCTATATAGGTCAAAAAGTGAAAACTTGTGCCAGGGGTAGGATGCTTTAAAAAGCGAAAATAATTTATGAGGGGGTTCCTGTGTTCCATTCAAACCTCTCACAATATGTACCTTTTGAATATGAAATTTCGACCCTGCCTAATGTACAGTGCTTACAAGAAGTCTCGCGCCTCTGTCTCGTTCGAAGCTAGTCTGTTAGGTATAAAATGGGCGGTCCTTATGGCAGCGGAGGTGTGTTCGGATTGGTGCACATAATTGCTCTAACCCCATCAATGACGTCCACATTATCATTGTGTTGATCACTCTATCTATTTATATATAGAGACATACTGTATATAGATATATATAGAGTATGCGGGGGATAACGTGTCTCAGTCCCAGCTATGGTAGTTGTCTTACAATTAACAGTCCCAAGTGCAAGTTACGTTAACACCTCCACATAAACTACCCTGGACTAAAATAACATACGTGAAGCCCTTACCCACAAACCATTTAAAAGCTCTGTCTCTCTCTGTCTCTCTCTATCTCTCTCTGTCTGTCTCTGTCTGTCTCTGTCTCTCTCTCTCTCTCTGTCTCTGTCTCTCTCTGTCTCTGTCTCTCTATCTCTTTCTAATAAGTGAGGATGTCAATGTCACCTGGAGCTCATATAGGGATCAATTTAGAATATTACAGAACACTTTTATACCCACTAAAATGGTTTCCTTGTCAACAAAGTCACGGAAATGGTTTAATAACGAAATTAGCAGTGCTATTACAGGAAGAAATAGAGCCTACAAACTACTTAAGTCGCATTTCAACCAGACTAATTCAGAAAACTATATAAACCTACGTAGGAGGGTTAAATCCTTAATTAGATCAGCCAAACGTGATGAAGAAGCTGAGTTGCCTCACTCTGTAAAGTTAACCCTAAACAATTTTTTTGCCCATGTTAATAGCAGAAAGCCAATTAAAATTCTGTAGGCCCCTTAAAGATAGAAATGGCGTACTGAAATTCGGTGATAAAGATATAGCTAATATGTTAAACGAGTTCTTCGTTACAGTCTTCACGGAGGGAGACACAATAGAAGTGCCAAGTCCTCGGATTACATATGACGGTGACCATCCCGTAGAGACCATAAGTTTTACGAGAAATGAGGTACAACAATTAATTGATAAGATGAACAAATACAAATCACCTGGCCCCGACTTATTTCTTCCAAGGGTATTAAAAGAGGTTAGCCACAATGTTGTTGACGACTTAGTAACCATATTCAAACAATCAATCGAGTTAGGGAAAGTTCCAACCGACCGGAAGTTAGCAAATGTAACACCAATCTTTAAAAAGGGTGATAGAGAAAATCCTTGTAATTACCGCCCGATCAGTTTAACATCAGTTGTCGGCAAACTGTTGGAATCCATCATTACAAAACGTATTGTGTATCACCTTGAATCTAACAATCTAATTTTTTATTCTCAACATGGATTTAGGCGACATAGATCCTGTCTGACAAACCTGTTAGAGTTTTTCCATAATATGCATACACTGTACGATGCAAGTAGGGCAATAGATAAAGTGTATCTCGACTTTCAAAAAGCCTTTGACAAAGTCCCTCACGCTAGATTGATGGCTAAAGTCAAAGGACTAGGAATCACCGGGCTCGTTTCCAACTGGATTGAGGATTGGTTAAAAGATAGAATGCAGAGATATAAATGAAGTGGCTTCGGAGTGGGCGCCCGTCACCAGTGGTGTCCCACAGGGTTCCGTTCTGGGTCCTTTACTTTTTATCATCTATATTAACGATATAGACGTCGGGCTTCTAAGTGCAATCTCCAAATTTGCAGACGATACGAAATTAGGAAGTGTGTAGGTACTGAGGAGGGCGTAAGAACGCTTCAGAACGATCTTGACAGGTTGGGCGAATGATCTGCTACTTGGCAGATGCCATTCAACTTGGACAAATGTAAGGTAATGCACATAGGTTATAAAAACCCGAAGACCGATTACTCTCTCTTGGGAAGGAACTTGACTGAGACCGATCTAGAGAAAGACTTAGGAGTCTATATCAGCAACGATCTGAAACCGTCGAAGCACTGTGCAGAAGTCGAAAAGAGGGCCTTAAAATTATTAGGTTATATTAAAAGACAGTTCCAGTTTCGGAACAAGGAGACTGTAATGTCTCTTTATAATTCTCTAGTCAGACCTCAACTGGAATACTGTGCGCAGTTTTGGTCTCCATTCCTCAGGAAGGACATAGAAAGGTTAGAAAGAGTACAAGCAAGGGCTACAAAATTGATCCCTTCAATGAGAATGCAAAGCTACCAACGGAGATTGGAGCGCTTAAATCTGTTTACCTTAGAGACGATGGAGGTTTCGAGGTCAGCTTATTCAAGTCTTCAAGATGCTCAAAGGAATAGACAGGGTAGATTACAGAAACTTATTCTCACTTAATGCCAATCCGACAAGAAATAATGGGTTTAAACTGGAACTAAAGACATTTAGGACCTCTGTCTGCGGAAATTTCTTTTCCTATAAAATAGTTAATATCTGGAACCAACTTCCCTCGGAGGTTGTTTCCAGTCAAAGTGTAAATGTGTTTAAAATAGGCTAGACAAAGTACTGAATACTCTCATAGTTTAAGATTAAAACATAACAAAACTCTGCAGGAGTTCGCTTGCACGGTGTCTCTGTGAGCATGCTAAATATAGAGCTATTTATATATTCTCCACTTTCCTGTAAAATTTCCTTGGCTACTTTTCCAGGGTCAAGGTATTTTCTTCAACCTTTTTCCGTACCTGCCTCTGGCAGGGAGGGAGCGGAGGGTGGGGAGAGAGCCTTTTACTTTTCTAACCAGTTTTCTACTACTGCTAGGATAGTTGAAAGAAAAATAAACTTGTTTAATAACAGGAACCTCCAAGAGTGGACCGGAAGGTCTTTCAGGCTTCCTCTTGTCCTTGTAACTCCTTGTAACTCTCTGTCTCTCTCTCTCTCTGTCTCTGTCTGTCTGTCTGTCTGTCTCTGTCTGTCTCTCTGTCTCTCTGTCTGTCTCTGTCTGTCTGTCTCTGTCTCTCTCTGTCTGTCTCTCTGTCCGTCTCTGTCTCTCTGTCTGTCTCTCTGTCTCTCTCTCTCTGTCTCTCTCTCTCTCTCCAAACTAATCTATCATATTTTGCGACTTTTTAACTCTGGTAGGATTCAATTCCATTCCTATAGTGTAAGAGATACTTAAATTCATGTGTGTATTATGCCATATGATGTGCGTAATAAATAATCATTTTTAAATAGTTGGAGCGTTCAAGGTCATCTGTAATAATCTATAGACTACCCCTCAAGCCCACTCTCAACACTTAGATTCCCCTAAGACACAGGCGTCTTCAAGTAACATGAATGCGTAGAGATCTAAGGTGTTAGATTCCATATTATATAATTTAAGAACGCTGGCATTGAAGGATGGAAGGAAGGGACAATAAAAGCGATAATAGGTTTAATGAAGGAAGTGGAATGAGGATGGAGGTAAGCGTTGCAATGTCGTAGGAAACGAGGTTGGGTGGGGAATTACGAAGGGAGGAGGAAATGCTAAACACAAATCAAATATTTATTTTAATGCCCTAGACCTAGAAAGACAAAGAGCAAATACCTTAAACTAACAATGAATTGACAGAAACAGAAGAGCCTGGTCTTAGACGCACTGATAGGTTTAACGTATGTGGCTAGAGGCCGCCACTCAGAATTACCACTACTGCCTAAGTCATAATAAGGTTATTTACTATGACAGAGTAGTCATGAGTAGTTATGGAAATAAATATGATTATGCTGTTGATGGCTGACTATATTCAGTTGGGATATAAACTGTTGCTGACAATCTTTGGATCCTTGGCTTTTAAGACGAATTTTTTATGCATATGTTCAACAAAATAGGAAATTGGCTGATTATTATTACCATTCGAAGGGTTGGTACCCTTCACAACCGAAATCAATTTCAGAATGGGTGCATGGTATCCTCATTTCCTTTATCGTCCCAGCACACTTCACATAAGCCATTTACACAAAGTTGGAAAGGCCGTCTGTGCACCACGAGACGACCCAGGCAATGCGGGGAGCAATGGTGACATTGCATAAATATGGTGTGCCGATAAGAGAAATATCAAGACGACTAGACGTTCATCGAAGCACTGTGGAACGGTGGATTCATCGGTATGAAGCAGAAAACTCAATCGCTACTTTGCCGAGGTCTGGTCCTCCGCGTTCAACATTCAAGAGGAAGATGCTGCGATTGTTAATCATGCCAGAGAGCATCCGTTTGTTCCAGCGACGCATATTTACAGACACCTGAACCTTCGTCGTAGCGCAAATACAGTGAACAACAGACTTCACGAAGCAGGGTATTTTTCTCGCCGTCCAGCTATAAAACCTGCATTGACGATTGAGCATAAAGAGGCGCGGATGGGATTTGCCTTGCAATACTTGCCGCAGGAGGAAGAATTCTGGAGAAAAGTTGTGTACTGTGACGAAAAAAATTTTCAACAGATAGTCATGGTTCCCTGCATTGTTGGAGGCAGCGCGGAAAACGCTATGAAGTAGGAATTGTTTTCCCGAGCAAACGTAGTGGTCACATCAATCTCAGTGTGTGGGGCTGGATGTCTGGCTATGGTGTCGGAGAATTGACTCGAGTAGATGGACGCTTTACTGGACAGCAATATTGCCAGATACTGGAAGAGGTGCTGCTACCCAGTGTTCGTGCGTATCTGGTTCCAGCACCGGAACCATTTTACTTAATGGAAGATAACAGTCTCATTCATAGGAGTAACGTTGAGAGCGTGGTACGAAGATCACCCAGAGATTATTAATCTAATTCTGCCACCACGTTCTCCTGATTTGAATCCGATTGAAAACCTTTGGGCAATAATAATTAACGAATGGGAGCAACGCAATGAAAGAACATTTGAAGCACTTATAGCTCACACGAGGAATAGTTGGGAGAGCTTACGCCGAACACCAAACATTCCCTACAATCTGGCCTCTTCTATGCCGCAACGATTGCAAGAAATTATTGATGCTGGAGGAAGCCTTACGAAATACTGATGTTAAAGCCATGACGTAAATGTGTATCGAATATATATTTATGTTAATATAGAATTTGGATCAAGTAAAGATAATCCCTCCCAGGTCACACTAGTAAAGCAAATCCCTCCCAAAAATGACCAAGTAAAGATAATCCCTCCCAGAAAGTAAAGTAAAGTGAAGCAGTCTGACATAAGAATAAAAATTAAGAGAATCTTTTTTTAAAAAATGATTTATTTGGAAACAAAATTTATTAAATTCATTTATTACAATGATCAAGTAAAGTAAGCACCCCCAACCTTTTTTAGTTAGCTTTATAAGGCTAACTAACGAAAATATCACGACCTAACCTAACCAATCGTCAGGTCAGTTGACCTACGATTGGTTAGGTTAAGTCGTGATATTTTCGTTAGTTAGCCTTATAAAGCTAACTAAAAAAGGTTGGGGGTGCTTATCTTTACTTGATCCATTGTAATAAATGAATTTTAATAAATTTTGTTTTCAAATAAATCATTTTTTAAAAAAGATTCTCTTAATTTTTATTCTTATGTCAGACTGCTTCACTTTACTTTACTTTCTGGGAGGGATTATCTTTACTTGGTCATTTTTGGGAGGGATTTGCTTTACTAGTGTGACCTGGGAGGGATTATCTTTACTTGATCCAAATTCTATATTAACATAAATATATATTCGATACACATTTACGTCATGGCTTTAACATCAGTATTTCGTATAGCTTCCTCCAGCATCAATAATTTCTTGCAATCGTTGCGGCATAGAAGAGGCCAGATTGTAGGGAATGTTTGGTGTTCGGCGTAAGCTCTCCCAACTATTCCTCGTGTGAGCTATAAGTGCTTCAAATGTTCTTTCATTGCGTTGCTCCCATTCGTTAATTATTATTGCCCAAAGGTTTTCAATCGGATTCAAATCAGGAGAACGTGGTGGCAGAATTAGATTAATAATCTCTGGGTGATCTTCGTACCACGCTCTCAACGTTACTCCTATGAATGAGACTGTTATCTTCCATTAAGTAAAATGGTTCCGGTGCTGGAACCAGATACGCACGAACACTGGGTAGCAGCACCTCTTCCAGTATCTGGCAATATTGCTGTCCAGTAAAGCGTCCATCTACTCGAGTCAATTCTCCGACACCATAGCCAGACATCCAGCCCCACACACTGAGATTGATGTGACCACTACGTTTGCTCGGGAAAACAATTCCTGCTTCATAGCGTTTTCCGCGCTGCCTCCAACAATGCAGGGAACCATGACTATCTGTTGAAAATGTTTTTTCGTCACAGTACACAACTTTTCTCCAGAATTCTTCCTCCTGCGGCAAGTATTGCAAGGCAAATCCCATCCGCGCCTCTTTATGCTCAATCGTCAATGCAGGTTTTATAGCTGGACGGCGAGAAAAATACCCTGCTCGTGAAGTCTGTTGTTCACTGTATTTGCGCTACGACGAAGGTTCAGGTGTCTGTAAATATGCGTCGCTGGAACAAACGGATGCTCTCTGGCATGATTAACAATCGCAGCATCTTCCTCTTGAGATGTTGAACGCGGAGGACCAGACCTCGGCAAAGTAGCGATTGAGTTTTCTGCTTCATACCGATGAATCCACCGTTCCACAGTGCTTCGATGAACGTCTAGTCGTCTTGATATTTCTCTTATCGGCACACCATATTTATGCAATGTCACCATTGCTCCCCGCATTGCCTGGGTCGTCTCGTGGTGCACAGACGGCCTTTCCAACTTTGTGTAAATGGCTTATGTGAAGTGTGCTGGGACGATAAAGGAAATGAGGATACCATGCACCCATTCTGAAATTGATTTCGGTTGTGAAGGGTACCAACCCTTCGAATGGTAATAATAATCAGCCAATTTCCTATTTTGTTGAACATATGCATAAAAAATTCGTCTTAAAAGCCAAGGATCCAAAGATTGTCAGCAACAGTTTATATCCCAACTGAATATAGTCAGCCATCAACAGCATAATCATATTTTATTTCCATAACTACTCATGACTACTCTGTCATAGTAAATAACCTTATTATGACTTAGGCAGTAGTGGTAATTCTGAGTGGCGGCCTCTAGCCACATACGTTAAACCTATCAGTGCGTCTAAGACCAGGCTCTTCTGTTTCTGTCAATTCATTGTTAGTTTAAGGTATTTTGCTCTTTGTCTTTCTAGGTCTAGGGCATTAAAATAAATATTTGAGTTTGTGTTTAGCATTTCCTCCTCCCTTCGTAATTCCCCACCCAACCTCGTTTCCTACGACATTGCAACGCTTACCTCCATCCTCATTCCACTTCCTTCATTAAACCTATTATCGCTTTTATTGTCCCTTCCTTCCATCCTTCAATGCCAGCGTTCTTAAATTATATAATATGGAATCTAACACCTTAGATCTCTACGCATTCATGTTACTTGAAGACGCCTGTGTCTTAGGGGAATCTAAGTGTTGAGAGTGGGCTTGAGGGGTAGTCTATAGATTATTACAGATGACCTTGAACGCTCCAACTATTTAAAAATGATTATTTATTACGCACATCATATGGCATAATACACACATGAATTTAAGTATCTCTTACACTATAGGAATGGAATTGAATCCTACCAGAGTTAAAAAGTCGCAAAATATGATAGATTAGTTTGGAGAGAGAGAGAGAGACAGAGAGAGAGAGACAGAGAGACAGACAGAGAGACAGAGACGGACAGAGAGACAGACAGAGAGAGACAGAGACAGACAGTCAGAGACAGACAGAGAGACAGAGAGACAGACAGAGACAGACAGACAGACAGACAGAGACAGAGAGAGAGAGACAGAGAGTTACAAGGAGTTACAAGGACAAGAGGAAGCCTCAAAGACCTTCCGGTCCACTCTTGGAGGTTCCTGTTATTAAACAAGTTTATTTTTCTTTCAACTATCCTAGCAGTAGTAGAAAACTGGTTAGAAAAGTAAAAAGCTCTCTCCCCACCCTCCGCTCCCTCCCTGCCAGAGGAAGGTACGGAAAAAGGTTGAAGAAAATACCTTGACCCTGGAAAAGTAGCCAAGGAAATTTTACAGGAAAGTGGAGAATATATAAATAGCTCTATATTTAGCATGCTCACAGAGACACCGTGCAAGCGAACTCCTGCAGAGTTTTGTTATGTTTTAATCTTAAACTATGAGAGTATTCAGTACTTTGTCTAGCCTATTTTTAAACACATTTACACTTTGACTGGAAACAACCTCCGAGGGAAGTTGGTTCCAGATATTAACTATTTTATAGGAAAAGAAATTTCCGCAGACAGAGGTCCTAAATGTCTTTAGTTCCAGTTTAAACCCATTATTTCTTGTCGGATTGGCATTAAGTGAGAATAAGTTTCTGTAATCTACCCTGTCTATTCCTTTGAGCATCTTGAAGACTTGAATAAGCTGACCTCGAAACCTCCTCGTCTCTAAGGTAAACAGATTTAAGCGCTCCAATCTCCGTTGGTAGCTTTGCATTCTCATTGAAGGGATCAATTTTGTAGCCCTTGCTTGTACTCTTTCTAACCTTTCTATGTCCTTCCTGAGGAATGGAGACCAAAACTGCGCACAGTATTCCAGTTGAGGTCTGACTAGAGAATTATAAAGAGACATTACAGTCTCCTTGTTCCGAAACTGGAACTGTCTTTTAATATAACCTAATAATTTTAAGGCCCTCTTTTCGACTTCTGCACAGTGCTTCGACGGTTTCAGATCGTTGCTGATATAGACTCCTAAGTCTTTCTCTAGATCGGTCTCAGTCAAGTTCCTTCCCAAGAGAGAGTAATCGGTCTTCGGGTTTTTTAACCTATGTGCATTACCTTACATTTGTCCAAGTTGAATGGCATCTGCCAAGTAGCAGATCATTCGCCCAACCTGTCAAGATCGTTCTGAAGCGTTCTTACGCCCTCCTCAGTACCTACACTACTTCCTAATTTCGTATCGTCTGCAAATTTGGAGATTGCACTTAGAAGCCCGACGTCTATATCGTTAATATAGATGATAAAAAGTAAAGGACCCAGAACGGAACCCTGTGGGACACCACTGGTGACGGGCGCCCACTCCGAAGCCACTTCATTTATATCTCTGCATTCTATCTTTTAACCAATCCTCAATCCAGTTGGAAACGAGCCCGGTGATTCCTAGTCCTTTGACTTTAGCCATCAATCTAGCGTGAGGGACTTTGTCAAAGGCTTTTTGAAAGTCGAGATACACTTTATCTATTGCCCTACTTGCATCGTACAGTGTATGCATATTATGGAAAAACTCTAACAGGTTTGTCAGACAGGATCTATGTCGCCTAAATCCATGTTGAGAATAAAAAATTAGATTGTTAGATTCAAGGTGATACACAATACGTTTTGTAATGATGGATTCCAACAGTTTGCCGACAACTGATGTTAAACTGATCGGGCGGTAATTACAAGGATTTTCTCTATCACCCTTTTTAAAGATTGGTGTTACATTTGCTAACTTCCGGTCGGTTGGAACTTTCCCTAACTCGATTGATTGTTTGAATATGGTTACTAAGTCGTCAACAACATTGTGGCTAACCTCTTTTAATACCCTTGGAAGAAATAAGTCGGGGCCAGGTGATTTGTATTTGTTCATCTTATCAATTAATTGTTGTACCTCATTTCTCGTAAAACTTATGGTCTCTACGGGATGGTCACCGTCATATGTAATCCGAGGACTTGGCACTTCTATTGTGTCTCCCTCCGTGAAGACTGTAACGAAGAACTCGTTTAACATATTAGCTATATCTTTATCACCGAATTTCAGTACGCCATTTCTATCTTTTAAGGGGCCTACAGAATTTTTAATTGGCTTTCTGCTATTAACATGGGCAAAAAAATTGTTTAGGGTTAACTTTACAGAGTGAGGCAACTCCAGCTTCTTCATCACGTTTGGCTGATCTAATTAAGGATTTAACCCTCCTACGTAGGTTTATATAGTTTTCTGAATTAGTCTGGTTGAAATGCGACTTAAGTAGTTTGTAGGCTCTATTTCTTCCTGTAATAGCACTGCTAATTTCGTTATTAAACCATTTCCGTGACTTTGTTGACAAGGAAACCATTTTAGTGGGTATAAAAGTGTTCTGTAATATTCTAAATTGATCCCTATATGAGCTCCAGGTGACATTGACATCCTCACTTATTAGAAAGAGATAGAGAGACAGAGACAGAGAGAGACAGAGACAGAGAGAGAGAGAGAGACAGAGACAGACAGAGACAGACAGAGAGAGATAGAGAGAGACAGAGAGAGACAGAGCTTTTAAATGGTTTGTGGGTAAGGGCTTCACGTATGTTATTTTAGTCCAGGGTAGTTTATGTGGAGGTGTTAACGTAACTTGCACTTGGGACTGTTAATTGTAAGACAACTACCATAGCTGGGACTGAGACACGTTATCCCCCGCATACTCTATATATATCTATATACAGTATGTCTCTATATATAAATAGATAGAGTGATCAACACAATGATAATGTGGACGTCATTGATGGGGTTAGAGCAATTATGTGCACCAATCCGAACACACCTCCGCTGCCATAAGGACCGCCCATTTTATACCTAACAGACTAGCTTCGAACGAGACAGAGGCGCGAGACTTCTTGTAAGCACTGTACATTAGGCAGGGTCGAAATTTCATATTCAAAAGGTACATATTGTGAGAGGTTTGAATGGAACACAGGAACCCCCTCATAAATTATTTTCGCTTTTTAAAGCATCCTACCCCTGGCACAAGTTTTCACTTTTTGACCTATATAGAAGAATATTCCATTTATACGATACTTACTCTACATTCAGGTTTTTTGATGACATAAATTTTTATTAACGTATAATATTTTATTTAATAATATACAGTATTAGGAAAATTAATTAAGGACAACAATATATTCAGAAGAAAAAATTAGAGGCATAATAAATGTACTAAAATTCAATTCACTTTTTCATTGTTCCTTGTCACATCAAAAGGGAAGAAATTTTCAATATCATTAGGAAATTATATTTCATGTTTCTTACTCATTCCATTGGGCCTTCCATTCAAACTTGAGCAGTTTTCGCCTTGATTTTAATGAGTTTAAGATAAACTTTTGACGGTTGTCATATCCCATTCTTTCCTGACATGTCTTTGTTACTAGGCTCACTCCCCTTTCCACACTTTGACTGTGGCATGGAAAAGAAGCCATCTCCAGTGACTTACATCTAGCCTGTAGTAGCTCATCGGCGCTAAAATTGTTTAGCAGCGGTGGAGGAGTAATGATCTCTGTTTGCCAATCGATCGTCTCGGTGTAGTCAGTAGATTGGAAATTGAAGGTTCAAGGCAACTCAAAGTTGGAAGTTGCAAGAGGCACACCAACCACTGCACTGGTCTGTTAAGATGAATTTCAACCAGTTTTATGGCTCCACTAATTTTTCCTGTATTTACAGGAGTACCATCATACAGTAAAGCTTTGATAGTATCTGTGCTGTTCGGTCTGTAATAATAGTTATCAACTCTTCTGCTATGCATCGAGCAGTTCCATTATCTGGTGTGACATGGTCTACATAGAGGCTTCCAGGTTCTTCCACAATAACATAGTGTTCTTCTTTTATCTTTCCACTTTAAGTTAATGTGTTATCTTTCCTTCCATCAAATCCAAGGCACTCCATCTTTAGATTTTCGGATTTAGACCTAAAAGTATTTGTTTCACCCATGCGATTTCTTTCTCTTTCTAATTTCTTTCTGTCAAGCATGTTGGTGTGGTTAAGGATCCCCATATCTTTTAAAGCTGCATTGACCATGCAGCTCTACAACTTACACGATAACGATCTGCTGTTAATACTAGGTTTTTATAGGAGTGCCTGTTCTGAATATTCTCAGTCAATTCTAAATCGGCCTCATAATCTACATCCTGACTCTCTGAATCTACATCCATGTCTTCTTCGGTATTTTCTATAAATTCCGATGGTAAAACATTGGTGACTTCAATCATTTCTTCTTGTGCTTTAACTGATGATTTTGTGCTTCTTGGGCTTATTTAAACACTTTTAATAACTTTATGTGTCAATATTACCATTGTATATTAAAGTTCACTCCCTGCACAATTGTTTACTTTTCCATGGTGATTCTGAGTATGTAAAAACTTATTTTTTGAAAAGAAAAAATTTGGGCATAACCCTGCCAAAATGCGATATCTCCAAAATATCTGTATTTGATTGCTCGAAAACCTGACGTGATAGGCAAAAACTAAGGTGATTTTTGAAATCAGCACACCAAAGTTACCTAAAAACAGGTGCTAGAATTAAATCAGCAAAATTGGTGTTGGGCAGTGTTATTGATGAAACAACTGATATAGCAACCATTAAGCAACTTGTCCTGTTGGCAAGGTATTATGATAGTCATGTTCAGAGAACAATGAATAAATACTTAACTTTATTAAATGAACTTTATTAATTTGGTACTTTTTGGAATATTTGGTACTTTTTGCTTGGTCATTTTGGTACTTTTGATGAAAATTATTTGGCAGCCCTGTGCGCAGACGAAAGATGCTCTCTCTCTCTCTCTCTCTCCTCCTCTCTCTTCTCTCTCTCTCTTTGGTTAGGTGGATTCCCCCAGCTTGCTGGGGTGATTTCCCCTTTCTTTTTTTTTGGCACCCTGGGGGGTGGGGCAACTTGCAACAAGAGGGGAGGGGTGTCTTGCAACATTGATCAACATTGCATTGCATTTGCACGCTAACTTTTTGAGCCCATACTACTACCTCTGTAGGAGACGACTTCTCCACTAGTGATCATATGCAAATAACATTTGAAATTAAAGATAATGTTGATAATTCGGAGAGCCTGGAATACATTTTTGTATTTTTGAAGAGCTAAATTTCGTGACATGAAACTGCAATTTTTGGTCCATAATTGATAGGAGGCTCTATTGCGTGACGATATTAATTAATGGCACATGAATTTTTTTTTTTTATTCGAAATGTTTAGAATCGAGTACTATCCTATTACGTAAAAAGAGGCTGGCGAAGTCTTTAAACCTAAATGGTGAAAAGCTGAAATTAAAGGTAGATTCGCATTAAAAAGTAACGCATATTTCAGATCTAAAGAAACAAATAATTTGTCCGATAAAATTGCTTACAAGCTATTGAGAAAGCGCAGCAATAAACTTAGAAGAAGTAAGCGCAACCATAAGCTATATATAGTGAACTAAATTAAGTCGAATCCGAGGAATTCTATAATTATGTTAGGAATGAAAACGTAGCTTCCCAGACTACTGGTCCAGTCATCGGCGAAAAACAACGAAAAACTTTACGATGACTTACAAATGACGGAAGTTTTGAGTAAATTCTTCTCTTTCGTCTTCATTAACGAAGATATGAACAACATTCCCGTTACTATAAACATGCTCAATGATGATAATTTAAAGCTCCAAGATTTTACCATTAGTAACACTGAAGTACTCTCGGCCATGGGTAAAGTTAATTCCAATAAAACTCCCAGTGCAGATAAGCTCTACCCCAGGGTACTTAAAAAAAATGAACTGCGCAATAGTCTCTCCTGTTCTCCTCTTACATATATATTTATTAATTAATTACACCAATATTTAAAAAATTAAACAAATCGTCGCATTAATCTGACTTCAGGAGTTGGTAAGCTTATGAAGACGATCGTTCGGGACAAATTAGTTAACCACTTAGAAATTAATAATTTAATCAAAGATTCTCAACACGGATTTCGGCGTAATCATTCTTGTCTAACTAATTTCTTCAACTTCTTTAATGATATATATATATATATATATATATATATATATATATATGCGCCTCGGTGGTGTAGTGGTTAGCGTCGTTGACTACGAATCCATCGGCCCCGGGTTCGAGACCCGACGGCAGCCGGAGCGCAGCAAAACCCAGCTGTTCATCCTTCCACAAAAAAAAAAAGTGGTTGGTAGATAAATGGGTACCCTGGGTGGCCTAGTGGTTAAGACGCTGAGCTGCTGATGGGGCGTGGTTCGGATTCCACGTTAAACTGTAGGTCTAAGGTGGAGTGAAAAGCTTGACCTTCGTCAGAATGAACAATTCGGGCGGAAGCTAACCGAAGGTTATTTATTTATATATATATATGACAAGAGTAAAACAGATGTTATTTATTTCGATTTTCAAGAGGCGTTTGATAAAGTGTCCCATAGAAGATTGTTAGCTAAACTTCAATCTCGCCAAATTGATGGTAATGTTCTCAAGTGGATTGAAAATCGGCATAGCAGACGTCAACAGAGAGTGGTCATTAATGGCAAAGCGTGTCGCAGGGGTCAGTTTTGGGAACAGTTCTTTTTATTATTTATATCAATGACATCGACATAGGAATTGAGAGTGTAATTACAAAATTTGTGGATGATACCGAATTCGGAGAACGAACAAAACCAGCATCAGAACGTTTGCAAATTCAAGAAGATATTAATAAATTACTCGAGTGGGCAGAAATTTGGCAAATGAACTTAATATACTGTAGATAAATATCAAAAGTTGCATATCGGTAGAAACAATGTTAAAGAAATGTATTCTATGCGCTTCAAGACATTAACGAGTGTTACAGAAGAGAAAGATTTCGGTATTATTGTTGCCAACACTCTTAAACCGAGTGATGAATGTATCGAAGTGGTTCGGTTATCAAGCAAATAGAATCTTACGATTTATTAGAAGATCTTTTGAATTTAAGTCGGAGAAACAATGCTAACATTATATAATTTCTTAGTGTGCCCCCACCTGAACCACTGCGTTCAGTTCTGGTCCCCTTATTTACGACAGGACAAAGACAGAATGGAGAGAGAGCAGCGACGTGCTACAAAGATGATTTCTAGACTTAGAAATAACTCATACGCTGCCCGTTTAAAAACGTTAAATTTATTCTCACTCGTTGAAAGGCTTACTCGAGATTTAATCTTGGTATTTGAAATGATTAAAGGTTTTGATAATGTATATGCGAAAAATATTTCATCTTCAAAATGTAAATAAAACTCATGGTAATGGTTTGAAATTAGTGGGTAAACATTTTAATTCTAATGAAGCTAAACATTTTTGCTTTAAACCCATATAGTCCAGGCAATCTAGAGCAAAATAGCTTCAACCTGGGCAAAATTGCTTCAGAAGCTTTCTAAACTGTTTCCAGCTCAGGAACCATTGCAGAATAACATATCCAAAATCCGACAAAATTGGACCCCGGGAACACCCCCAAAAATGAAATTCAAAATGGCGGACTGGCAGTTTCCTACGAATACAATAAATTTTAATTTCGCTTTGTAGAGAGAGTTATGACGTTTTTCTTGATCAGTAAAATGTTTTAAAACACATTTTCGTTTCTATATTAACCTATATGACACTAAAAATTGTATTAGGCGGCTAGTATTAAACTATGACGTCACGTAATGTAAATAAAATATACTGTATGGAGTGTATGTGAGAATGGACATTGCTACATCTTTATAAACTTATATTATATACAACTCTTTAATTCCTACTACCCACTATCAATCTGCGTATTTGTGCTTGTCATTTTCTTTAAAACTGTTATTATGTACTCCTTTTAAATACTGCAACACAGTTTATTAATTTGTGTTTTCTGTTTTCAGACTGACTCGGTGTGCGTCCGCCTTCAAGAATGCAGACCCTGAAGAATTGTGCGCGATTTGTAAGGAGAAATTGGACAGCGGACAGGAAGTGGTTCACATCTCGCAAAAAGGAGCAGATGGTATAAATGCATCCAGCCGCAGCCGTGGAAGCGATGTTGTTGCAACAGCCGGAATAAGTGTTCACGTTGTATGTAGGAAAAGGTTTACGGATAAAAACCATTGAAATAAAGAAGCGACAGACCGCAGCCGAGGCAATACCAAGGAAAAGTGCTCGTTTTCATGAATACGCATTTTCCAGTGCTACTCACTGTTTGTTTTGTGATACCTTTGTGGACTTTTTTTCCAAACACAAACCAAAATCAGAGCATGTCAAAATAAGAACTACAGAGTTCTCCGAAACCATAAAAAGGTGCTGTGAAAGCCGCTGCGATGAATGGTCGTTTAATGTAAAAGGCCGTCTGGAGTATTATCTTCGTGATCTTCCTGCTGCAGATTGTGTCTACCATCACACCTGCAGCGTAAATTTTCGAAGTGGAAAAAACATTCCTCGCGCATACTCCTCCGACGATCATGATTCGAAGAAAGGGAGACCAACTAATGAAGAGCAACACCAAGCATTCCTTCAGACCTGTGCTTACCTGGAAGAGAATGATGATGAACAACTGTTGATTGGAGATCTAATTTCCAAAATGGAGGAATATCTTCAAGGAAGTCAGAGCTCTGTCTACGAACGCAGGCACATGAAGAGAAAGCTTTTAGAACGTTACGGAGACAAGATCATAATATCAGGTGAAAGTGGGAAGGCAGATGTAGTAACACTACGAGAGACAGCTATTGAAATTCTTATAGATTATCACAAAAGTCGAAAGAATGTGATATAGATATAGAGCTACAGAAGATTTACCTAGTAGAAGCTGCTGCAAAAATAATCAGAAGTGATATCAAGTCTGTCGACTCGCCTAGAAAAGATGTGTATCCATCTCCAAATGACATCACTGCAGAAAGTGCTCTTGATTACATTCCCAACAGTCTGAAATTGCTATTATCAAAAGCATTTGCGGGACAGGATGCTTCTAGAAAAATAGGTGCAATTGGGCAGATCATTATGCAAGCAACCCGTCCTAGAGGATTACTATGTCCACTACAGATCGGTTTGTCGGTTCAGCTACACCACAACTTTAGGTCAAGGTACCTTATTGACGTTCTCCATCAGCTGGGTTACTGTTCGTCGTATGCAGAAGTAACAAGATTCGAAAGAAACGCGGCGCTGGCAAGTGGGTCTGGCTCTTTTACTGTTGATGAAAACACTGCAGTCCTTCTAGCAGCAGATAACGTCGATCATAATGTCTGCACTTTGGATGGGAAGAATACCTTTCATGGAATGGGTATGATTGCCGCAATAACTCCGAAGATCAAGATCCACCCTTCTATTCACAGGCGTAATGTTGGTGACAATGACATTAAGAAGATTGCAACCGTTGACATTAGGGAATATAGACAAGCGAGAAGCATGTTGAGGGACATCTCATTCCGCGAACTTCCAGTACCCACTGCCACCATAAGTCGACTTAGTCTTCTCTGGCAGATATCTTCAGCAGAAGATCAGGTCCAAGTTGGTCCGGAACAATGCAGGCAATTCACGGTGGATCAAGTGTCTCACATCCAGGTGTGGCGTCGATCACGTTCCTTCCCATCATAGATATGTCGCCAACTGACATGACCTGCATATTTTCGACATTACTATATTTGAGCAAGATAGCACGCGATCAAAAAGTCCCATGCATTATTACCTTTGATCAGCCTTTGTTCTGGAAAGCTTCCCAAATCATCAATGAACAGAGAGACCTGCAGGACATTGTTTTAATGCTGGGATCATTTCACACTCTGATGAATCTTTTGGGAGCAGTCGGTACTCTTATGAATGGTTCAGGATTGTCTGAAGTACTTCAAGAAATATACGGACCAAATGCCGTGCAACACATGATGTCTGGAAAAGCTGTTTCAAGAGCGATACGTGGTCATATGATAGTAGATGCAGCTCTTAGTACCTTACTAGTCGCAGACGTTTTCCCTCGTAATGAAGATGGAACTCCTCATGACCTCCATAAGGAAGCTTGTGACCTGCTCGACGATGTTATGACCGCCAAACAATCAGTTGAGGATGTGGAATCTTCGAATGCATTGTCTCAGATTGCTACCACTTTGGATGCGAAGAAACTGACCTACAATCTACTTCGCAAACAAGTCAACTCTGGTTGGAATATCAGCGAATTATCAACATTGCACGTTCCTTGATAACAGCAGACAGAACCGGCTCGTGGGATTTGCACTTGCAAGCTATGCTGGAGACCATCCCCATAATTGCAGCAGCCGGACATCACAATTACCTGAAATCGATATACCTGTACCTGCAGAAAATGTTAAGTTTGCCTTCTGAAAATCCAGCCGTTAACAAAATGTTCCAGGAAGGTAAGTTTGTGGTAAGAAGAAGCGACAGATTATGGGCCGGACTCGGCACAGACCTGGTGATAGAACAAGTACTAATGCGTTCCCTGAAAAGCAGAGGCGGACTGACACGCGGAAGTGGATTTACAGACATCCAAAGGACAACGTGGCTCTTTTCTATGCCTCTGTGTTCCACTTATAACTTAGCAATGCAGGAATACACCAGAGTTTTGTTGGAAAGTAGTGAACAGCACAAGGAAATGAGGGGAAGTAGACAAATCAGGGACAGTAATGACATGAAGAAAGTACTTGAACGTCTGGAATCCTTATCCCCATTCCATTCTACCTCGGGTCTCTGCAACATTGTAACAGGGCTAACTGCTGATCCTGGAGTTAACGTTCATCAATTGCATTCAATCGGTACGAACATTGTCGTAAAAATGATTGGGAAACAAGCCTTTACATATTCTGCCAAAAGATCTGACAAAATGAAAACACTAGGATCTGCTTCTGCCGTTGTGATCACTGATGCTTCAGATATAGAAGTAGATCCTGCACTACTGTTTCAGAGAATGATGACTGTTGCCACTGGCGGAGACATGAATCTTGAAGATGTCATGTGTTACGAACTGTGTGCATATCCTCCTGCATTGTTCGAATCACGAAGTATCTTGAGGAAACCCGATAAGTCTCAGCTAGCTCATGCAATAATCAAATACACTGACACTTTACGCATGGAAGAAGTTCAAGAAATTCAGTGCACAGACCAGTACGTATTGGATGGTGGATCTCTACTACATCGTGTTTCCTGGCGTCAAGATGAAACATATGACAGCATCGCCAACTCATATGCCGATTTCACTCTGAAAACATATGGAAAAGCAATCATTGTTTTTGATGGCTACAGCAGCTCTCCTACGATCAAGGACATGACCCACAGAAGACGCAGCACCAAGACAAGCAGAAATGTGAATCTCAGTCCAAGCATGAAGTTTGTTGGCCAGAAGGAACACTTCTTGGCTAATGAAAACAACAAGCAAGCATTTATTTCCCTCGTAGGTGAGATGTTGAAGAAGCACGGGTGTACTGTTCACAACGCAGATGGGGATGCTGATGTGGACATCGTTCGTGCAGCAGTTTCCTCATCAGAAAATGCAACTACAACAGTAATAGGGAAGACACCGACTTGCTGATTCTCCTTCTGTACCATGCCAAGGACAGTGGTTTCAAGTTGTACGATCGCAGCGATATAAGACTGGGACCATCTCCTAATCCTGTGTATGATATTCTCAGCATTCAATCATTGTTAGGCAATGACATCTGCAAGTATCTCCTGTTTGTGCATGCTTTCACGGGCTGTGATAGCACATCCAGAATTTTTTCGATCGGTAAAGCCAAAGCATTCGACACACTGATGAAGGTGGCTGAACTCCGTTCAGTTGCAAATACATTCTGTTCTGATTGTTGCCAACACTCTGACATTGAAGCCGCTGGAAGAAAGGCAATGCTTCTGTTGTATGGCTGCAAAACACTTGAATCCACTAACGCACTACGTCATCGAATGTTAGTTGAAAAGGTAGCTACAGCTAAATCTTTTGTTACACCCGAACGTTTGCCTCCTACCGATGCGTCCACAAAGTACCACAGCTTTCGCACATACTTTCAAATACTAATCTGGAAGTCTACAGAAGAGAAGATCGATGCAGAACAGTGGGGTTGGTATGTAAAGAATAATTCCTACTACCCTACAGCCTGCGACAAGCCACAGCTCCAAATTATCTACTCAACATGATCCGCTGCTCCTGCAAGACGAAATGTGCTACTTCAAGATGTGGATGCAAGCGTAATGGAATGCCCTGTTCAGCCGCTTGTGGCGAGTGCCAAATCAGTGGTTGCGATAACAACCCAAGTACCGGTAGTCTATCCGATGATAGTGATGAAGAGGATTAATTTCTGTATGTTTGTGACCAGGTATCACTTCTTCTGTTATGAACATAACTTGAAACTGGGAAAAAAATAATTGTTGTATTATTGATTATAAAATCTGTAAAAAGCTATATAACATTATATTTGCGTAATAACTGGTTGTGTTGTATATTGTTGAATTATTTAAAACATTACAACTGAAAGAAAAGCATCAAATGTATCTCTATAAATAAAAGCGTAATTATATATATTTTTTTTTTCGTAGGAAACATCCAGTCCGCCATTTTGAATTTCATTTTTGAGGGTGTTCCCGGGTCCAATTTTGTCGGATTTTGGATATGTTATTCGGCAATGGTTCCTGAGCTGGAAACAGTTTAGAAAGCTTCTGAAGCAATTTTGCCCAGGTCTAACTACAAATTGGCTGACTAATAGTTAATTTGTGGAATGGATTGTCAACCAGAATAGTTCAAAGTAATTCGTTCGAGTCCTTAAAAAGCGACTAAATGCTTCTCTTTCCTTAAACACTCATTTAGAAGCATTCATTTTTAACGCATAAGGTATTAAAAAATATGAACATAAAAACCCACTCTAATAGACAGAGTTTATTTCCACGACAGTTTCGACGCCCACTGGCATCCTCCTCGGGTGGATACAGAAACACGAATGAACCAAAACAAGAGGGAAAAACAGTCCAGGGACCGACCGTTAAGAAATTCGCACCTAGGTTAGGTCCCATTCTCCCGACACCAGAAGGGCATTTTCATTAAGTACATTCGCGCAAATTTAAAACTATCTTCCTGTTCTAAACATACAGATTCTATTATATTTTTCTTACATAATTATTGAATTTATTATTAATTTTATTACATTTAATATTGCATAATTATTTATTACAGAAATTATAAATTTATTATTACATTGGTTATTACATTATTGTTTATTATACAGAACTTATAAACCGAAAACGAATGAAAAAATCCGATTAGGAAACAATCCAGAGAAATTCGCACTTAGGTTAGATACCGTTCTCCCGACACTGGAAGGGCATTTTATTACAGGGTCCGCTTATAAGTACATTCCCACAAATTAAAACTATCTTCTTGTTCTATACATACAGATTCTAATATTTTGACATAATTACTGCATTTATTATTACATTTACATTTTTTAACATTTATTATTATTACCTTTACCCTAATTATTAAATTTATAATATTACCTTTATTATTACATCTGTTGCATTTATATTTATTTCCACATTTATTACTTCCATTATTACATTTACTAAAGGCGAGTAAGGAAACATTCCAATCCAGAGACATTTAAGAAATTCACACTTAGGTTCGAACACGTTCCCACGACTCCGTAAGGGATTTTTTGACGAAGAATCTCATTAAAGGGTCTAACTTATAAGTACCTTCGCACAAACTAAAATTATCTACTTTTTCTATACACACAGATTCTATTATTTTTCTTTTGACATAATTACATTTATAAAGTACCTTACTTGATTCCCAATCTATAGCATGATTATTTTGGCTGGCGTGATAAAAAATGGCATTATTCGTATTACAACTTCTGAAGGCATATTTGTGTTCTTTAATACGGGTTTCAATATTTCTTCCAGTTTCTCCCACGTATACTAAATCACAACTTTTACAGGGAATGCTGTAGACACAGGCTTGTTCCTCTTTTGCCACGTTATTCCTAACCAATTTACTTTTCACGGTTTTTACTCTTTCTAAGCCGGCAATGTAAGGCAAACTCACATATTGTTTTTGGTTAACTGAAGGTTCCAGAGGGGCATAAAAAGATTTTCTGGCTTTAAAATACGCCTTTCTGATAAACCACTCGGGATATTTTAAATCCTTAAAAATGTTCCAAATCTTTGAATTTTCCGGGTCCAGCAAATGTGGGCTACAAATCCTGAGTGCTCTTAGAAACATGGAAGAAATAATAGCTTTTAACCCCTTCATCATGATATGAAAAATAATGAATGTACGAATTACAATGAGTAGGTTTTCTATAAACCGTGAAATTGGGCTTTCCGCTTTCGCGTTAATGACCAAAACATCTAGAAAAGGTAATTGTTTGTCGTTCTCCCATTCATATTTAAATTTAATAGAGGGAACAAGATTATTTAATGACTGAAAGAAAGTGTCAAAGTTGTTCCAGTGGTCAGGCCAAAATGAGAAAATATCATCTACATAACGAAACCAAATTAGATTCCTGGGACATATTGTTTGCAACAATTCCGACTCATAGTATGATGAAGGGGTAAAAAGCTCAATTATTTCTTCCATGTTTCTAAGAGCACTCAGGATTTGTAGCCCACATTTGCTGGACCCGGAAAATTCAAAGATTTGGAACATTTTTAAGGATTTAAAATATCCGAGTGGTTTATCAGAAAGGCGTATTTTAAAGCCAGAAAATCTTTTTATGCCCCTCGGGAACCTTCAGTTAACCAAAAACAATATGTGAGTTTGCCTTACATTGCCGGCTTAGAAGGAGTAAAACCGTTGACGAAAGATTTTAAGTTTGCTTTGGCGTTCAAATATTCGTCTACATTGAAAAGTAAATTGGTTAGGAATAACGTGGCAAAAGAGGAACAAGCCTGTGTCTACAGCATTCCCTGTAAAAGTTGTGATTTAGTATACGTGGGAGAAACTGGAAGAAATATTGAAACCCGTATTAAAGAACACAAATATGCCTTCAGAAGTTGTAATACTAATAATGCCATTTTTTATCACGCCAGCCAAAATAATCATGCTATAGATTGGGAATCAAGTAAGGTACTTTATAAATGTAATAATTATGTCAAAAATAATAGAATCTGTGTGTATAGAAAAAAGTAGATAATTTTAATTTGTGCGAAGGTACTTATAAGTTAGACCCTTTAATGAGATTCTTGGTCAAAAAATCCCTTACGGAGTCGTGGGAACGTGTTCGAACCTAAGTGTGAATTTCTTAAATGTCTCTGGATTGGAATGTTTCCTTACTCGCCTTTAGTAAATGTAATAATGGAAGTAATAAATGTGGAAATAAATATAAATGCAACAGATGTAATAATAAAGGTAATATTATAAATTTAATAATTAGGGTAAAGGTAATAATAATAAATGTTAAAAATGTAAATGTAATAATAAATGCAGTAATTATGTCAAAATATTAGAATCTGTATGTATAGAACAAGAAGATAGTTTTAATTTGTGGGAATGTACTTATAAGCGGACCCTGTAATAAAATGCCCTTCCAGTGTCGGGAGAACGGTATCTAACCTAGGTGCGAATTTCTCTGGATTGTTTCCTAAGCGGATTTTTTCATTCGTTTTTCGGTTTATAAGTTCTGAATAATAAACAATAATGTAATAACCAATGTAATAATAAATTTATAATTTCTGTAATAAATAATTATGCAATATTAAATGTAATAAAATTAATAATAAATTCAATAATTATGTAAGAAAAATATAATAGAATCTGTATGTTTAGAAGAGGAAGATAGTTTTAAATTTGCGCGAATGTACTTAATGAAAATGCCCTTCCGGTGTCAGGAGAATGGGATCTAACCAAGGTGCGAATTTCTTAACGGTCGGTCCCTGGACTGTTTTTCCCTCTTGTTTTGGTTCATTCGTGTTTCTGTATCCACCCGAGGAGGATGCCAGTGGGCGTCGAAACTGTCGTGGAAATAAACTCTGTCTATGAGAGTGGGTTTTTATTTTCATATTTTGACCTTCACGTAGAAAAAAGTGAAGTTTTTTGCGCGCATAAGGTATTGTAGAATTTTTCACTCGGATTGCTTCCTCTTTACTTCAAATTTTCACTTTATCTTTAAATTTCTTTCCTTCCTTTCAACCTCCATTCTTTGCTTTGCTTTAAAACTTTCACTTCTCTTTAAATTTTCTTATATCTTTTAACCTTCCTTCTTAAACAGACAGCCTCGTCGGGACCTGCCAGTTTGCTGCTGATTCGTGTCCTTTGTATTCCTTCGTATTATTATTATTATTTATGCATTGAATTTTGTGTGCAGCAGACAGTTCTTGAACAAATAAACTTTCAGGGTATTCTTACTTTTCAGTCTAACACTGTTCGAGTCCTGTCGACGGGAAAAAGCTTTCAATGCATGAAAAAGTTATAAGTGGTTGTAAATGGTATGTATGCGTTAGTATATTTTTTTTAGGTAGGAAGGAGGTACTAAGGGCGAAGACCCAGTAAAATGTCCCCACCATAGAAGAAGAGAGTCAAATTTTTTAAAATGCTTGGACATTCTGTGTTTGAAAGATTGAAGGTCATAGACAAGGGGAAAGATGGACTGAGGAAGGTTGTTTCAGAGTTGACCGGTTGAGTAACCCTTGTATTAGAGAGTTGGAGAAAAGGACTGCCAGTGTGTCGAGAGTTTGGTACAGTGTGCTCTCCTTAAAGGAGGAGGCATGCAATTATAGAGTTCAGAAGAGCAGTGCCCGCTACAATGGCTATAGTAAAGAGAGAGTGAGGAAACATTGCGTCGAAGATAGAGGGATTGAAGACAGTCAGTAAGAGGCGCGACACAACAAAAAAAGCCTTTGATTCCACCCGATCAAGTAGAGCTGTGTGTGTTGAGCTATCCCACACATGAGAAGCATACTCCATACAGGGGCAGACAAGCCCCCGTACAGAGACAGCAAGTGAGTCGGGGTGAAGAAACTGCGGAGCTGGCACACCATACCTAACCTCTTAGAAGCTGTTTTGGAAGGAGAGTATACGTGATCTTTCCAAGAAAGATCATAAGAAAAGGAAAGATGAAGAATGTTAAGAGAAGACGAAGGATGATATTGTTGTGTATTGTTGAAGAGAAGGGAATAGGAGTGTGGAAGATTGTGACGAGTAGGCAGATGAAGAAACTGAGTTTTTGAGGTATTGAAAACCACAACGTTTTTTCCTACCCAAATCAGAGATAGTAGAAAGATCAGAGGTCAGGTGCACCATAGCCGTCTCACGACAATTATGGAGTGACTGTTGTGGGGACGCATTGTGAAGCGGGTGGGGATAGGAAGAGTGGAATCATCGGCGTAGGAATGAATAGGACAGGAGCCCTAAGGACAGAGCCCTAAGGAACACCACAATTAATAGCTTTAGTTGAAGAACAGTGGTCACTTACGACCGCAGCTACAACTTCGGAACAGAAAAATAAAATACTGTCTCAAATATGGTCATGACCTTCATCATAGTTTAGAGCTATACACCTTTATGAATAATATCGAGTATCTGTGACATCATTGTGGTAAAAAAGACACCCCTGTGTGCCAGTTTTGAAAAAAAAATTAAATATAGCAGTCTTTATTAAATAGTGAAAAGTTAATGCATAGTGACATCCTAAAATATTAGAATATCTTCTTATCAGGTGTTACAAAAAAAATTAGAATAAATCCATTATGCTTATTGAGTACTGCCAATATATTAAACCTTTATCACTATGCTCACTGAGTACTGCCAATATATTAAACCTTTATCACTATGCTCACTGAGTACTGCCAATATATTAAATTTTATCAAGAATTTTTAACTCTGCATCTTAGTATTTAGTTGGTCCGCCCTTAGTCCTGATTACGGTCTCCAATCGACGTGGCAACGAGTCGACAAGCCTCTTGCATTCTTCTGCAGTTATCGATTGCCACTTTGTCACCAAACACCTCTATAGTTTACCGATTGTTTCTGGTTTACGATTTTACTGTAAACCTTCTGCTTAGCAATATTCCAAAGATTTTCTGTCGGATTAAGATCGGGAGAATTAGCTGGCCATGATTGTACTTCAATTTCATCAGCATCAAACCATGCAGATGTTCCACGAACCGCATGAACTGGAGCAAGGTCATTTTTGAAAAATAAATGGTTCGCCTCCATACAGCTGTTCTGAAGACGGCAGCATGAAGGATTCAAAGATTTCTTGATAAATGTAACTATTGACAGTTCTATTTACAAATGAAAATGACTGCACACAATTTGCATTCATGCAACCCCACACTAGCGCGCGCGCGCACACACACACACACACACACACACACACACATACATACATACATACATATATATATATATATATATATATATATATATATATATATATATATATATATAATATATATATATATATATACACACATTAGGAAATTATTATTTTCTACTTTTTCTAATTTAAGATCGCTGGTTATGTTTGGTTAGATTAAGTATTAGGTTAGGTTAGATAGTTAGAGTTAGGTTCGGTCCGGTTAGAGGGTTAGGGTTAGGGTAGTTCCGTGTAGGTTAGGGTTAGAGTTAAGTTGCCTGTGGTTAGGTTATGTTGGTCTTACCAGTAAATATTTTTCTGATTAATTTTGATGTATTTTGAAGGAATTTGAGCTCCGTTTCGTTTTCAAATTTGCGATTCTTCACATACGAAAACTGAAAATATCTCGAAAACTGCTCATATGCACAAGAAACTGATCTCGGATTCTTTCAAAGCCCATCAAAACTGACCAAAAAAATATGTTTTGGTCATTAATTGTCGGGTTGAGTTCAGCGGAAGAGTTAATATAATAATAATAATGAAATTTATGTTTGCAGAAACTACCTTAAATTGAATTAGCACCTGTAGGAAAATTATATACTTAATAGAGCCACTGATTTTATATGGAAGCATTCTTAGTTTGTTCAGGATGCCCCGTATACGGGCGTATAGTGGAAGTGAACTTGGAAGTCTGTTCTGATCTTGAAGAAATCTCGGTTTATTTACAATCATGTGAAATGGACGAACACGGTGATTTTAAAAATGGTTATTAAAACATATTAAAAATGCTGTTCCTGTTTGCAGACCATAATTCCTGGCGATAAACTCAGTAGGTCCCCTAGAGCGCCTCTACTGCTTATTTCGTTTGATAACACCAGTACACATTTGAAACTTGTCGATCGATTTTTACAAACTAGTTGGTGATTCTATATAATTGGAGTGCGCTGATCTCAAAAATATAGTTAGTTTTCCCTATCATGTATGGTTTTCTTACTACAGGGTGTGTCATAAATCCCCCATTTATCCCAAATGTGAACCATCTTATCGAGACCAACATTGGATTGCACATGCTAAACCATAAATTTTGTTGTTATAGACTACAGTAACGCTTACATAATAATGTAAGGTAAATATATATAACAACCAGTCCCGTTCCCAGCAAAATACTCTCTCCCCTCCCATCAATAGGTGGTTAACATTTGGGGACAGATGAGGTATTACAACACCCCTTGTAGCACGAAATCTTTAGGTGATAGAGTAAAACCTAATTAAAGCAGAATTAAATAGCTCCTAGCTCTTGGACAAGCATATTGCTTGTTTATGAAAGAATAAAAAAATAACTGAAAGAAACAAAATATATTTACCTTCTTTACTTGCAAACATTTCAGGACTTATTCCAAAGACTTAAGACTACGAAGGTAGATCTGACTAATGACGACTAACCGGTGCTTCTTTGATGTTTTCTTATGCTGTGCGTTAGGCTGATCTCGTTGCAGACACCAGCAGTAATCCGCCATCATATTTGTATGCCATCTTCCTTGATATCTTCTTTCCATGGTTTTGATGTCCTGGTGAAATCGTTCCCCTTGCTCCTCACTGACATCTCCGAGATTTTCGGGAAAACGGTCAAGATGCGAAAATAAGAAGTGAACTTTCAGGCTCATGTTGCAGCTTAAGGCGCAAAACTTTTTAAGCATATTTTCCACCAGTCTTTCATAATTTTGGCTTTTGTAGTTTCCCAAGAAGTTTTCAACAACATCTTTGAAACCAAGCCATGCTTCTTTTTCTTTATTGGTCATTGTGTTCAGGAAATGATCGTCTGTCAATAACTTTCTAATCTGAGGACCTATAAAAACACCTTCCTTTATTTTCTCGTAGCTAATCTTTGGATATTTTGAACAAATGTACTTGAAACACTCACCTTCTCTATTCAATGCTTTGACATACTGCTTCATCGAGCCTAACTTAATGTGCAAGGGTGGTAGGAGGATTTTATTTGGTTCAACTAGATGTTCATGTAAAATGTTCTTTGATCCTGGGGTAAGATTCTCTCTAGGAGGTCAAATTTTCCTCTTCCAGTGCTGGTCACGTGGTCGACTATCCCATTCGCAGATGAAACATGGCATCTTAGTGTATCCTGATTGCTGCCCAAGTAACATGCAAAGGACTTTGAGATCCCCACACAATATCCATCTGTGATTTTGATACTGAATTTTTTCCAGAAGCAGTTTTATGTTATCATAGGTCTCTTTTAAATGAGTAGAATGGGCCACTGGGATTGATGCATATTTGTTACCGTTGTGCAGTAACACTCCTTTTAGACTGGTTTTAGAGGAATCTATAAACAACCTCCAGTCACTGGTTTGGTATTCGATGCGTAGCTTGCGCACTAATCCTGTGATGTCCTTGCAAAATACCAAGGGACCATCTTCTTCGAAAAAAGGCACGAAGTCTTTCTCACGATTTCTGTACCAAGCGAAGTATGTGTCGGATGCCAATAAATTGTTCTCCTGCAATTTGGACCCCAAAAGTTCTGCAGAGTCCTTAGGCAGATTCAAATCCCTGACTAAGTCATTTAGTTCGGCTTGGGTTAATGGTTTAGGAGGATCTCGGTCAGCTGTTGGCTGTTCATAAACATCATCATTGTCTGGATTTGGAGCTGAATCAGAATCTGAATTGTATTGATCCAGACTCTCGGGTGGGCGAGGAATATGAACTTCTGGACCATGGGGTACCGGCCTTATTGCAGATGGAAGACTTGGGTATTGAAGGCTCTCTTTATTCGTTGCATTATAACCTTTAACATTGCAAGAACAGAAGTAGCAGTCGTCGGTATGGTTTCTAGACTCGCGCCATACCATAGGGATCCCAAATGGCAAACTTTTCTTTTTACCTTTGCTCCAATTCCTTAGTGCCGCAACATACGTAAGACAAACCTTGTGTGGAGCCCAACTTTTGTCTTGATCTCCTAATTTAATTCCAAAATAAGCATGATAAGCTCTCTTAATGAAGGTCGTTACATTTGTCCTTTGTTTTACAGCAATATACCGACCACAAATATAACAAAATATGTCTGGACTATGGGTACATCCTCTAGAAGCCATTATTAAAATTTTAAAGACGTAATGTTAGAATTATCTATCTGAAAAATATGAAAAAACGAAAGTAATTAAAGATAAAAAAAGGTAAAAAATTACAAAACGCCCCAAAATTGTTTTGCTAATAGCTTTAAAACTGTGGGTGATAGAAAAAAACTGGTAGCATTTTTTAATTCAGCGCAGCGAACTGCTTCAGAATCACAAGTCAAAATAAAGAAATCGATTTTCATGCAGACCGGTGTAATCCATTGCGCTGCAATGTAAAATTAAGACAGAATGATAAAAATATTAAATAATATATCATCTCAAATCTTCAAGTCAAAGAGTGGAGCCAAAGTTAGTAATTTTTACTATGAATGGGTTTACCTTGAAATAAATGATAGAAAACGATTTCTATGAATTTTTATAGAAAACAAAATTTTATGATTAACTTCTGCAATATTCGAAAACGACTGATCACGAATAAGAACAACCTGGCCATTTTATCTTTTCATCTGACTCAGGACAACTCTAAATAGCAAAAATTTAAATACTAAAGTGCCAAATGAATGGTTTTAATGTTTTAATTCTGAAAAACTTAACTTTCAAAGAACGACACCACGACAGAATTATCTATATAATAATGGTTATTAATTAGGTGACTACATTGCAAAATAAATGGAAAATTCTGAATAAATATGATATTTTGTGAAACATGATAAACATTAACTGTAGACGGATGTCATGTCTAACAAAGAAACAAATGAATTTCACCTCCGGAAGTAACAGTTAAAGTTTATTATCCAGTCGGAAAGAAGGTAGTAAAGTATTAATTAAACATTAAATTAGTTACCTTACCTTACCTTATGAACCTTATGTTGTTTCACGCGTTGGTCTCTCTTCACACGGAGGTCAAGCTGGTGTAATTATAATTTTCGAACTGTAAAACACACACATAAACAGATACACGCACACACACAAGTGCGCATCTCCACATAAGCAACGTACAGATCCATATATCTAAAACCTAATTAACGAAATCTAATTTAACCTAACCTAGCCATAGTTCCATCGAACGGAGAAGGGCATGATAAGTGTTTCGGACACAATTGAAGGATCGGGTATTTCCCAAATGGACAACTCCAAGGGATTTAGCTGAAATTTGTATTATACATACTGTATATCTTAATTTCCTGACAACAGAAATAATATTTTTTTCATGGAGAAATGCGCAGAAGGTAAAGTAAAATGAAAAAAAATAGAGAGAACTAGTTTGCCGCGCGCATGACGGTTTCCATGCTAACAGACAAAAAATAAAATAAGAAATCTTTTATTTAACAAATATTTAACAAAGCAATTGTTTTACTGAATAAATAATAGTAATTCATTGCGGAAAATTTTTAATGTCTCTTAGTATTTTGTTGAATAAATCTTTATTTTTGTTCCTTTGTCTCCATATGCACTCGCATAAATATGAGTCATTATTTGACGATGAGTCCTGCACTGTCGCTTGTTGCGTTGTTTCAAAGCATGCCAGGTGCTCTCTATAGTTTGCGTGTGGGCACCTGATTCTGGATTAATAACATTTTGAGAGTGATTTACAGTTTGGTGCTTGTACTGATAGTTTTCAATTTTTTCGATACCTTCGTACGCTTTCCACATGTCACTAATAATTGTAGTGCCTGGCCGAATGTTTGTTTTTATACAGTTCAGTAATGTTTCCGCATTTCTGTTTGGCACTGCATAAAGAAATAGTTCTTTGGTTTCGCGGCATATGCTGCCAAATACCCATTGCTCCGCTAAAACTCTTCCTTTGTTGTTCTTACATCTGCTGAAATACGTTTCGTCTCTTTCTACAATTTGACTTTCTCCACCAAGACTGAATCGACACACACGTGTAATTAAATTGATAAGATTAGGTTAGGTTAGGGTAGGTTAGGTTAGGTTAGGTCAATTATATGTTTATGGTGGGTTAGCTTACCTCTCTTAAATAATTGTTGAAATCTATTGCAGTTGTGTGGCTTATGCGTAACTCTTTTTCGCAATATTTCATTGACGTATATTCTTGTGACCACGAATAAATCAATAATATGAATTTTTTCAAAGCAATGGTCGAGCTTTCTAGCCATGTATTTTTTCGAATAGATGCATCTTCTTTACGGGTGTTTTTTTTCTGCAGCGCCATACAATGGTGTTATCTTTTGGCTTTAAATTCATTTGATTCTTCTTTCTGCATATTTTATTTGCTGGAATTATTCCATAATCTTGCAAGAATTTAGCGGCATCATATTCGGTTTTGATGTTTTCAAATAACCACTGCAAATTACACGTATCCGACATGGTTTCCGATTGTCAATGAAGCTTCCTTCACAAGCGAATGAAAACTGTTTAGAATTCGACGCAAACTGCGCAAAACTGAATACCAAAATGCTAGTTACCATGGAAACTGTCATGCCCGCGGCAAACTAATTCTCTTTATTTCTTCGTTTTACTTTACCTTCCGCGCATTTCTCAATGAAAAATATATTATTTATGTTGTCAGGATATTAACATATATGTATAATAAAAATTTCAGCTAAATCCCTTGAGGTCGTCCATTTGGAAAAAATCCGAAGGATCGAAAAGTACTCACTATCTAGTTTAACCTTACTTAACCAAACTTTAACTAACCTAATCTTGCGTAACCTAACCTAATAAGGAGGAACATATCTTTTATTCTGACAATAAAAGTGTTTCTAGATTTTTTATATAGATTTCTATAGATTTATTGATAAGCAGTTTTTGGCAACCCTCCCTCTGATTCATGCTTGTAATCTGTAACACACCCACCTTCTCTTAGGGTGTGTTTAAAGTCATTATTTTTATGTACTCAATAGGTTACGTGGAACAGAATAAAGTAATAAACAATGTAAAATCCATGTGAGGCCGAAGTTTTGAAACACCCTGTGCAATATATATATATATATATATATATATATATATATATATATATATATATATATATATAGGGTAAGCGTTGTAGCAGCAAAAAGGGTAAGTACATATTTGTAATTGAAATCTCTTCATAATTATCAGATAAGAGACTTCAATTAGAGAAATGGAGTGATCCATTGTTTATCTTGAAGCACAATTGTATTGTGGCTAAAATTTTAGAATGTTTGTATATCGTCTTTTGTTTAATCTAAAAAGTTTTTAAAACGAATTTAATCAATATAATTAAAATTCTACTTATATTTAATTTTTAATTTCAAATGTTAAAAAAATCAAGTATTTTTTGTATATCTATTTATTTTCACTTACAAATCTAAATACAGAAATTTTTAATTTGAAGTTTAGAACTAAAAAATCTTTAATATAAATTTTTGATTTTGCACCATCATTTAGGAAAGCAAACATCTGTGGCTCAGTGGTAACACCATTTCCCTATACGCGATGATACAGAGATTATATCGTCAGCGTCCATAACCTCCTCCTCCTCCTCCTCCTCCCCCTCCTCCTCCCCTTGGGCAACTGTGAAACGAGAACAGAAATGGATTTGTATTAAAATATTTTAAATTCACAACAATTATTGAGAAAGAGTGAAGTTATTTCCATTGTGAGCTCCACAGTTTACAAATGATATTGTTCGTTTTTCTTGACTCTCCTGCAACATCCCGCCTCATTTAGGAGAATTTATTTTTATGTATATTAGAATAATATTTAATATTTTAATTTTTCATTTCAAATATTGAATTAGTGAAGTATTTTTAGTAAATGTACCTCAGTAAGAGAAATTACAGTATCAAATGTAATGCCTTTACATACACATTGCTCATATTCTAAAATGTAAAAATCTATATTACAACGAGGAACTGTTCGTTTTTATAAAACAACGTTTTAAATGTGTGAACATATTTTTAAAAAAATACAAAATACTGAAAATTCTTAACTTAAAAGTTAGAATTAAAAGTCGTTAATGTCTTTCCTAAATATTCAATTTTGTACCATCAGTTAAAAAGTCGGGATACAGTGGACTGCACAGGGGAGGAGTAGCTCAGTGTACCCCGACTTTTTCAGCCGACTTTACATTGCTTTTTTAATTCATTAACGTTATTTAATTTTATTTTGGATCACCTGAAGATCAGGGCCCCTAGCCTTCTTTAGCTAGCTTTATAAGGTTAACTAACGAAAATATCACAACCTAACCTAACGTAACCAGTCGTCAAGGGCGTACAGTTGACCTAACTACTCGTTAGGTTAGGTCGTGATATTTTCGTTAGTTAGCCTTATAAGGCTAACTAAAGAAGGCTGTGGACCTGATCATCAGGTGATCCTTTATTTTTATTATTAATTATTATTATTATTATTATTATTATCATTATTATTATCATTATTATTATTATTATTGTGTGAAACATTTAAAGTTTTTATATTAATATAACTAAAAAAATTTAAGTTTTAAAATCACAGTTTATGTCTAAATAAAAAATAAATTCTTTGATAAGTTGGAATTATTATATTAAGTGGGAATAGGTCTATGGAGAAGTAAAGAAGTGTGTTTTGTAAATTAACTAACAAAATTATAATCGGATGGTTTACAGTTTACAGTTTAATTTTTCAATTTCATCATTTCATCTTCTGTTAGCTATTGTCTGTGCTTTGTTTCTCCATGTGCATCCCTAGTGGCACGTAAAATGTCTAAACGGTATTCACACTCACGCCACACATTTTCCAACATTTGTCGGTTAACTGTTGCAATTGCATCCGTAATGCGTCCTCGCAATGTCCTGATATCTGGAACAACTGTTGCATAAACCAAATCTTTAACATGACCCCAGAGAAAGAAATCCAGCCGGGTAATGTCTGGTGATCTTGGGGGCCATGGGATTGACCCGTCCCCGCCAATCCATCGATTTGGAAATGTTGCGTCGAGAGTTTCACATTACCCGGCTGGATTTCTTTCTCTGGGGTCATGTTAAAGATTTGGTTTATGCAACAGTTGTTCCAGATATCAGGACATTGCGAGGACGCATTACGGATGCAATTGCAACAGTTAACCGACAAATGTTGGAAAATGTGTGGCGTGAGTGTGAATACCGTTTAGACATTTTACGTGCCACTAGGGGTGCACATGGAGAAACAAAGCACAGACAATAGCTAACAGAAGATGAAATGATGAAATTGAAAAATTAAACTGTAAACTGTAAACAGACGCCATCTTAACTGAACAGCTACTACAGCGCTCCTAGCGGCGAATGCGGTAGACGAAACACACCAGCACAGAAACTCTATGCGTGTACGAAATCACCTGTAAAAAGAAAACGGATGTAAGATTCGTCATTAAAACATGAGAGCATACTGTTTTCAGGGTAAACATTTATGGACACCCTGTATTTTAAATTTAACACAAAGTAGGGTTATATATACAGTTTTATACACAGTACATATTTTCAAATACATATTTGGGATAATTGAACATTACTGATCTAAGTGTTTTAGTGTTAAAAAGATATATATATATATATATATATATATATATATATATATATATATATAATCTATACTATAATAAGAGAGCTGTCCGTCCGTCCGTCTGTCTGTCTGTCCGTCCGTCCGTCACACTTTCAGAAATTGTGAGAAAAATTGTGAGAAAAAAATTCAGAAATTGTATTACGGGCGGGAATGTGAAGCTCAAGATTTTCATGACTGTTCTTTTTTGTAGTTTAGCCTGTCTGTTTGTGAAATTTATCCCGGGCAGTAATAGGGGAAGGGTGGGGGTGGGGGTAATGGGGGAGGGGTGGGGTAATGGGGAGGGTGGGGAAATGGGGAGGGGTGGGGAAATTGGGAGGGGTGGGGGTAATGGGGGAGGGGGTTAGCCCCCAAGTTGCATGAATGGGGGTGAGGAGGTTTTGGGAGATACCAGATTCAGAAATGTTGACACAATGTGAAGCTCAAAACTTTCACGGCTGGGTTCTTTTTTTGTAGTTTAGCCTGTCTAACCGTCAGCGAAGTGACGGGAACTGTACTAGTAATAATAATAATGAACGCTTTACAAACATACTCAATAATTTCCAGAATAGTGTAAAAGTAAATAGTGGTAAAAGTTAAATGAAAAGTAAAGTCATTCACTCTTTCCATTTGCTCTTTGTGCTGGTGACGCTTGTCAGTTTCGTGCTGCTTCTTCCTATCAAAATTAACAGTGTTCAAAGTCAGTGAACCATTGTGTTACTTCTCCACCAAAATTTGTGAATGTGCCAAGATTACGCAGTTACAATTTCATCAGATAAACTGCAATACTTAACTAGTAATATTACATAAAATATATCTTCAAAATTTTCTAGCGACATCCGGCACTGCCTTTATAGTCCTGCAGCAAGCAGTGACCTTGAAGTAACGGGTATACACTCAGGGTGGATCGATTTTACATTTTTTTCGATTTCCGTATTCTAATAGAGACAAAAACTTGCGCATGCATGAGAAAATAGCCTCTGCAAAATCTTAGCTTAATAGGTAATCATCTTCTGCCCCCGGCAGAGCGATGAAAATCATATTTTAGTAGTCAAAAACGTATTTTTCTTATAATTTTTAAAATATAAAATTTTGCGTACGTGTTATTTCATGCCTAAGCAACGATATAAATGCTATGGGAAATATATAAATGCATTATTTAAGACAAAGAGCCGATCTGAAAATATGTATAATATACATATTTTCAGATCGGCTCTTTGTCTTAAATAATGCATTTATATATTTCCCATAGCATTTATATCGTTGCTTAGGCATGAAATAACACACACGCAAAATTTTATGACTCTAGGCTAGGGTTTAAAATACGTTTTGACTACTAAAATATGATTTTCATCGCTCTGCCGGGGGCAGAAGATGATTACCTATTAAGCTAAGATTTTGCAGAGGCTATTTTCTCATGCATGCGCAAGGTTTTGTCTCTATTAGAATATGGAAATCGAAAAAAATGTAAAATCGATCCACCCGAGACTATAAAGACAACCGAACGAACGAGACCTTTAAACGTACGAACGAACGAGTGAGTGAATCCTAACCCCATAAATTGCTCAAGATGGCTTCCAAAGGTCAGGTAAACGCCCTGAAATTAAAAATGAAGGATCTAGCAAATAAGTATAATTTCCTCTTTGACTTAGTGCACAAAAGTAATAGTGTAATCAAAGACCTTGAGGCAGTAATAAAAGTTGTACAACATAATAACGAATTGTTAAAGAGGGACAATGCAAAACTGGAATATAGAAATATGGAGCTCGAAAAGAGCATTCAGTATGTACACGACGAGATAAAGGATCCTAACTCTAGTCTAAACTCGCTTACTAAAAATAATCGTAGCATGGAGATGATAAAAAACCAGCACGATTCAATTAGGAATAAATTAAACAACCTAGACGATAATTCACGTGCCAATAACTTAATCATAATGGGGGTATCTGAAATGAATAAAGAAACAAACGGCGAAACGAAGAAAAAGGTGGAGGACATAATAAAAGATAGAGTGAATTTGGGGAATATTAAGATCAAAAGTGCTTTTAGATTAAAAAAACAAATTCCACCACAAAAAGCAAATTCTAGAGTTAATGACATGACTGAATCTAAGACGCCCACTTCAGCTATAAAAGTAATATGTGAGGATGAAACTCAGAGATTTAATACTAAAAAACAGAAGAAAACTGAAAGGATCAAAAATCTTCGTCAATGACGACGTATGTGAGGAAACACATAAAATTCGTAAAGAAAAGCTCTCTAAACTCATAGAAGCGAGGAGACTCGGGAAAGTTGCCTACTTCCTTGGAGCGAAGTTAATTATTAAAGAAAGAGACTCCTCCAACGCGGAATACTTCGGTCAAAGGAGTTCACCTTGTTAGTGAAGAAGCATTCGAAGCAATGAGAACTACGAAAACGCCAGCCGACATTCCGCACACAGGAAGCCTGCGAATAACTCCGTATACAATCTCAACAGTCGACTTTCCCATTCTCGGCTCAACTGGGCGGTAACCCCTTATTCCCGTATTCTGTATTTAGTGAAATTGTTTGAGAACTACTGTTGAATGGCTTTCATCGATAAAGACTTTCATAGTATATGTGCCGATATTAATCATTCCAATTCATTACCAAAAAATTCTGTGTCCAGTTTAGAGAATCTACAACAGGAATCTGGTGTAGGCAATTGCATGGTCTCATCGATAGACGAGCTTAATGCCTTTGTATTACAAAATTATATTTATAAAAATCTTTCAGTGTTAAATCTAAACATTCGAAGCTTACCTAGGAACTATAACTACTTTTTGGCCCTTTTGAAAACTTCTACGGTCAAATTTAGTGTTATAATTCTCACGGAAACCTGGTTAAATAGTAGCATTAAAACCTATATAATATAGATAATTACGTTGCTTATCATACTGTAAGAGATGATCAGATTGGTGGGGGTATCCCGATGTATGTGCATCAAACTTACGACTCTAACGAAGTATTTTCTCTATGTAATAGTGACAATGAATATAAAAGACAAAAGTAATGTATATTCTGTCCATGCAATATATAGACCACCTAATACTAATATCAATAGCTTTTTAATTCACTTAGATAACATGTTATGCAACTTTCATAAATCGAATGCCATAGTTACGGGAGACTTCAACATCAATTTGCAATCTGAAGCAATCTCTCATAAATTTTTAAACTTAATGAATTCTTTCTATCTTGGTCAGTCATTCTATTACCAAACCCACTCGAGTCTGCAGCTATGGCAATCGAATAACAGAATCTACGATTGATAATATATTTGTAAATAGCAATGTCCTCGTAAATTCTGGAATTATAACCACTAACATCAGTGATCATTTCCCTACTTACGCTATATTCAATAACATTGTCCAGGTTGCGGACAAACAATTATTGATTACAGAATATTCTCAGAGATTAACAAAAGAAAATTTATCAATAACATTGTCCAGGTTGCGGACAAAAATTATTGATTACAGAATATTCTCAGAGATTAACAAAAGAAAATTTATTAGGGCTGTAGAAAATACTCGACTTGACTCTGACGAACCTTTAAATGACCCAGATCATATGTTTCAGTTCTTCTATGACACCTTATTCCATATTTTTAATATTTGCTTTCCTTTAAGGAGAAAAACAGTTTCGCCCAAAAGTGTCGTAAATCCATGGATCACTCCAGGAATTATCAGTTCAATAAAGAACAGAGATAACTTATTCAAATTGCAATTACAGAGCAAAATTCCTAAAATACAATATACTCAATACAGAAACAAATTAACTAAAATAATCAAAATTGCAAAATATAACTATTATAACAATCAATTTTCCAAACATAAAGGAGACATGAAAAACACTTGGACAACCATAAACAATCTTCTTGGAAAACAAATTAAGAAAAATTCAATAGAGAAATTAAATGTTGATAATAAAGAAATTACTGATGATACTGTTATTGCAGACTCTTTAAATGCACATTTTACTTCAACAGTGGATAAGCTTCGCTTACAATTAATAAATAATGATCACTCACCTCTAGAATAT
>JAJOZX010000086.1:2260000-2276245 GCA_023014485.1 Bathynomus jamesi | reverse complement strand
CGTTGGCCAGATTTTGCATTTTGGGAAGCATGTTTCGCAGCGGCATTGACTTTTACACCAGGCTCAATAAAATGAATAGGTGTTTTTCCTAACTTTGATATGCCAACTGACACCATGACACTAGCTGATAAATGACTTGTGGTTGCAAAAGTCTGCTATCAGGTATTTCATTCTTTCATTGGACGTGCGAGTAAACTCTGTCATTTTGACTGCTCCGAGGTGGCTCCACAGTGAATCTCTTTTCATCAGTGAAAAAAGCCTTTGAAAGTTTATCACATGTTACTCGCCATGAGATTTGTTTTGATCTTTGAACTCGTTTCTGCTCATCAGTTTGAGTAATCTTTTGCCCGTGCACTATTTTGAAAGTTTTTAGTTGAAGATCTTGTTTAATTATGCGTTTCACATTAGTTTCTGATAATTGTCTCTCTTTTGATATGCGAGCTGGTGTCATATGGTTCCTGGCTGGTTTTCTTGACTTAATATACGTTCTTCGACGTCGTCAATATTGTCTTGTATGCGAACAGTTTTTGGTCGCCCACTTCCCTCTCTCATTTTGATATCCCCAGTCTCGTCAATTTTCTTTAAAAGCTTTTCCAAACCACCAAGAGTGCATCCTTTGTTGGGGAATTCGGAGAGTAGTTTCGTTCGTCAATATCCCTTTTCTAGTCTATAATGCTTAATGATAATCTTATCTTCCTCTGAAAATGGTATATTTACTATATTTTATAACCCTGCAAAAAAATCGTATATTAGAATTTACAAAAGTGAAAATCGAAATAAAGGATTCTCGATTAGTTTGTCGAGCATTAGTCGTAGAATTATTAGAGAAATATTAAATAAATCGTTATTTTTGATAGCTTCGAACTGAAATTTGGTTTACAGGTAGATGTTTTATGTATCTTTTACATGCATAAGGTTCATACTGATTGTTTGAAAAATGTTGATTCCATGGATGTTTTAGAGTGAACCCTTTTTATGGCAGACGGTGTATATACCTCGTTAACCTCGTTCTTGTTCCGTGCGTGGAACGAAAGTTAAGCTGGTGGCCCCGCCTCTAGGCCTGGCCTGTTGGAGGAGCGAGTTGCTTTCTTGCGCTCTCCAGCGTACATAGCCAGGTACACCCGGCTCATCTGGTACCGTCCTGAGCCAGGCATCTAGTCTTCTCTTGAAGACTTCAACTTTGACCCCAGTAACATTTCTGAGGTCCTTTGAAACTGATTAAAAAAGTCTTGGCCCTTGAAAACCAAGCTATTTTCCTCAGTGTTGAGGAGGTCCCTTGTCAGGCCTTTAATTTGAGAACACTACACATCCTGCGTTTTCTATTTTCCAGTGCTGTTTGAATGGTAATTGGGTTTAGTTTGAGGTTTGGTACCAGTTTTTCGATCATTTTCCATATGTAGATTATGGTGTAGATTTAGTTTACGTAGTCTTTCCCAGTAGTTGAGCTCTTTGCAGCCATCAATCTTTGCTGTGAAATGTCTCTGAGTTTCTTCTAGTTTATTAGTTTCTTCCTTTTTATATGGGGACGTCAAAACTGGTACTGTCCTGTCCTTTCTCTTGAACGTTCTTAGTACCTGTTCCGCGACTCTTTTTGCTTTATTTATCGCTATCTGATTTTGTGTTTCGAATTTCGCATCATCGTTCATTATTACCCCCAGATCGATCGCTTTCGTGCTTCTCTGAATTCCCGGTCTATCTGGAGCATAATATGCAGTCTGTTTAAGTTCCTCTTTCTGCCATATCTTAAGAGCTGAAATTTCTCGGTGTTAAATGACATGTTGTTGTCTTCTGACCATTTGTATATTTTGTTCGTGTCCATCTGCAAGGCCTCCACTTCATTTACATCGCTGATTTTTCTGCTGATCTTTGTATCGTCTGCAAAAGATGTTACTATAGTGTTGCTGTTTACTCCGCTGATTATGTCTGTTATCATGATAATGAACAGGAGTGGTGCCAGTATTGTACCTTGTGGTACTGAGCTGCGTACTTCCTATTCTGATGATGATATAACTTGAATTTTGACGACCTGTAGACGTTCTCTGAGGAAGTTGTAGATCCATTTTCCCACTTTACCTGTTATTCCCATATATTTCATTTCATGTGCTATTATACCATGATCACATTTGTCGAAAGCTTTAGCAAAATCTGTGTATATGACATCGTAGATGTCATTGCCTTCCAGTGCATCTAGGATATTGTTATAGTGCTCTATTAGTTGTGATAGGCATGATGTACCTGATCGGAATCCATGTCTGATTTTCGTTGAATCTTTCCAGTGTCTCCAAGAAATCATAAATTTTCTCTCTAACTATTCTTTCAAATACTTTGGTGAGGTGGGACGTCAATGACACTGATCTATAGTTCTTTGCTTGAGATCTGTCCGTTATACATTCTCCTTGCAATTTCTCTTCAAAGAATGCATGTATGTCAGGTATCGCTTTATCACTTTTTGGGGTACTAAAAACTGATTCATACTGCGCTCTTAATGTTTCAGATATTTCTTTTGGATCGTCTGTTAGTTCATTATTTCTCTTCCTTAAGGAAACAATAGCAGCGCGCGTTTTTGTTTTCCTTTTCGCATAGCTATAGAAATATTTTGGATTTTCCTTTATTGCTTCTACCGCCTTTTCCTCTTCCCTCTCTGTATGGTCCTTAATCAGGGCTTGTATCTCCCTATCGATACCCTCCAGTTTTTCTTGTATTACTTTCCTGACATTATCTCCGCAGTTGGCTAACTTCGCCTCCACTCTCTTTCTTTTGCGGAATATTCTTCTCTTTTGCCTCTCTAGCCAGCTCCTCTTTCCTTTTGGCTGTAATTTCGGAGCATATTTTTCTAAAATTCTCAGTGTTTTCCTTCCAAGGTTATTAGCATTTCTTCAGTTGTTTTATTCTATAAAACTGTTCTCCACTCTATTTGGGCCACGTACGATCTGATTGCTTCCCAATTTATAATCTTGGAGTTTAAGTTAAAGGCCCCAAATTTGCTTCTTTTCTCAATATGTGTATCATCTTTTAATGTTGTCGTCATATTTGTTGATATCTCGATTAAGTTGTGGTCTGAGATAATGGTTAGGGTTATTTTTATATCAGCAATCAAGTTCGTGTTATTCGTGAATACCAGATCTATGGAGTTATTTTTTCTGGTATTTTCTTTTATCTCCTGTGTTAGCATAAACTCATTTGTGAGAGCCATCAACATTTTTGCTTGCTTCTGGTCTTCTCTTGTGCCCCCCTTTTCCTGGTGTATATATTTATATTCCTATCCACCTTTTTTGTATTTTATAAATGGGAAGTTAAAGTCTCCACAGATCATTATATTGGGGGATGGAGGGTTTATGGCCTTTATTAGCTTTCTGATGTTATCAATGGCCTCCGAGAATTTTTCGTTTGGGTGTTTGAAGGTCTGTAGATGAGTATTAGTTACACGTTTAGTTTTTCTATTTTCACTGCTAGGAGTTCCACAAAGATGTTTGATTTACTTATTATCGTCTCTGTCATATGACCTTCATGTACATATATAGCACAGCCACCTTTACATCTCGTTGTTCAATCCGCTCTTAGTAAGTTGAAGCCCTCTATATTTATCTCTTTCTTATCAATACAATGTTCGCAGTTTTCACAATTTCCTTGGCAATCCTTAAGATGAGTTTCTGTGAAGCATGCGATGTCCTCCCTCGTTTCGTCCATAAATCCTTTCAGGTACGAAACTTTGTTGAGTGATTGATTTGGTCTTATTCCTTGAATATTAGCCAGGACAATATTTATGTTCTTTGTTTTTCGTTACCCTTTGTGCATTTTAAGTTCGTTTTCCTTCGGTACCGCTTGTTTTGTTGCCCTCTGGTCTTCCGAGAGAGATCCGTTTCCGCCTACCTGTTCTGGTAGCTTCTTGCCCAGAAGTGGTTTGGCTCGGGGATTTCCAGCTGTGTCAACTGCATGCGTTGGATGACATTTAGCAGCCGTATTTTGTCTGCGATGTTGACAATTTTTTTTTGTTCGCTTATTGTGTTCTTATTGTTATTCCTATTGTTATTGTTATTCCTATTGTCATTTAAACTTTGTCCTTTGTTCTTTCGGTCCGTCGGGAGATGTTGATAGTAGCATTTTTTCCCATATTTGCAGGTTCCATATTTTGCGTAAGTCCTGCAGATGTCCGGGTGGTAGAATTTCCATCTGTCTCCAAATTTATAGTGACCATTATTATAGAAGAAATTGCATATTGGGGGATGTTGATATATACTGTACATTGTCCTCTTTTAAATCTGCAATTAACTTTTATATATCTGCATATAATTGCTTCCCCATATTTACTCGTGGCCTTTGTTTTTTGCTCCTTATTGGAGGACAGTTTCACTCCGTTTTCTTGATTGCCCTCTTGTCTTTTCATATTCGCGCTATTTGTGTTAATGCCCTTCGTTGCCCTTATACTAACTGTTGTCTTTATACTCTCTTTCGCCTGCATGGTTTCGGCCTCGTTGTGTGACGGGATTTGATTTTTTTCTACTTCACCTTTCTTCGTTTCTTGTTTTCCTCTGTTCTTTATTCCCACTTTCCTCTTTCATTTTCTTCTCGTATTCTCTTTCTGCTTTAAATACTGTAAAAGAGTTTAATTCGGTCATGCAGTTTTCGCAGAAAAATTTTATCCCATTAAGTTGCTTCGCGTTCGTTATAAGGGAGATTTTTTCATCTTCCCATTCTAGGCATCTAAAATCAAAAACCAACTGACAAAGATCGCACCTCATCGCCTTTGTCTCATCTGTTGCATCATTGCAGATACCACAGAGTTGCAGGAATTTATTTACCATTTCCATGTTACTGATAGAGGGTAGCCGCTGGTGCACAAAATTGAATCAAAAAGGGTATTATGGGAAGTGTTGGGTGGGGGTTGACTCAAGCTGAGTGAGGGAAAGTATTCTTCGTTACTCCGGGTATGGGGGATGTGGCACGCTGTATACTTCTCACTGATTGGTGGCTGGTGCTCACGACTGTGGCTGCTGGGGATAATGGGGGGTATTTGTAGGAATTTCGATAGGCAGCTAATTTTCTTCATAAAGAAACACTCCACTCGAAAAAATGCTGTATAGATTAATTCGCTTCGTTTTTATTTACTTTTTTTGATATATGCCGCGATTTTTACTTTTTAAAGAGAAATACCACTATGCACTATCAATTAACTTACAATATCGGCACCGTTTAAAACTGATTAACTGGGATTTTTACTGTAATACCGCTTTTATTCGGACTTCAATCGAAACACGTCTAACCGTCACACAGCAAATATATATGACCTAACCAGGCATACAGTTGACCTAACCGGGCCTTCAATGGCGGACATCGGAATAATATTAAAGGCCCGATTAGTATGTGAAAACCTCTATATTGAAAATTCAAATTAAAATATGTTCAAATGTTCAAATGTGTATTTGAAGAGTGTTTCTCACTTATTTGAACAGACCTGTGGATGTATGTATGTTTTAGCAGATTTAGTTAGTTAAATAAAGGTTTCCAATTTTATTGTGATGTTTGTTATTTCTATGAATTCATGACAAAGGTCATTTTAGCCATTTCACTAAATGATCAAGGTGGAATTTCAGCCATTTCAGCCATTTCTCCACCGTACATAGCCAGGCACGCCCGGCTCATCTGGTACCGTCCTCAGCCAGGCATCCAGTCTTCTCTTGAAGACTTCAACTTTGACCCCCGCTACGTTTCTGAGGTCCTTTGGAAGCCGGCTGAAAAGTTTTGGCCCTCTGACAGCCAAGCTATTTTCCTTCAGTGTTGAAGAGGTCCCTTGTCGGGCCTTTAATTTGGGAACACTACATTTTGCCTTTCCTATTTTCCAGTGTTGTTTGAATGGTAATTGGGTTTAGTTTGAGGTTTGGTACCAGTTTTTCGATCATTTTCCATATGTAGATTATAGTGTACCTCTCTCTTCTTCTTTCCAGGGAGTACAAATTTAGTTTACGTAGTCTTTCCCAGTAATTGAGTTCTTTGCCGCCATCAATCTTGGCTGTGAAATGTCTCTGAGTTTCATCGAGTCTATCAGTTTCTTCATTTTTTATTCCTTTGGAATACTATTTTTATTATTATTATTATTATTATTATTATTATTATTATTATTATGATTATTAGGTCGTCAAAATTCAAGGTATATCATCATCAGAATCGGAAGTACCCAGCTCAGTACCACAAGGTACAGTACTGGCACCACTCCTGCTCATTATCATGCTAACAGACATAGAAAGCGGAATAAACAGCAACAGTATAGTAACATCCTTTGCAGACGCTACAAAGATCAGCAGAAAAATCAGCAATGTAAATGAAGTGGAGGCCTTGCAGAGGGACACGAACAAAATATACAAATGGTCAGAAGACAACATGTCATTTAACACCGAGAAATTTCAGCTCTTAAGATATGGTAGAAAAGATTACTTTTAGTAATATGTGGTCGAATTATATTTCTTAACTGTATTGTTATTTTCAATGACGACATTTATTTGTTTAGGAGGTCATTAATTTCTACTTTGATTGGAACAGAAAGCTTAAGAATATTTTCTCTTTTGAAGGTATTTTCTTTATTTTAATTATAGAAACTCTTTCGAGCACCATAGTGAGCTTTATTAATAAAGTTTGAGGTATAACTCAACTTGGTAAAAGTGTTCCTAATGTACAAAATCCCTTCCTCCAAAACTATCTGGTCACAAATTCTGTCTGTTCTCAAAAACAGACTCAAAATCACTCCACTTTTTGTACTTTCGGAATGACCTGAGAAAGCATATAAGTATGAGTCTATATGAATAGGTTTTCTGTAAACTTTGAAGATGGCCCTATTATTCAAATTTTGTATGGGCTGAAAACGTTATTCGGATCTTATTTTGTTTGCTTTCTTGCGGGTCTTTAATTTTATATACTGTATATATTTTTTTTCTAGGGATGTACCGAATATTCGGTGCAAAACTATTCGACCGAATACGGAATATATTTTTTATTTGGATTATTTGGCGTCAGTGGAAGAAATTAAATAGAATTATTGTCTAAGCCCTATAAGAATAACCTTGGTTAACCTTGGTTTTGCTTCCGCCCGAATTGTTCATTCTGAGGAAAGGTCAAGCTTGTGACTTCACCTTAGCAAAATACAAATACAAAATACAAATACAAGAGTTGAAATTTTATAATTCCCCATCTTCTCTCGCAAGGGTGGGTGTGGATGGGACAGGGTTAAATGCCGATATATACGATTTACGCGAAAATAAAATTGTACTTGCCTTAAATTTAAATTATTCAGTTTTGTTTTTCCATAAATAATTATTACTGCCTCTTCATTTTTTTTTGTAAAGTTATTACTTATTAGTATCACTATACAAAGTTCAATTTGTCCGTAATTATTCTTTAAAATAAAAAAAAAACACTTTAAGTTCCATATCTTAAATCACGTTATTTACCTTAATTATTAAATATTTGGTATTCGCTTAAAAGCATATTAAAACTATTCGGCCGAATCCCAAATATTCGGTACATCCCAAATATACTGTATATATACAGTGTATATATATTAGTGGTGGACCGGATATCCGCATCGGCATCATTTTTAACATCCGCATCCGCACTTCTGACTGCGGATGTTATGCGGATATTACCTCTAATAAATTATGCAATTTACAATTAAATTAGCTTATAAAGTAGCTTATAAGGCACAGTCATGCACATATCATGTAAAGTATTAATTACACTGGTATGCATATGAAATTTTTTTGTCTGCTGTGAGGGTTTTTTCAACTTATATTATATAATTCGACCATGCTGAATTCGAAAATGACATTGGTTTTCCTCAATCAGGTCAGGTTTTTTCTCTATTGGCCATTTATTATAAGTCCAATTTTATCCCCAAATTTATTGATTTTTTTAGCTTAAACACTGTAGATACGAGTAATATTATAAGAACACTCGTGAAAAATGAAAACATTGTGTGAATAAATACTTTTATTCATACAATGAATATAGAAAAAAGTTTATTGAGGAAGCAATGAAGTTTTTTTGGCTTTCCGTCTGTGTTTTTCTTCGGGCACGTCTCGCTTCAAACACCAGCAATAGTCCGCCAGCATATTGATATCCCAGTTTCTCTGGTACCTCTCTTCCATTATTTTGATATCTTGATGAAATCGTTCACCCTGTTCCTCACTATAATCCCCGCAATTTTCAGGAAAATAGTCCAAGTGGGACCACAAAAAGTGCATTTTTATGGACATGCGCGACCTATGAGCTTTGAAAGCTTCCATCAAGTTTTCGACAACGGACTCGTATTCTGGACTTCTACGCTTGCCAAGAAAATCAGTGACAACTGATTTGAATGCCTGCCAGGCATTCTTCTCAGTTGGAGTCATTGCGTTTTCGAACTGAGTATCCTTGATCAAAGTTCGAATTTGAGGACCATCAAAAACCCCAGCATTTAGTTTAGCATCAGATATATGAGGAAATTTACTCTCGAGATATCGGAATGCTGAACCCTCCTTATTCATTGATTTGATGAAATTTTTCATCAAGCCCAGCTTAATATGAAGTGGTGGGAGCAAAATTTTTGTTGGTGGTACAAGGGGCACTGAAACGACATTATGCGACCCAGGTTCAAAATTCTCTCTGGATGCCCATTCACGCTGTGCATAGTGCTTCTCATCCGCTCGGCTATCCCATTTGCAGAGGAAACATGGGTATTTCGCGTATCCCCCTTGCATTCCCAATACAAATGCCACAATCTGAAAAAAATGAAAATATTTAAAGAATTTAGAGAATTTGTTCTATCAGATAAAAAAATCTATGCATTGGACTGTATCACTTCTGTGGGGAAGTTAAGTGTTCTTATACGCTCTCAAATAACCTTTGGAAAAACAACATAGTCAATAGCAATAGTTTACTTATGATATTAGTATTACCTTCAAATCTCCACAGATCCTCCAGTTATGTTGGTCGTATACGAGAGCATCCAGTAAAATTTTCATGTTATCGTAGCTCTCAGTAAGTTGTACGGAATGTGCTACAGGGACTGATGCAACCCTATTCCCAATGTTGAGAAGTACTGCTTTCAAACTTCGTTTAGACGAGTCTATAAATAGCCTCCATTCTGATGCGTTATATGGCAGGCCCAAGGATTCGATTAGCCCCTCAACATTGCAGCAGTACACTAAGGAAGAGGTATTTTCGTGCACTGCAAAAAACTTGCGGAATTCTTCCTCTCGTTTCCTATACCAGGAGAATGTTGTTCCCGGAGCCAGCAAGTTGTCCTCTCGAAGTCGTGAGCCCAAGATCTCGGCAGCTAATTTGGAAAGTCCTAAATCCCTGGTAAGATCATTAAGTTTGGCCTGGTTGAGAGGCCTCGGCTCATTTGAAGCGGTATTTTGAGGTATATACGACTGGGACTGGTCATTGGCATTGGTCATTGATTCATCATCAGAATCATCGAAGTCCAGGGTTTGAGGTGGGTCGGGTATTGGAATTCCAGGACCATGGGGTACAGGTCTCATAGCAGAAGGAATGTCAAGGTATACAACAATGTGTTTATTCTTCTTGTTAACTCCTGAAAATAGAAACACAGAAACATGGATATAAAACTTGCATATGAAATAGAAGAAGCATTCAGACAGTGGCGGCTCGTGAGGGAAGGCTGCGGTCTGTAAGATATGAAATAGGTCGATGGAGTCTGTATATTTTCTTTCTTTTTCATTCATATTGTCCCTTCGGGGACAATATGAATGAAAAAGAAAGAAAATATACAATCATTGTATATGTAAATGTAACTTGTATAACAATATGTATGTGTAAATGTATTTTCTATAACAATATGTATATGTAAATGTATGATTACCATTATGGTGAATATTATGCTATATATGGTGAATATTACATTATGGTGAATATTATGTCAAGTTTCATACGAGGATTTCAAAATATTTAAGAAAAATAAATTTATGAGCCCACCTTGGAGGTTTGTCATGCAGAAATAGCAATCTGTAACGTGATCCTTTCCTTCTCTCCAAATCATGGGAATTCCAAAAGGCAAAGATTTCGCTCTGCCTTTGCTCCATCTTCTCAAATTTTCAATGCACGTCTTGCAGCACATATGAGGGGCGAAATTTTTGTCCTGGTTCCCTAGCTTAATTCCAAAGTATGCTCTATACATTGTCTTCACAAATTTAGTGATTTGGGACTGGTTATTTGGCATGGTAACCGTCCCACATATGTAGCAGAATCTATTGGGATCATTTTTACACGCTCTATTCATTATGAAATATTTTATCTATATGCCTGAAAAGTAAAAAAAGATATTATACAAGTGAAACAAGTGATGATAGATGTTACTGTTCCAATTCCGCTTTGACAAAATCACGAAAAATTCTATTTTACTTATGAGGCCATAGCCGGATAACCTGAGCTGATTGAGAAAAACGGATTGCAGATTCGAAATCAGCAGGAAAAGCTCTATAAGAATCCCTTACAAAACCCTTGACAGCAAAATTGATGCATACCAGTGAAATTATTAATGAACAAATAAATATATAAACCACAAAATATAAATACATGGTAACACAGAAAATTGAATGAAACTTGTTTCATTGAATTTTTTGTGGCTGAAACTCTTAAGAAAGTTATTATTTTTATCACAATGAAAACATTAACATTAATTTTAATTCTTATGCATTGCCTCCCATAATAGTAATATCACGAAATTTGAAAAATTATGTCATATATTCGTAATTCTATATTAAATTGATAGATTAACTAAATATCCGCATCCGCGGATATTGAAATTAAAGGTCCGCATCCGCATCCGCGGATATTGAAATTAAAGGTCCGCATCCGCAGATGTTGAAAAACTGACATCCGGTCCACCACTAATATATATATATATACACACTGGCGTTCGAAATTATGGTGTTACAACGAAAAAAATAAAATTGGTGGTAATAGTTAGGTTTAACCCTTTGACGTGTGGTACACGTTTCTTTGAACTAAAAAATGTAAGTTTTAATGTTATTCAGAATTAGATATGTTAGTAACTATAGCCACTTACACCACACGTTTTGGGTTCCTTTTCCGACAGCTAAACGATATGTATATAAACACGTAGAGGTATTTGTAGAAACGTTGCATCATTCTACAATTTACCATATATTATTATTATTATTTCCTTTGGGACAAATACTGTATGTTCCTTGGTCCTCAAAGGGCTAATGTCATAAGTGAAAATAAACAATAACAGTGTTTGTAGGCTGCACATTTTAATGGAAATTACGTTACATTTTTGCTCTATGATACTATAATGACTTGTTATGGCGATAACGTATTTTCACCAAAAATTTCCTCATTTCTGTTTTATCACAGTTTGGAATATTTTGGCCATTCTTTTCAGCAATTTTTTCAAATACTTTAGTGGCAAATTATTTCGCTCTTCTTGTAGATAATTTCAAAGTTGATTGGAGTTAGTTAGACCTCGCGATTTTACCTAGCATATTTTTCAAGTAACACCATATGTTTCCGACCGCCAGTATATATATATATATATATATATATGTATATATAAGCACTCCCCTGCATAAAATTCTATTAATGTTTATAAAGGAATACATCTGCAACGTATCCATTAGTGCCAATCACGTAAAGGACGACAAAGAAACATAATTAACTAATTTAATTAATTGAACTCACAAATGAATGAAACATTTTCCATAAAATGAGAAAATCACTATTCCTAAAACGAGACTGAAAAGAACTTACGTATTTGACCAAAAACGCTTGCCTTATTGTAGGTGAGAAGGAGCCAGATCCAGGTCAATTTGTAGAAGAACAGCGGCCAAGGATGGCGAGACGGACCTTTCATCTCTCGCTATTCTTTCGGGTCTGAACGACATTCCTGCGTTAGAATTTGCAATCCTTAGATCTGCTATGCCCAATGGCATTAAACCAATCATACAATGCACACACACACACACACACACACACATATATATATATATATATATATATATATATATATATGGGATGAATTTCACAATTAAACACGTGAAATGAATGAATGATGCAAACCCACAAGGAAAAAGAAAAACGATTCCAAGGCCTTTCGTGTATTCAGAATAGCTTACAATATCTTGTTAAAATTCTTTTGTCTCTCATTAACTCTTGCTAAGTATGTGCTAATTGTTTTGGTTTCCGCTACATTGTATATATTTATGGGCATCTTGCCTTCTCTCTTTCATTCCCTAACGAGGTGTAGCTCTGAATACACGAAAGGCCTTGGAATCGTTTTTCTTTTTCCTTGTGGTTTTGCATTTTATATATATATATATATATATATAGTAAAAACCTTTCGGTGTAAATACCAATTAAAATACAATGAAATAGTAGTGAATGAATATAAAGAAAATTGGAATAGTTAAAGTGTGTATATATATATATATATATATAGGAAACGAACGATAATTGAAAAAAATTTAATGCAAACTCGAGAGATACGTTATCCGCGTTGAGGGGAAAATAACACTTTTGAGCAGAAGCTTCCACTTGAAGCCTCTTTTAAGCTAAATAAATAATTCCCTGTACTTTATACCTTTAACAATATATAGGCCCCTATATACAGTATATATATATATATATATATACACCTTTGGTAACCTTTGGTTAGCTTTCGCCCGAATTGTTCATTCTGACGAAGGTCAAGCTTTTCACCCCACCTTAGACCTACAGTTTAACGTGGAATCCGGCCCACACCCCATCAGCAGCCCAGCGTCTTAACCACTAGGCCACCTAGGGTACCCATTTATCTACCAACCACTTTCTTTATTGTGTGGAAGAATGAACAGCTGGGTTTTGCTGCGCGCCGGCTGCCGTCGGGTCTCGAACCCGGGGCCGATGGATTCGTAGTCAGCGACGCTAACCACTACACCACCGAGGCGCATTATATATATATATATATATATATATATATATATATATAAAGACTCTCTCTCTCTCTCTCTCTCTCTTCCTCTCTCTCCTCTCTCTCTCTCTCTCTCTCTCTTTGATTTACCAGAAGCAACACGTGTATAACAAATAAATAATATAAATTTTTATAACTAAAATATTTCCAAACAAATAAAGCAAGTCTGCCATTATATTTTAAGTCTTTTATTCGCGGGTACCATTTGTAAAGCCATCAAGAAATTCTTTAAGCTCGAAATGCTATATATATATATTATATATATATTAACTTTACTTTCTATCTTTCATACACATACTTCGTAAAGTTGTTCCAAGTTTTGGTAAATGTTTACAAATTTTGAAAATTAAAATTTTATGGAATAGGAGACAGAATGCATCTGAAGCCCTAAAGATTTTTGCTTGAAATGCTAATAATATTTTTCATATCAGACTCGTTTTAACCCTTTAGCAGCCGGACGTGTTTTCCGAGACTGAACAAAATCAGTAAAGTGACACTGTGCACTGAAGAGTTAAATAGAAGTTTGCTTAACCCTTTATCGGCGGCGGGTCTTTTCCCGAGACTGAATAAAATCGTCTGGCGTTAGCCATAACAAAATCAGTAAAGTGGCACTGTGTACTAAAGGGTTAATGGAGTAAGTAAACCATTTCATTTCAAAAAATGCTTCAGGTCATCTCAACTCTTCTCAATTTTTTTGTTTTTTATAATATTAAAACTTTCTCTGTATACATACTCGCGTTTATAGGACCGACGTTCGATCTTAGATTTGGTGTGAAATCTCTAGAAAGCTTTAAGTTTTTTACATTTTGAAGGCAATTTACATTCTGAGACATAAAATACATTCAGAATCATTACGAGTAGTTCAGAAATGAACAAACAAAGTTTATGTCTTCGGGGAATTTGTCAAATAAAAAAAATCTTTCAGAGAATTCCTGGCGAACAATGACATGAAATAGTTAAGGACAGTTTCATCAGATCCTCACTAATATTTTTTATGATCGTTGGCTGCCCATCACCAAGAGAAATAACAACCAGTCAGGAAGGACAAAAACTGGCACCACGCTGAGGTCAGCTAAGGCGGCCCTGCCCTAGCTTTCAGATTATTATTACTAGTACCATCAGGATTCGAACCCCTGCCCTCTAAGTGTCTTCACTTCGCTTGTAAGGAAAAGGTGTACCCACTGAGTCACTGAGTGACGAGTGCTGGCTCGCAGTCACTGATAGATAACGAAATCTCGAGGAAAAGAATCCAATTACTTGTTCTTAATTTTTATGGTTTTGTTGACAAATTAGCAAAATGATATTGTCTGCTTCTCATTTGTAAAAAAAATAGGATCCTGTTTACTTCATTTTACGTTTGTTATTTGTTATCATACAACTATTTTATTCGTAATAGAGTTTGTGGAGGCGACAAACAAATCCCTATGTACGGTATATCCAAAACTTTGTTTGGACTTTAGACTAATAAAATAATCAGGCCCAATTTTGTTGAAATTAAATTATTTACTTAGTTCATTGTAAACAAAACTGGATATGATCATTTTGAACATAGTGGGTAGGGCCTACTTAGTCTAAAATTCAAACCAATGTTTTGTTTAAATTAAGTAGTGAGCTTCATTTTTTTTCAGTGCGAATTACAGATATTTTGCGACAAATTCCATACTATTCAAAATTTGTTCCACATTAAATTAATTTTGGGTGAATGAACCTCTCAGTTACGGATGTTACGAGATGTCAGTTTATACACTAATGATTTCAAATCATCGAAGCACTGTGCAGAGGTCGAAAAGAAGACCTTAAAAATACGAGGTCACATTAAAAGACAGTTCCAATTTCGAAACAAGGAGATTGTAATGTCTTTTTACAATTCAATTGTTAGACCTCAACTCGAATATTGTGTGCAGCTTTGGTCTCCGTCCTTTAGCAAGGATATAGATCACCCACGAAACACTTTCATACTCCATAAGGGACAAGTACACGGGGATAGATACAGGAACCTCCCACTGATATTCCTTGGCGGAAAGAGATTTTCTCTACTCTCGTGGTGGTACAACACCGCGAAGTATCAACGACTCAATATATCAAATGCTGATAAACACCGTTCACGGCGGAAGACCCAAGTTGAAACTCGACGACATTTAAAGAGTTGGCAGACACATACGCATGACAGCTATCCAATTACAGAAAACACGCTCATACACTTGCTGCCTTGTTAATATGTCTAAGAAAAGAGTCGAAAATATTTTGTAGAAACACATAATTTCATAACGAACAAAAACTTTTAAAAAAATGTATGGCATGGATTAGGTGAGGTAGAGTTACGTTTCTACCGTCACGATTTCTTTTTTTTTCTCTTCTTTCTCTTGGGTGGCTGGATGCACGGGACACGTGAGGGCATGGCGTGGAAAATCTGATTTCTGCTTTTAATTTCTGTTTCCACCCCTTTCCTGTAAAAGCATTTCATCACTTTGCCGGCGTGATGGTTTTGCGCGTACTTGGGTGTAGACATGGAGAGTTTAACATTTACTTCTCTCTTAATCCTTTTGGGGCTAGCCTGAAGTGGGTCATGTGATCTTTGTTGGACCGATACCTTGGTAAATAGAGCTGTAAATATTTTGTATAAAATTAAAACCATAAGTTCGAGGTTTTTCTGACGATACCAAGTGTTTCATGTGCGAGCAGCACAAGTATATTATTGGTTAGTTTACACAGCGGTGCTATCTAGTGTACGATTTCTGTCTGCATAGTGTAATTATAGAGCTACTCTATATATTTTCCTTTTTCCTGTAAAATTTCCTTGGCTACTTTTCCAGGGTCAAGGTATTCTTTCAACCTTTTTCCGTACCGGGACGCTTTTCTATGCAGTTTCCTACTACTGCTAGAATAATTAAAAAATTAACCAGTTTAATAACAGGAACCTCCCGAATGGACCGAAAAATCTTTGAGGCTTCCTCTTGTCCTTGTAACACTCTTTCTCTTCCCTTCTCTCTCTTATATTGCATTTTTAATAAGTTTAATCCGTGTATCGAAGCAATAGACACATTAAACTACTTTGAGAAATCATATAACATCTCCATAGCGACGCAGTGTCTCATCCCAAAGCATGTAATCTCATTAGTAAACAATTTCTAAAACCCTCTCCCGAATTCTTTTGACCCTACAACAACGCCTCATAGTTATTCTAAATAAGATTAAACAATTTCCCAGAAATGACTCTCTCTCTCTCTCTCTCTCTCTCTCTCTCTCTCTCTCTCTCTCTCTCTCTCTCTCAGAAAATAACGTTG
>JAJOZX010000086.1:2062500-2255000 GCA_023014485.1 Bathynomus jamesi | reverse complement strand
GTGTGGCTTACAACTTTACCACACTACTCCCAAATTCACCGAGATGCAGATGTTGATTATTCTGACGCACCTTTCTACAGCAACCAACTGATATTTTCGTCTTAAAAGGATTTTCATGTTTCCCAAACTATTGACTTCCCAACTGTACTATTCCTGAAAGCTAGTAAAAGCTCACGTCCCTTACACTTGGGACAAAACGAAGAAGTGTTAAGTTTTTCTTTAAGGTGTTCGAAATCTAAACCTAGAACGGCCAAGCTCTGAAGGAATTGTGAAAAATGCTCTGTATGAATTGGTCCACAATTAACCCACCCCTTATTTCTCCAGTCTAACTATAGAGTAGATCAAGTCCAGCCTAGAGGGGTCAGCCTAGAGATTCCGGAAATGGTCCAGAGCGGGCAGATAAATTGAGGTCCACAGTAGGATTCCTCACCAAACTAGGTTAGGGCAATCTACCTTTACCTTTGTTAAGCTATTAGTTGATGCTGGGTCTTAGGCCACAATGTAGGCCTAAGTTGTCTGACCCAGCTTAATTTAATGATATCTACGTAAAACTGGTTAAAAACACAATTAGTCACTTAACTGCTAGTTATTAGAGAGTCTCTTTTCTCCTTCCTGTTTAATTGTCGAGAGCGTACTTGCTGGTGGGGATCTTTCTTCGGTGTCTGTTGTTGTCCCTTCTCCAGTTGCGTCCTGTCGCCCCGTTCCTCGTTTTCGTTCTCCTTTGTTTCTTTTCGCGGGCTTTTTCCACCAGGCGTCGTGTTGGTTTTTTCCTCGGTTGGTTTATCGGTAAGTATATCTATACCGAGCACGCTTTGTCACACAGTATATAAATACTAGTGTGGAGAATAACTCTGGTGAGCAACCAATTGGTTTCATCCACCAGAGTTATTGACATAAAAAGGAATTTAATAATTGTTTTAGATTAACTACTACCTACTCAGTGAACCATTTCGTTACCTCCCAAACTACCCACTCATCAGTTTTCCATATACTGGGGGCCCCGGGAGATAAAAATTTTGGTGTCATTGTCACCAATTTTTATGTCTGAGTGTAGACTAGCTAACTATTTGACTGTAAATGCTGTTAATCTGATTAACAGTGCCTATCCTCACCTTCTCATGAAGAATGTGTAGCATTTAATTAGAAGAGAAAATATACATCCATAGGATGAAACTATCTATGGTCTTTACCATAAGAAAAGAAAAGTGAAAGTTAGAAGATAAAATTACAATTCCCCAGCATCTATTTTTTGTTGTAAAAATAGTCGCGCCTTTAATGCTGTTTGTCGCTGAGGTCTTGTGTCTGTCAATGTTGTAGTAGGATGCGTTACCACTCCTACTGTCAAAGGAATAGTTACTGGAAGTTCAGTGTCTCCAGTTGTTACTGTCAGTGGAGAAGGTTCTCCAAAGTCCTTGTTTGGGTCCAGACTCTAAAGGGTACAAAAGAGAAATGTCTCTTGTTGTGTCACCCGTTGAAGTCCTTAATTTGACCACTCTTGTTACCCATCTGCCCCTGGTCTGAGTTCTGAAACTCTAGCCAGAGGCCAGTATTGTCTTGGAGTACTGTCATGTATGAGAACAAGGTCCCCTACCTTAATTGTGTCAGACCAATCCTTCTTAGTCATTTGTTTATGTCTCTCCCTTAGACCCATCAAGTACTCAGTTTTCCACTGTTTAATAAAATGAGCTTTAACTCTAGTTAAATGTTGTAACTTAGTCTGGAGCTCATCATGTCGTTGAGTCCAGTTTGGGTCTTCTGAAGAGTCTATATTGTAGTCCGGCAGGAGACTAACTTGTTCTCCCCGAATCAAATGATTTGGAGTTAATGGTTCCGGGTCATTAATGTTGTCACTCACATAAGTGAGTGGTCTATTGTTGATGATGTTCTCAATCTCAGCCAGGAGAGTGAGCAACTCAAATAAGTGTATCTGTTTTTTACCAATTGCTTTCTTCAAGCAATTCTTTACTGTTTGTATATTTCTCTCCCAGATAGAACCATAAGGAGAGGCAACTGGAATATACTTCCACTTTATGTTTGAATTTTGTATATATAATTGTGTGAGTTCATCGCTTAACAAGTCGTGGATGACTTGTTCACCAGCCTTAAAGATATGTAGCATTGTCAGTCCAAACTGTCTTTGGTACTGAATGTCGTGCACAGAATCTCTTAAAGACAGCAAACAAAAGATTCTGCTGTAAGGTCCTCCACAACATCCAAATAAACAGCTCGTGAGGCAGCACATGTAAACAGTACAATGTACATTTTTTGTTCAGTGTCAACCACCCCTACAGTCAATGCTCCTGTATAGTCAATGCCTACAGTCTCAAAGGGTCTGTGAGAGTAACTCTCTCCTCTGGCAAAGCAGGAGGATTTGGTTTCCTATAGGGCCTAGCATGAATACGCCTACATGTGACACACTCACTCAGGACTGTTTTAACAGTGATCCTTCCCTTGGGTATCCAATAAGTTTTTCTTAATGTAGTTAGTGTCTGTGGTACCCCGATATGATATACATCATTGTGTGTTTTTCTGATGATTAATGTTGTCAAATAGCTAAATCTAGGTAAAAGGATTGGATGTTTGCTTTTGTATGACAGTTTTGATTTGTCTAATCTCCCTTTACACCTTAGAAGGCCTTCCTCATCTCTGAACAAGTTTAGATCCACAACTACTGATGGTACAGGTTCTTTGTTTGTTTCCCATTAGTCAAGAATTCTAACTCTTTATTGTACTTTTTGTTGTGCATGGCCTATCCATTATTTGGTTGCAACTTCTGTATAATTATGATTGTTTTTATTTAGCTGTTTGTTAATTGTAGTTAAACAGTTGTGAGCAAACCTCAAACAGTAGCTGTGACCCTGACAAGTTTACTGAAGTCAGAATAACGTTCATAATTAGTGATTGGTTCAACCTTTTCATTTGAAAAGATTAAATTTAATGTCAAGTTAACTTGTTCCACAGGCCATTGGTCTGTATTACAGAGCCATTAGGTCCCATAAACCAAGTTTGTTTGACTTCAACAACTTGTAGGATAAACCTCTGGTCAGAAAGTCTGCTGGATTTTGTTTAGTTGGAACAAGTGAAAGTTTACTTGTAGGCTTCCATTAGCTTCAGCTATTTCTTTTAGCCTATTTCTTACAAAGATATTCTTACTATTAATGCTATCATTCCGTATCCAGCAAGACAAATCTGACTGTCAAGCCAGATGTGGATATCAGTTATGTTCACATCATGGTAAGCATCCTTAAGCAATGAAATGGTTTTAATGGCTAATGCAGCAGCCAATAGTTCCAATTGAGGTATGGTTCGGGTAGGTTTGAGAGGTGCAACTTTCCCTTTTGCATAAATTAGATGACTTTCTGTAGGACTTACAGATACGCACAGCACCCATAAGCTTGTGTGCTTGCATCAGCAAACACATGAAGTCTCTGGGGCTTATCCCTAAACCCACAGCACCTTTGAATTTTAATGTCTGCATTTTGTTAAATCAGCAGCTAACTTCTTCCAAGATTTTTGATTTTCATTTGTTATTGGATCATCCCACCCAACATTGTCCTCCAAATTTCTTGGAGGAGAATCTTTGATTTTATTGTTGAAGGCAGGAATAGACCCATAGGATCAAAAATTTTGGAAGCCTCTGATAATATTTGTCTTTAGTGTTTGCTTCCTCATCAAGTTTAAAACCTTTAGTACAGATTGAATCATGACTGTTAGAAGTTGCATCCAAATACCAGTTCATACCTAAAGTTTTAACTCTGTCTGATGGCTCAGTAAGACCATTATTATCCTTTAAAATCTTTTTGTTTAAATCCTCATCATTTGAAATCCACTCTCTAAGTTCAAAGTTACTTTGTTGCATAATGTTTTGAGAGTGTTCATAGACTTCAGATAATTCAGATTTTGTTGTTGTTGAGCCTATTAGATTGTCTACGTAAAAATGTTCCTTAAGGAAGTTCAGTGTTAAAGAGTTATTAACTGGTTCAAATGATGTCCAATTGTCAATGCTAATAGGCTAGGTGAGCAATTGGCTCCAAACAACACAACATTAAATCTATAGGTTATGAACCCTTTATTCAATCAAATGGATCCTTGAACCATAAGAACCTAAGTTGGTTCTTATCATATTCATTTTTAAGATTTATTCTCAAAAATGCCTTTGAAATGTCACTTTGTACGACATATTTATCTAACCTGAACCTCAGTAAGATCTTCACAAGGTCAGAAATGAGATTAGGACCCTCAATCAGGCAATCATTCAAACTGTGTTTATCACTGTCTTTGAGGCTACAGTTATATACTACTCTGAGTTTGTTGTTGGGGCATCTTGTCGATAAACCCCCCTGTGGGTTAAATAATGACAACCATCTTTTTTAAAAGGGTTATTTGTTACTTCTTCAATGAAGCCTTTCTGTAGCTGTTCTTTGAAGACATCACTGTACTTTTTAATATTATTATCTTGTTGAGTTTTTTCATTACTTTATATAAATGTCCTTTAGCTACTTTGAGATTATCTCTTAAAGTTGGACAATTATTTCCAAGGTAACTCAATAAAATAACTATTGTCTTTGCACTGAATGGTGTCTTCAAATCTTTCTACCATTAACTGATCTTCTGAAGTTTGATTTGTGTCATGTATACCCACAGATTCTAGCAACCATAAAGTTTGAATTGCCTCATCCAAAGTTTCATTTGATAATGATGAATTAATGTTCTCAGTTGAGAATATTATCAAAGTGTTGCTATTCTTACAGGTGTTATGTAGGACTGAGTTGAGGCACATAGTATTTGTTGGTCATGAACTGTTTTGGTTTAGGTCTAGGTTGTATTCTGATAGGTCACCCAAAGGGGCTATCCCTGATGGAGTCTGAATAGCTATACCATTACCTATCTCTACTATGCCCTTATGAATAAGATTAATATAATCTGCCCCTATTAACATTTCATGTTAGCTACTGTGTTGTTTGTGATATGTCTATCAGCTATTTTGTAGTGTTTTCCCAAATGATTTATGGTTTGTTCTAGTTTGGGTATAACCAGTTTGTTTTGTCCTACTTTAGAAATAATAACTGCGTCAATTTTCTCTAATTTATTTTCTAAATGTAGTTCCAGGTCAATTGTCTTATAGCTATTTTTGTCCGAGTTATCCTTAACAAAGGATGCAATATTGAGTTTTTGTTCATTCGGGTTTGGTGTCAAACCCAATTTATTAACTACATTTTGCGAAACAAATGTTTGTTGAGAACAACAGTCTATAAGACATCTCACTGGAGTGGTGCTACCCTCACTATTCACCAAGTCCAAAGTAATAGTTGGTAAAAGAATCTCAGTGTTTTTTGTTACGTTGTTTGAACAAACAGAATGTCCCATGAAAGTGGCATTTTCTTGATTACCTTTGTTTGGTGGAGGTATCTTTTGAGTTTGAGTACCATTGTTTGGACACTTTGGTGAATCACACATTGATGAGACATGTCGTAAACTTTTACAAACTTACACTTGAATCTTAACCTAGATTTACAGTCTTTCTTATAATGTCCCTGGCCAGTACACTTTTTACGTAGGTTCAACTGTTCACATCTTTTAGCTCTTTGGTTAAAGTCTGAATATTTGTCACACCCAGTACTACTGTGTTCATTACTTGCACAAAATTTGCAATGTAGTGTGTAAGTTGAGGCAGCAGTTACATTAAAGTTCTGTGATGTAAGTGTTCGTGTATTACAGTTGGTCACATTTGGTTCTACAGTATCAAGTTTTGTCTGTTTGTCTGTAGCTAGTTGGTCTCTGGGAACAGTTTTTGGTTTATCCATAGTCTGGGTCTTATTTTGTGTTGGAATATTTCTCAATTTGTAATTAGTTAGGATATTGGGAAAGTGTTTTCTGATATCTTCAAGATTAGGATAATTTTCTCCCGTCTTTAGAACTAAAATCTTTAACCCTCAAAGGAAGGCACCTAAGAACTATGCCTTGTATAATCCAAGATGAAGCTTTAATATCTATTTCATTGCTAACCAGTTGTCCTATAATAGCTTCTAATTTTGTATAAAAATTTTCCATATCACTATGGTTATCTTTTATGGGTGCAAAATAAAAAATTTGTTGAGATAATTCATATACAATCTCATCTTTATTAATGTAATTACGTTTTAAGAGATCAATAGCTACTTCATATGAATTCCCTACGGCTGGTAAATAGGCTATCAGGTTATAGGCTGGGCCTTTAAGGAAACTAGTTAAGTAGCTAAACTTATCAACAGTTGAAATATAAGGTTTATTACCTATTAAACTCTCAAATTTGTCAATGAAAGATGGGAATTGTACCGTGTCCCCTTCAAATGTTGGTACTAGCAAAATGGGTAACTGAGCCCTCAATTCTTGTGACTCAGGATTTAGCATGCCACTTAAATTTTGTTGAAGGTTAGCTCTACTTTGATTAAAATCATAATTAGGTTTATTTGGTGTTAAGTCAGTTAAACGAGACCGTAGTCTCCTTATTTGTTGTTCAATTGAGACTACCTGATCATCATTATCAGCGTAAAGGTCTATCAATTGTTCTTCAGCCATTTCGGATTCAACTAACTCTGAAATACTCTCATCAATGGCTATTATTTCCTTCTTTTTAGTTTCCAATTTAAGAATTACACACTCTAAATCTTCCTTACCTGGTTGTGTAATATTGTTAAAAGTGTTCACGGCCTTTGTAACAGCTCCCAACTTTGCCCCCCTTTTCTTTTTTAACTTTTTCAATTCCGCACTGTCCATGTTTAAGTCAAATTGTTTAACTGGGGATCGTAATGAAATAGAGGACAAGAAGAAATTACCAGAGAAGAGAGAGCACAGACAAAACGGTCAAGTTTTAAATTTGGTTTAATCCCCCCCCAAGTAATTATGTGTCACTCAGGTCTAAGCTTATAAGAGAATGAGACTCCTTAAATGTAAATGTTTCCTAGTTAGGCCCTAGGTTGTAGACCTAATTAGGCTTGATTAGGTTAGGCTTAGGCTTAGGCTTAGGCTAGACCATTTAGCCTAATTCTGCAATTTTTTTGTTAAGTAAGGTTAAGGTTTGTAAATTCTCCCCACACGGGCCACCAATGTGAAAAATGCTCTGTATGAATTGGTCCACAATTAACCCACCCCTTATTTCTCCAGTCTAAATATAGAGTAGATCAAGTCTAGCCTAGAGGGGTCAGCCTAGAGATTCCGGAAATGGTCCAGAGCGGGCAGATAAATTGAGGTCCACAGTAGGATTCCTCACCAAACTAGGTTAAGGAAATCTACCTTTACCTTTGTTAAGCTATGAGTTGATGCTGGGTCTTAGGCCACAATGTAGGCCTAAGTTGTCTGACCCAGCTTAATTTAATGAATCTACGTAAAACTGGGTTAAAAACACAATTAGTCACTTACTGCTAGTTATTAGAGAGTCTCTTTTCTCCTTCCTGTTTAATTGTCGAGAGCGTACTTGCTGGTGGGGATCTTTCTTCGGTGTCTGTTGTTGTCCCTTCTCCAGTTGCGTCCTGTCGCCCCGTTCCTCGTTTTCGTTCTCCTTTGTTCTCCTTTTCGCGGGGCTTTTTCCACCAGCGTCGTGTTGGTTTTTTCCTCGGTTGGTTTATCGGTAATGTATATCTATTACCGAGCACGCTCTTGTCACACAGTATATAAATACTAGTGTGGAGAATAACTCTGGTGAGCAACCAATTGGTTTCATCCACCCAGTTATTGACATAAAAGGAATTTAATAATTGTTAGATTAACTACCTACCTACTCAGTGAACCATTTTCGTTACCTCCCAACTACCCACTCATCAGTTTTCCATAGAATGTTATTTTTTTCTCTTTGACTGGGTTCGAAATCCCAGCTGAGCCTTGCCTTCTGTACTCATTAGTTTCTCTGTCTATTATATTGGCTTCTCTCTTTTCACTATTGTCATTGTAACATTTCAGATCATGTATTTCAGATCTTTATATTTTATTGTTTGTCAGACAGAAGTTTTATTCCTGCTAATCGTCAGAAACTATTCACCGAATCGAGTTAGCCTTCTATAGCGATTGTTAGAAAATCTAGAAGAGGAAGAACCATTGTTGTCCCAAGGCGATATGATGACTAAGCTGGTTGATGCAGCATTGCTTGTATATATTAAGTTAAGGTGTGTATATATATCCATCTCATAATTGTAAGGTTAGCGAAAAATTCACTTAATTTAGAGCTAGCATTTTTGGGCTCTTGTGGCATCATTGTTTGGGCACTCTTGTGGAATCATTTTTTGGGGCGCTGCGCGTCTTTTCTACTCGTTTGTGGAATGCGGTACTTACAAGGTGTGGTCTTATAGAGAGCTCTCTTGCAATTCAGTTTGGTTGTTTAGATACAAGATTGTTGCATCGTGCAATGGTGCAGGTTGTATTGTTGTTGCAAGGTTTAGAAAGAAGACCATAAATAGTGCCCCTTTTGTTTTGTATCTTAAATTCATGCAACTGAGGCCTAAGGTAGGCCTACATCGAGTCAGCAACCCTGAGGTAGGACCTAATAGGACCTCCAAGTCCGTAAGTTTTTAATCTAGCTTAACTTGGGCTGTAGGTTGAACTGGCCCTTCAGAGCTTGGCCGTTCACGGCTCAGCTGGGATTTTGAACCCAATAAAAAAATAATAACATGGTCCTTCAGAACCGGATTCTAGCCCAAGACTGAGTCAGTGACTATTTTTCGGCAAAGTTCTGATTGTGCAAATTGTAGCCCAAGTTAGGCCTAGACGGGTTGAGCATAATTGAGTTAAGATCCCAGGGTAGAAAGTTTGGTCGCCCAATTGCAAAACTTGCCCACTCGTCTGTCGTTGTTTTGGGCCTACATTTTTACCGGTTTGGTTAATTTTGGTTTATTATTCGTAGGCGAAGGTTGCAGACTTCGGTGCGCCAGTTACTTGGGTGGAAAATTTGGTATTCCATACGGGTGGTTGGTCAATACCCCAACCAAGCAATTCAGTTTATTTGAGAAAAGCAAAATTTGCGTTTGATCAGTTTGGTTAAGTATTTTTGCCAATTCAGCTTATTTGGCATTGAGCCCAATTGTTGTTTGCACTGAAGATCTAAGTGAAGTAAATGTTAAAATTGAGGCTCTTGTAGGAGAGGATGAAGGAGAAAATAACAATTTACTTTGAAGAATTATTGATGATGTAATTAAAGTATGCCACCGAGCAGAAGAGTTTAGCAGCTCAGTACAGTTAGAGACCAGGTCTAATAATGAAACAAAACCCTCAACAAATGGTGTTTGTGAAGTTAAGGTTAACAGATCTGCAGTTCAATTACCGAGGCTTGTACTCAAAACATTTTCTGGGAGTATTCAGAAATGACAAGGATGGGCAGACAGTTTTCAATCAGGACTTCATTCTAGTCAAGTGTTAAATGCGGTGGAGAAGTTTAATTATTTGCAGTCCCTCTTGGAAGGGGAGGCAGCAAAGACAATAGCAGGATTAGCATTAACAGAGGCTAATTATAATGTGGCTTGGGATATATTAAAGAAACGGTTTGGTAAGCCAGAGATCTTAATTAAAAGCCACCTCCGTGAACTTTTAGCTATACCTCCTGTTAATAATCCCAATAGTGTCAAGGAGTTACGGCAGTTATATGATGAATTTGAAGTTAGAACTAGGTCCTTGGACAATTTGGGTGTAGGAATGGAAAGGTATGGTATAATGTTGGTCACTGTACTGGAGTCTAAATTGCCTAGCTCAATTTTGCTTGAATTAAGTAGGGGACACTCTACAGAACATGTGTACATCCCCCTTCAGCAGATGTTAAGTCTTTTAGGCACAGAATTAGCAAGACGAGAGGGAACTGAGTTTGCACAGTGGGATGTTAAACAAAGGGACAAAGGCAGGCACAGCACCAAGGTTTCTACAAAAGGAATAGCCCAGGTACAGTGTCAGCTCTACATGCATCCTCTGAGAATAAATTAAAGGGAATCAAGGAATGCATATTTTGCTAAGGCAACCACAAGTCATATAAATGTGAGGTGGCTGAGGCTTTACCTTTTGAGGAGAGAAAGGACAGGGTAACTAAGTCCACAGCATGTTTTAAATGTTTTTTGAAAGGTCACAGAGCAAGGTTTTGTAAGTTTAAAATTTTATGCAAAAAATGTCATGGCAGGCATCAGCCATTATTGTGTGAAAACACTCCTAGTAGGCCTACCCAGAAGTAGAGACATCAGTGGCACATTAGGGTGTGTCAATTTGGGAGGTGAAAATTAATTTTTGCCAATTCCTTCACTGAGGGGTTTTAAAAATATGTTTTTGGATGTGAAGAATTCAAATCTTCTATTATTTTTGTGATTGCTCAACACTTAGCTTGGTAAATCTACGTTTGATTAAAAAGCACACAAATTGCTCTCGGAAAACAACATTTATTAATTCTAGCTTCTCAAAATGTCAGGTAATGCTATAAAAATTTTAGTTTCTCTGCATAAAACATATCCTAGTAATCATAAAACATATCCTTGTAATCATAAAACAACATTAGAAAGTAATGACATCAGTAAAAAAAAATATTTAAACAACAAGTTTCATAAAGTCTTGCTTTGATTCGTTCTTGGACATCAGCCGCCGACTTGCTTCTTGGCCTCTGATATAGCCTTCACGTTTCTCATGTGTATACACCCTGCCTGCTGCCTCTGTGACTTGTTTTACACACCTCTCTATTGACTGAGCATGACAGGGCCACTGTGGAACTTGCATAGGCTTGTCAAAGAACTTCTTTACTTCCGCTGTAGTCAGTTTACATGCCAAAGGAGGTTCAAATACCCCGTCAGACTAGTCTGTCAGCTCCAACACGGAAGAAGCACTGGGGTTGATGGAAGGTGTCTTCCTGGGACGTACAGAAAGATCTCCAAGTGTGTCATCATCTCCACCCCTCATGTCAACAATCTTTTGGACACCAGCTCTCCTCTCCTCACTGTCATCTGAGCACAAGAGTGTCTGGATTATCACTTCGCTGAATGCATACCATGCTGAGTGCTTGATGGTTGGCAAAACAGCATCCACTACAGCCTTCTTTTGCAGCCTAACTAGCCGCAGCTGAAACAAGATGTGGCGTGGGCCTTCCACCCAAGAGTGTTTTACTTTGATGTTGAACCAACAGGGGTAGTACACACCAACAATGTATTCCACTATCAGTCTTAAGTTGTTGAGGGTTTTGCCTTTAAGGCCATGTTTTGAAACCCATATGCGACAAAGCCTGTTTGCTGTTGTCAACCACCTTGAATGGCTCACTGGACCAATTTCAAGAAGGGCCAGATCTGTGGGAAGTTCTCCTGTCCTTATGGCCTGTGTGATCCTATACCCGTACGCTTGATCAGTAGAGAGATCCTTTACGACATTGTCACTCAGTGAAGTAAGAGGCTCTCCAATTGAGAGTTTGGTGAATGAAGGATCAATTTCAAGTTCGGTTGCAGTGTCTAGCATCTTGCTAATGTTACCTGTCCACTTGTTGTTAGACAAGGTCTTCCCATCCAGTGCTGTGATCAAGTGTCGCAGGGGTAACTCGTTAGTGTGGAGGGCACAAACCAACCAGATCAGCTTACGGCAAAGCTTGACCTCTACCCAATGCATGGAACCACCCTCCCAGCCAGTGTTAACATTTGTAGAATCACCTCCAATGGCTTGCAGGCTTTTATCAATGCCCTTCTTCTTCATGAAATCTACAAGATTATCAGCAATAACTTCAGCAGGTTTTTTTCTCGTTGAGCCTTTCTCAGGAGTGAAGTGGTAGAGATATCTTCCACCTGGCTCACTGCACACAGAATAATGCTCTTCTTTGATGATGCTGGGGAACTGACGATCTGAATTGTCTGCTTTCAGCATAACTTTAGTTGCATCTTGACGGCCGTCAAAGAAGATGCAGTCAGTTTCACCCTTCTTACAAAGATCATCAAATTCCTGATCCAGGGATCTCATAACTTTTTCTTGGGCCCTCTTGACTTTATTGTGATCAACTACAAGTCTCTTGTCTTCTTCAGTGATCAAGCCAGCATCCATAAAGGCAGCAGTGGTGATGGCAGCTGTGGCACGCAGGCCAACACCATATCTGATGCTATGCATAGCAACATTAGGTATTTCTAATGTGTTGTACTCTGGCTTTTTATTGAAAGTTGAAGACGTGCTTGGTATTTCTAATGTCACTTCATAACTTCCATCCTTTCCATCTTGAGCATCAGCTATTTGTTCTTCATTTTCATCATCAGAGAAAATTATTTAATTTGATGGCATTGAAACATCCTGCTTACTTGTCTGCTTATATTCAGCAAGCCTTCTTCTTTCGTCTTCTTGCCGCTTCTGCTTTTTGACTTGTCTGTTGTGCTCAGGTTGATCTGGCAAGCCAATCTGATGTGGTCCAATAGAACCAGACTTGTCTCTCTGACCTTTAATGAAAGCAAGTTCCTTCACAGGGATCTTCATCTCCCTAGGGCATGTACAGTTAATGTGAGTTTCGTTTTAGCAACCAGCATCTGCAAGGCAGCCAAATTCAGAGCAGAGAACAATTTTACACTTGCAACTGAGGATGTCAAAAAGCTTGTCAAGTTTTGCAATGAAAGCCTCTTTGACATGTAGCTTTCCTCCCAAGAGATATGTTTTTGGCCTGCTCCCAGCTCTCTTGGATCTTGTTTAAGATTGTGACTCGTGAATTTACAACGGGGGCTACAAAAGAACTGTTTGCTCGTTCCCACTTTTCAAGCACTTTAGGGTAAATGTCCTTTGCAAGACTGGCTGCTGGGTAGTTTCTCACATCCTCACCACTTTGTTCTCTTAGCAGTAGCCCATATTTCAGAACGTCTCGCAGAGTTGGGAGTTCAGAGGGCAACAACTCTCTACCAGTTCCAATTAGGTTGCTCATATGTGTGAATGTCCCCAGTCTTGTCCTCCTTTTAGAAGCCATTGTAGGTCAATTCCCACTGGTTAGGATGGTAGCACTGACGGACAAGTAATCTTCAGCACACTGATGAATGTGTTTCAACCTGTGAAATAAGCAAAAACAGCAGTGCATTATAATACAGCATATATAATTATTAATATAATAATTATTATATAATTCCACAAAAAAGTCAAAAAAGTCACTATTTTTATGTAGCTTCTTACCAAGCAAAACTAAATTATATTAAATTAACAAAAATATCTTTAGAATTCCTAAGTCATGCTGCAACTTTTTAATACCCCTCATATTTGGAATTTGAAAGTTGAAAAATTCGACACACCCTAGTGGCACATGCCACTGCTATGAAAGGTAGTAAAAGTAAAAGGGGATTATTGCAAACAGCTCCAGCCTTATTAATTGGGAATGATGGAAAAGCTACTGTAAGAGTGTTGTTTGATAGTGGTAGCCAGTGTAGCTTTATTAAGACCAGAATTTCCAGAAAATTGAAGTTTAAAGAACTTAAGAGGGAAAATTTAAGAATATCTGGGTTTGGGGGTTCCGTTCAAAACCGAACCAAAGTTAAGAAGGTAGAAGTTCTGGTTAAGGGGGTGTTACCAGAAAGTCCCACTATCAAGGTCCAAGCTGTAGATATTGAGGAACTTTGTGCTCCAGTCACTACTTGTTTAGATATGGCATATGTCCAAGAATTGCAAGTTAAAGGAATTAATTTGGGCAATAATAAGTTGAAGGAACAGAAGATATTAGTCTTTTGATTGGAGCTGACTATTATTGGGACTTCATCACTGGTAATATTGTCCGCACATCTCGAGGCTCGGTAGCTATTGAAAGTAAGCTAGGCTGGATGCTACATGGTAGCTATTGCAATGAAATGGAGGTTAAAGCTCTTTTTGTTAAGATTGAGGAGAACAGCCATGGTTTGGAAAGGCATTTGAAAGCGTTTTGGGAACTTGAATCCATTGGCATAAAGGACAAACAGGCAAGTACAGTGAACAGTGATGTTTTAAAGCAATTTGAAAAAGAGATTGGGTTTAGAGATGGTTGCTATGAAGTTGGCCTCCCTTGGAAGGATTCTTGCAAACCCGGTTCAAACCTTCAGCTAGCTAATCGGAGGTTGGAGACTTCATTGTACAGGCTAAGAAAAAATGAGTTGTTAATTGAATAAAATGAGGCCATCCTAAGCTATGTAAGAGAGGGCTATGCTGAAAGGGTGCAAAGTGAGCTGGTGAGCCAGGAGGCACATTATCTGCCACACCATGCAGTGGTACGGCGAGATAAAACTACCACCAAACTGAGGGTAGTTTTTGATGGCTCAGCCAAGACAAAGGTGGTGTGTCCTTGAATGACTGTTTGGATGCTGGGCCAAATTTAAATGCAGATTTATTTTCCTTGTTACTGAGATTCAGGTTTGGTAGAGTAGCATTGACTGCAGATGTGAAGCAAGCCTTTTTGCGGATAAAGTTAAAACCAGAGGACAGAGATGCAGTAAGGTATCTGTGGGTGGATACGAAAGACTTGTTGGAAAATGAACCTAAGGTTCAAGCATATAGAATGAAGTCAGTGTTGTTTGGCCTCAGCTCTAGTCCATTTCTGTTGGCAGCTACTATACAGTACCATTTTAAGAAATATTCTGAAGTCTATCCTAACACTATTGAACACATAAGGAAAAATTTTTATGTTGATGATTTGCTATGTTCCGTGAATAATGCAGAAATGGCTAAACAGATATTCATGGAGGCTAGAGCTATAATGAGGGAGGCTGGCATGGAGCTTAGAAAATGGCAGACCAATCATTCTCAATTACAAGAGTTTATGAGTCAGTCCTGTGTAGTACCTGATGCAGCAGAAAGTATTGAGGATTCTGGTATTAAGGAGTTGTGGGCAATAGACGCAAAAGTGCTAGGCATTGTTTGGCAGCAAGGAGAGGATTTGTTTACCGTCAATGGGAAATCTTTAGTAGAGCTGGCTGAGAATGAGACAAGGTGGACAAAACGTACAGCTCTTAGTTTGGCTTCAAAGGTCTTTGATCCTCTTGGATTCCTGGCTCCATTTGTGATAAACTAAAAAATTTGGTTTCAGAGCCTCTGGGAAATTGGACTTGGTTGGGACCAAGAGTTATCTGATCATATGGTGGTAAGGTGGAAATATTGGTTCAAAGAATTGGCACATCTTGAAGACATTGAAATCCCAAGATGGTACTTTGGAGAGTTGAACAATAGTCCAGACAATTTGGAGCTGCACATCTTTTGTGATGCAAGTGAGGAAGCCTATGCAACTTGTATTTATATAAGAGGCACATTGAAAGAGGAAGTAAGTTGCAGGTTGGTTGCTGGAAAGAGCAGAGTAGCACCTATGAAAAGACTTTCTGTTCCAAGGTTGGAATTGATGGGTGCAGTTATTGCTAGTCGGCTTGCAGTTACAGTGCAAAAGTCTTTGGCCCTCTATGAAATTCCAAGCTATTATTGGACAGATTCCACTATAGTTTGGCACTGGTTAAGAAGCCAGGCAAGGAAATTGAAACCATTTGTTGCCAATAGGGTGGAGGAAATTCAAGCACACACAGATCCCAAGCAATGGAAGCATTGTCCAGGCACCCAAAACCCAGCTGATTTACCAACACGAGGAATTTCAGTGAAAGATCTTGCACAGTCAAGTTTGTAGTGGAATGGGCCAGAGTGGCTAAAACTTGGAAGCGAAAACTGGCCTAATCAGCCTATTGTAGGAGAATGCCAGGCTCAAGAAGAATGGGTGAGTGAAATGAGAAAATGCACTGTGAACAGTTGTCAAGTTATGCAGCAGGACCCCATATTGAGGCTTGAGGACATTAGCAGTCTGAAAAGGTTGTTAAGAGTGATAGCATGGGTATATAGATTTACCAACAATATTAAGGGAGAAACAAGAAGGGAAGGAATTCTGAACAGTAAGGAGATTCAGCAAGCCAGGCAATACTGGGTGGTATATGTGCAGAAGGAAAAATTTGGTGAAGAGAGGGAATTGCTCATCAGCCGTCCATTACAGGTTCTACCAACACATTCTGCTCTCAAGGGTTTGGATGTGTTTTTGGATAGGGATTTATTGAGAGTAGGAGGTAGACTACAGTTTTCTGGGCTTCCAGAGGAGAAAAGACATCCAATTTTGCTACCTTCTGGGGGCACTTTGTGGAACTTTTGATCCTGGATACTCATCATAAGTTGTTACATGCTGGAGTTAGAGAAGTGATAATAGAGATCAGACAACAGTTTTGGATTCCCAAAATTAGACAAGTAATAAAAAAGGTCTTGCATAAATGTGTGGTTTGCAAGCGTTGGAGTGCAAAGCCTTATTATGAAAGGTGGCTCCACTTCCAAGAGAACGGTGTGTCTATACTGCCCCATTTGATGTAGTGGGAGTAGACTTCGCAGGTCCAGTCTATGTGTATGAGCGTGACCGGACAGCTCATACCAGGACAACTCAGACCCGGACAACTCAGATCCGGACAACTCAGACCCGGACAACTCATACCCAGGACAACTCATACCCAGGACAACTCATACTCTCTTCATCAATTACCACCCCAATGTTGATCTTTTCATCTATATCCACCCCGAAAGTTTAAACTCTGCAAATTAACCAAAATAAGATAAGAAAACAATAACAACAAATTTATTATTTATTGCAAACATAATAAATAGAGAACCATTATTTACATAGGATAAAATTTGAATGCCCGGTTAGGTCAACTGTACGCCCTTGACGATTGGTTAGGTTTAGTCGTGATATTTTCGTTAGTTTTAACAAAAATATCACGACTAAACCTAACCAATCGTCAAGGGCGTACAGTTGACCTAACTGAGCATTCAATGAACCCAACCGGGTATTCAGTTGACCTAACCGGGCATTCAATGAACCTAACTGGGCATATATATATATATATATATATAAAACTTGCATGAATTTTAAATGTTTAAATTTAATTTTTAATTTTACAAAATAAATGTTTTCATTTCAAAATGTTATCATTAATAACTTGCATGAATTCTAAATGTTTAAATTTAATTTTTAATTTTACAAAATAAATGTTTTCATTAATTTTTCATTTTTTTTCTGGTCCTAGGTATGAGTTGTCCTAGGTATGAGTTGTCCTAGGTATGAGTTGTCCGGGTATGACTTGTCTGGGTATAAGTTGTCCTGGTATCAGCTGTCCTGGTATGAACTGTCCTAGAACCGTGTATGAGCAAGGGGAGTCTAACAAAGGTTATATATGTCTTTTCACATGTGCTACCACCAGAGCAATCCATTTGGAGTTGGTAAGCAACTGAAGTAGTGATGTATTTCTTTTGGCCTTTAAAACGTTTGTGAACAGAAGGGGTTTCCAAAATAAAATCATATCGGATAATGCAAAAACCTTCGAAAAGGCTGTAAAGGAACTCCAAGAAGTTTGGTCCTTGCTAAAAGAGGAAGGATTCCATTCCTACTTTTCACACCAAGGGGTACAGTGGGAGTTTATTGTTGAGAGAGCACCATGGTGGGGAGGATTTTGGGAAAGGCTAGTGAGAAGTGTAAAGTGTCCATTAAAGAAACTTTTAGCTAATGCTCATTTGAGCAAAGAAGAATTCTGCACTGTTTTGTGTGAAGTAGAAGCAACGGTGAACAGTAGGCCTATCACTTTTGTTTATAACAGTATGCAGGATGCAGATCCATTGACACCAAATCATTTTCTTTATGGCAAACGATTAACATCAAGCCCCAGTGTGCCAGAAGACTTGCAGCATATCCAGAGCACTCAAGGAGAGTTAACCAGAAGGTCAGGTACCTTGAAGAGCTACAAGATCAGTTATGGAAGAGGTGGCAGATGGAATACTTGCCAGAACTCAATTATTACCCATCAGGCAATGTAAAGGGCTCCAATGCAAATTGTATCAAGGTGGGAGAAGTGGTAATGATTGGGGATGAAAGACCAAGGCAATGCTGGAAGCTTGGCATAATTGAAGAGTTGTTTCTTGGCAAAGACAATTAAGTTAGGTCTGCACTGGTAAAGACTTCAGGAGGAAAATTAAAGAGACCTATACAAAAACGCTATGCTTTAGAAATCAGCAAAAACACGGATAGTCAAGATGAAACATTTGAGTTACAGCCTCATGGAGAAGGCTTGGCTAAACTTGCAGAAGGTAATGACAACGGTGTACCGAAAATTCCACCCATGAAAATTCCACCCACGAAAATTCCCCCCAGTAAATTCCACCCAAGGAAAATTCCACCCACAGAAAATTGCACCCACGAAAATTGCACCCACCCAAAGAAAATTAGTTTAACCAATCGTCATTGCCGTACAGTATAAAGAATCCTCCTCTCTTAATATATAAAAATAAATAAATAAAAAAAATTTATTGTTTTTTATTTATTTTTTTAGGTTAATTGTACGCCCTTGACGATTGGTTAGGTTAAGTCGTGATAGTTTGGTTAATTTTTGCTACCCGCGACTCGCACGAAAAACCTGTCAGATCATAAATGAAAGACTGAAGAGACTAGTGGAGCGCTATAATAATACAGATAGTTTAGAGTTCCTCAAGAGCATTGCATGCAATCTTCATTAAACGTCGAATAATTGTTTTTTAATATATCTTTTACTTATAAATCTTTTACTTTTTACTGTAATAAATTTAAAATAAATCTTTTACTTTTTACTGTAATAAATTTAAAATAAATCTTTTACTTTTTACTGTAATAAATTTTTAATAAATTTATAAATAATAATACACATTTTAAACAAACTAATTTTCTTTGGATGGGTGCAATTTTCGTGGGGTGAAATTTTCTGTGGGTGGAATTTTCCTTGGGTGGAATTTACTGGGGGGAATTTTCGTGGGTGGAATTTTCATGGGGGGAATATACATGGAACCATGACAACAATGCCTCTTCGGTGGGGAGTGTTAGAAAATCTAGAAGAGAGGAAGAACTATTGTTGTTCCAAGGCGATATGATGACTAAGCTGATTGATGCAGCATTGCTTGTATATATTAAGTTAAGGTGTATATATATCCATCTCATAATCGTAAGGTTAGTGAAAAATTCACTTAATTTAGAGCTAGCATTTTTAGGCTCGTGTGGCATCATTGTTTTGGCACTCTTGTGGCATCATGTTTTGGGGCGCTGCGCGTCTTTTCTACTCGTTTGTGGAATGCGGTACTTACAAGGTGTGGTCTTATAGAGAGCTCTCTTGCAATTCAGTTTGGTTGTTTAGATACAAGATTGTTGCATCGTGCAATGGTGCAGGGTGTGTTGTTGTTGCAAGGTTTAGAAAGAACACCATAAATAGTGCCCCTTTTGTTTTTTATCTTACATTCATGCAACTGAGGCCTAAGGTAGGCCCACATCGAGTCAGCAACCCTGAGGTAGGACCTAATAGGACCTCCAAGTCCGTAAGTTTTGAATCTAGCTTAACTTGGGCTGTAGGTTGAACTGGCCCTTCAGAGCTTGGCCGTTCACGGCTCAGCTGGGATTTTGAACCCAATAAAAAAAATAATAACAGCGATAAAGCAGTCAAGAGGTCCAGAAAGTGGCACAGCGCTTAGGCCAATTACGCTAACTCCTGAATTGTTATTACCATCACCATTCGGGAATCGAACATCCGACTTCAGTGTCTTCACTTCGTTTATAAGGAAACGGTGTTACCCAGTGAACTATGGGCGTTACCTTTAGACTTCTGTACTCACATAGTTACAGATTAAACTTACAGGTATTATAGTACGGTTATTGTAGTTTTCTATAATACACGTATGTGAAGTCGTGTTCAGTTTTAGCTCACACTGTGGAGACCCTTCAGTTACTGATTGTTCTTGGATGATTTTGTAATTATGAGGTTTCGTATTTGGTGAATTTCGTTTGTACATTTAGTTTGTATTCAAACATTATATATTCCCCTCTTGAGTCCTCACCTTTTGTTGCGTGTATATTTGCGCTGTGTGAATAATTGCGCTGTTCAGTTAACTATTCATGAATAGGAAGAAAATTCTAGGGTTTAGGTTATTACAGTGTTCACTCAGTTATCCGTAATTAAGGGGCGGTCCATGATCACGGATAACCCCATTTCATGGTTAACTCAGTATACTCCGCCAGTGGGTGGATGGTGCAGCCGCTGTTGCCCGCCACCACTGACTGGCCTCCCACCTCGCGTGCCACCACACACAGTATTATTCTATTACAGTATAATATGCAATTAAATAGTTTGTACTCACTACAAGACGTGAAGATATGCGAAGTCACAATCGCACGACGCACATGTGTCCTTATGAAGCGCGGGGAGACTGGCTGAGGCGTGTTGTGGTGGGCTGACGGGAGGCGAGCCGCGGATGTAAACAACGCGCCAAATCACGTTAACTCGGTGTCATAATCATTGATAGCTGCGTGAGTACTGTATTCAATATTATTAATTTTACCATTATTTTCTTAGTAATGCGAGTGATTTTTTTTTTCGTTCTTGACTTAAGTAATAATAATAATAATAGTAATAATAATGATGATGATAACAAAGACAATAATAATAATAACTGTATAACCATTTGTAAACTCGCTGATTGTAGTCCGGTGGCCGATGAGGGTAACCTTAACTTTGAGTACACATGCTATTTTTTTCACTGAAACTTGTTATCTAGTTCCTTAGGTCTTAAAAACGGTTGTAGAACAGTTCATACCAGGACAGCTCATACCAGGACAACTTATACCCGGACAACTCATACCTAGGACAACTCATACCTAGGACAACTCATACCTAGGACAACTCATACACAGGACCAGAAAAAAAAATGAAAAATTAATGAAAACATTTATTTTGTAAAATTAAAAATTAAATTTAAACATTTAGAATTCATACAAGTTATTAATGAAAACATTTTGAAATGAAAACATTTATTTTTAAAATTAATGAAAACATTTATTTTGTAAAATTAAAAATTAAATTTAAACATTTAAAATTCATGCAAGTTATATGAAACAGCCTTCAAGAAAGACATTTTGTCGGAAGAATTGTAGTTTTCAAGCTAACCTAACCTAACCTAACCGAACACTAACTGTTTTAGAAATTTGATAATAGGTAGTAAGAAACCTATCCCGAAGATAAATAAGATTTAGGTTGGTTGGTTTAATTTTAAATGCATTGGTTGGTTGGTTTAATTTAGGTTGGTTGGTTAAAAATAGGTTATATAATTTTGTTAAATACATCTTATTTCTAAATTTTTTATTTTAAGTTGTCCTAGGTATGAGTTGTCCTAGGTATGAGTTGTCCTAGGTATGAGTTGTCCGGGTCTGAGTTGTCCGGTATAAGTTGTCCGGGTATGTGTTGTCCTGGTATGAGCTGTCCGGTCACGCTTAAAAACAGTTGAGTGCCACTTTGGCACTATTGGGCAACTCAAAATAATCAAAATTTTGCAGTCACCATTTATTTGTCAAAAGTGGCGATTTTTTTCAAATATACCGACATCTAAGTAACTTACAGTTCTAAATTATAGTATAATTTAGTATAAATTTAGTATAAATTATACTATATTCTGCTCGATTTTTTAGTTCATTCAGAACAAAAATTTAATGACTTACAAGGACAAAGTTGCTCGAATTTTTAGTTTATTCATAACAAAAATTAAATGACATAATGACAAATTAATCATCAACATAATTCCCTTCTTTATAACCTCCTCCCACCTGTAGAAAAGTTTTTTTATGCCACGTTCGAAGAAATCCCTTGGTTTCGAGTTTAAAAAAGCATCACTTCGTTTTCGATAGCTTCCCTGGATTGCAACTTTTGTCCATCTAGGTGGTGTTGCAGACTTCTGAATAAATGGTAGTCTGAAGGTGCGATGTCCGGAGAATAAGGTGGATGAGGCAATTTTTCCCAACCAAATGCCTCCAATTGGGCAGTGGTGATTCGAGCAGTGTGAGGGCGCATTACCCTGGTGGAAGAGAACACTTCTGCGATTAATTAATGCAGGACGTTTTTCTTGTAATGCCACCTTCAGTCGTTGGAGTTGTTGGCAGTAGACTTCAGCTGTGATTGTTTGGTTATCTGGCAGAAGCTCAAAATGAATAATTCTTTGCATATCCCACCAAACGCATAGCAAAATTTTCTTTGGATGGGGTCAGTAGGATGGGCGCAAAAGGAGAGTGTGCAATGCAATTGCAAATGTTGATCAATGTTGCATAAGTTATGCAACAAAGAGGGGAGGGGAATGTTGCAAGAGCAACAAAGGTTATGCAACTTGGAGGCGGAGTTATCTCCCAAGAGAAAGAGAGGAGAAGGAGAGAGAGGAAGAGAGGTGTTCGCCTAGCAGGAGCCAAGCGCATATTAAGACTTCAGCCGACCGGCCGTTGTCTTAATATGTTCCTAATCAGCCAGCTGGCTTAATCAGCCAGTTGGCTTATCAGGCTGAGCTGCCAGATTGCGCTATTTATATAATTAAAGCATATATTCTGGCTTAACCAGCCAGTTGACTTAGAAGGCGTAAATGTCTTGTTCAGGTCTACATTATTGAGTTGCTAGATTGCGCTATTTATTTAAGTAAAGCATATATTCAGACTCTCGGCCAGTTGGCATAATCCGTCAGCGGGCTTAATGTGCCAGTTGGCTTAACCCGCCAGTTGACTTAGAAGTCCTAACCAGCCATTTGGTATAATTAAATAATAATAGCGTTTATATATACAACCAAAAGAATTAAATAAAACACCACCACATCACTCTGTTTATTTAGACGAATTATTGGATTGGCATAATCCTAGTCGGAGGTGTACGTGCATTTGCGTGCGTTTGTCCCATCAGCTGGCTTAAACCGCCATTGGGCATAACCCGCCAGTTGACTTAGAAGGCTTAACCAGCCATTTGGTATAATTAAATAATAATAATAATAACGTTTATATATACATCCAAAAGAATTAAATAAATCACCATCACATCACTCTGTTTATTTAGACAAATTACACTGTGTAACACTGATTCTGTTTATATAGAATTTTTTTATGTTTTTATATGCATTTGTGGGCGCTGAGTCCAAATCTGGGCTTGGTTTGTGTGTATCATCAATGGTTTCAGAGATAATCCATTTTTCATGTTTTACCAATATAATGTTGTTATGGGCGCAGCAATATCAGAATAATCAGGAATTGTTGAGAACAATCCGGATGTTCGTTGACAGTTTCTTGCTCTAGAAATTGCCCGAAACTTCCACTGTGCTATATAAAGAAGAGCGCAGAGTCTGAGAAGTCAGTAAGTGTGAGCACACAAAGAAAGCAGGTTGTTTGTCTGATGGTTACAAGCACTGACGTACTGTGTTTCTGTGCTTCTCTGTGCTGACAATTTGAGTGTTATCGATCCTTTTTTATTGCGAACTATTTCAGTGTTGTGAATACATCTTTTTCTGGATTCTGTAATCTGTTGCAGATTTAATAACTCTTCTCTCTATATCTGTAGGTTATGATTAATGTAGTACAGTTTGGTAAAGAGAATGGCAACTAGATCTTGTAAACACTCGCCGGATATATTCTGCTACGTTTGTGGTATTAAATAGGCCCCAAGCAAGTATGCACAAGACTGTGAAAGGCACCAAGTTCTGGATCGCGTATCGGCTCTATTTTGGTATGCCTATGGGTGACAAGATAAGCCCTGGGCACCCACGTGATCTGTGGAAGCTGCCGCTCCACACTTGAAAGGTGGCTGCGGGGAGTACGCAAGGCAATGCCCTTTGCGGTACCCAGAATATGGAGAGAACAAAGAGCCCCACGACGATTGCTACTACTGCATGGTAGATGTTTCTAAGTACAGGAAGTTAAAGGAAGGCAGACTCTTCAGTATCCAAGCATAGCTTCGTCCATAGCTCCTGTACCAATGGCGAAGGTCTTCCAATACCACGTCCACCAGAAAAGGTATATATCCATTACTTTACCTTCTGTATTTACAGACTGTGGGTCATTATGTGTCGATTTTTCTTAGTGCTGATGCTCTTCTACATATATAGCTATGCCTATGTTTTGTTTCTTTGCTTTGCAGGTTGAAAATGAGGATGCAGCTAGCTCATCTGAGATGTCGGCTGGTGAGGACAGTCATGATGAAGAATATACAGTAACTTTCAGTACAACCCTCACTTTCCAAATCAGAGAGAATTGGACGACTTAATTAGAGATTTGGGTCTGACGAAATCAGGGTCCGAGCTTCTGACCTCCAGACTCAAAGAGTGGAATTTGCTTGGAGAAGACTGCAAGAGCACTGTATACCGAAAGCGGCATGAAGAGTTTGCAAGGTTCTACGATGTCAATGGCTCTCTCTGTTATTGCAGCAAGGTTAATGGTCTATTCACAGCTATTGGGTTAACACATATACCCTCAGAGTGGCGCCTGTTTTGACAATTCAACTCGGAGTTTAAAAGCTGTTCTACTCCACAATGGGAACAAATATCCATCTATACCAGTTGCACATTCTGTTCAAATGAAAGAGGACTATGAAAATGTCAAACTGCTCACTCAAATCAGGTATGAACAATATAACTGGGACGTGTGTGGTGATTTCAAAATGATTGGTTTCCTGTTAGGTTTACAAGGAGGGTTTACTAAATATTCATGTTTTCTTTGCCTGTGGGATAGCAGGGCTTCAACTGAGCACTATAAAACAGTTCAGTGGCCTCCACGTGAAGGACTGCAACCAGGAAAGTACAATGTACTCTGGGAACCTCTGGTGAAGCCTGACATAGTTCTGCTACCACCTCTCCATATTAAGTTAGGTCTAATTAAGCAGTTTGTAACTGAACTGCGTTAGATTTTGGAGGGGAAGTTTTCCAAGATTCGGGTCATGTTCCCTAAACTCTCTGAGGCCAAAGTCAAGGCTGGCATCTTTGTAGGACCACAAGTCAAGGCGCTGTTGAATTCAAAGAACCTTGAAGCCAAGATGACTCCGATCGAAAAGAGGCATGGTGTGCTTTCCGTGATGTGGTTCGTGGGTTTTTAGGCAACCATAAAGCACCAAACTATAAGGAGTTAGTGTCAAACTTCATTAAGTGCTATGGCAAAATGGGGTGCTGTATGTCTTAAAATTACACTATCTGCATTCACATCTAGACTTTTTTCGTGATAACCTGGGCGATGTGAGTGAAGAACATGGCGAAAGATTCCATCAAGATATTCAAACGATGGAGAAAAGGTACCAGGGCCATTGGGATGCTTCCATGATGGGAGACTACGTATGGTCGCTGATCAGAAATGATAAGAATGTTCATACGCGGAAGTCGCGTTCTTCAGTGCATTTTTAAGGAACGCACACTGCATAACGAGGCTTGTTATTCTCTTATCGGTTCTCCTCATGATATATATTATATCCTTTGCGCCATTTTGGGTTTGTCAAACAATTTTGGCTCAATAAACATTAATTTTCAATAGTGTTTTTATTTTCAGAAAATATTTGTTAGCCTATATTTATGAAACGGTTGATGATACAGCAAAACCAATATCATTTTTGGAATCAGCGCCCCGAAATCATTAAAAAACGACAGAAAAATCACAATAAATAGAAAAATTTTCAAATTTTGTTACCCAGTGTTATAGGACCCAATTTCACGAAATATATTGAAAATAAATATACATTCCTATACAACCGAAGGAATATATGCAATAAAAAATAATAATAGCATAAGAATTACGAACGAGGAGTATATATATAATAAAAAAATAATAATATACAAACCCTGACCAATCCAAATTGTTCATTCTAACGAAGGCCAAACTTCTCACCCCACCCTAGACCTACAGTTTAACGGAGATTCTGGACCTACCCGAATTGTTCATTCTGAAGAAAATCAAACTTTTCACCCCTCCCTAGACCTACGGTTTAACGGGAATCCAGCATCCCCAGCATTTTCTCATTCATCTCTTATACAAAATGCCTTCAAAACTTTTCTTTTATTCCAAGAAAGACAAAAAAAATATCCTATTTGCTCATTCCGTCGAAGGTCAAACTTTTCACCCCACCCTAGACCTAACGTTAACGAAGCTGGACCTACTCGAATAAATCCCCTATTATTACACAAACACACACACACATATATATATAATATATATATATATATATAATCAGATGCATGAAAAGACCCAATAGCAAAATATATACTAACACAATTCGAAATCAGCCAGTTGACCTAATCCACCACGACCTACAGTTTAACGGGGAATCCGGACCTACACGAATTGTTCATTCTGACAGAGGTCAAATTTTTACCCCACCCTAGCCCTACAGTTTAACGGAGAATCCGAACCTACCAGAATTGATCATTCTGACGAAAGTCAGACTTTTCACGCCACCCTAGATCTATAGTTTAACGGAGTTTCCGGACCTACCCGAATTGCTCATTCGAACGAAGGCCAAACTCTTCACCCCACACTAGACCTACAGTTTAACGGAGAATCTGGACCTAACCGAATTGTTCATTCTGACGAAGGTCAAATTTTCACCCCGTACTAGACCTACGGTTTAACGGGGAATCCAGCACCCAGCATTTTCTCATTCATCTCTTATATAAACTGCCTTCAAAACAACACTTCTTTTTATTCCAAGAAAGACAAAAATATCCGAAATGCTCATTCCGTCGAAGGTCAAGCTTTTCACCCCATCGTAGACCTACAGATTAACGGGGAATACTACTACAGTAGATCTAGTTGGCCAGGTGAAGTAGTGAGTTGACTTCTTTCACTCTCCATCTCACAGGTACACCCGGATCATCGGGATCTTCTTTTCTATTCCATGGAATTTTAGATCCTCCCCTTTTCCGTACCTTAACAGTTGAATTTTATCAGTGTTAAACTTCATCTAAGAACCATGCAATATCTCCTAAACTTACTACATCATTACCCCTAGCCCATCCTTCATACATTAAAAAAGTTCTACTTTATAGGCAAACTTTGTTTAGCATCCCCCAAGATTGTTCATCCCGGCAAAGGTCAAGCGTGTCACCTCACCTTAGACCTACAGTTTAACGTTGAATCTGAACCACGTCTAAAATAAAATGTTAAAACACTCCTTAACACAATAAAATCTAATTTCGAATAAAAAATTTTAAACAGTCAAACCATACAAAATATCACTCGGAATTGTCCTGAAAATGAAAGAAAGAAAAAATATAAACAACAACAATCAGCCCACCTATAAAAATATAAAAATTGATGAATATATATATATATATATATATATATATAATAAAGTAAAAACAAATTAATTTATCAAAAGAATTTAAGAAAACAATTTCCCAATTTCAATTAAATAAATTTTTATCTTTTTTATAACAAATTTTGCTTTTTTTATAAAAACTTTTGCTTATTTCGAAGTCTCACACACTTTATATACGACAAGCATAATAAACTTAAACAGTCCGAATTTGACCCAGTATAAATTAGTGTCTTTAACGATTATTTTTCGACTTTAAATCTTAAAATTAACTTAAAATTATAAAGCGAACTAAAACTACAAAGCGATGCCTGTAAATCCATTATTTACATCCAGTCAAAAAATAATCTTAAAAACTCGACTAGATTCTGAAAAATTTTGCTACTTCTTTATTGAATCTCTTAGAATGCTCTACTATATATATATATATATATAATATATATCTATATATATATATATATATATATATATATATATATGTATATATATATATATATATATATATATATATTACCTAAAAATGCGTCACCATACGCTCAAACATTTTAAACCTTACCGTATAAAATTCATGTCACAATCTACTTAAACAACTAAAATAATTTAATTCATATAAGTAAGTGTAAAATTTATTTACTAAACATTATTATTATTATTATCAAAATTATTACTAATTCAGAAAATGTAAGCACAAAAAAACTTTAAACACAACATACGTAGGCTTTTGACAGGAGCAACAACAGTCGAAAGAAAGAAAAAGGAAATAGGACATCGGACGACCAATACCAATTTTTTTTTTTTTTTTAATTGCGTCTCCCTCTCTCCGACGGAACGAAACGAAATCTAAAGAAAACGGAATGAGGAAGGAATCAACGCGAAGAAAAAGGAAACAAACAACTCTCAAATTTCGACTCTAATTTTTGACTCCACATTATTACGGTTTCGACAAGACAACTCAGAGAAATTTTGAGTCGGAGCGGCTTGGAAATCTAGACTCCAACGAGAAGAAAAAAAATTTGACCACGAAAATTACGAAAATGCTCGCTGTGAGAAGAAATTTTGAAAATGATGGGCGCCATCTTGAAAAACAGTTACAATGATTTGTTAAGGAATGACAATCGAAATTTGCTTGCAAATGGGTTAACACAATGCATCTTACTATTTAAATAATCGAAACAGAATATTTATTAAAATTCTAATACGGGTAGCATCAACTTTGACCGAAATATAAGGCGACGTGGGAAAATCCTTATATTTATATAAAGGAACATCGTGTGGCCACCAAAATGTCGTGTTTAATTTCTTTTTGGGTCCATTCCTTCATTATTATAATTCATTATTTACTCTACTTTCTATTCATTTTCTCACTATCTTTCATTTATCGTTCTCTTTACACTCGTTTCGCTGTGCTTTATAAATACGGGTAGCACGTGACCGAGTTTGAGGCACCATTATGACTCGAACAATGGAAAGGAGACGGGGGGGGGATTAATTATACACTAATTACACTTTACTAACTTTTATTTGCCGAAACGCTTTTAAATAATTGGTGTAATGCGAGGGGGGGGGGAGTAACGTTAACATTTTAAGTCGGAAAGAGACGTAATACTATTCTAAATTTACAACTACATCGTAACACACAAAAACACCTTCTTAAGCCCAAGGCCGTCCGATCACTGAAGGGCATTTCTGCCCAGCCTCTAGAACATGTTCAGGCGTTGCCAACTAGTATAGCCAAACAATTATTTAACGTAATTACATTTTTATTAAATATTATTATCTTCTGTATTAAAGAAACATTATTAAATTCTTATAAACAAACATTTGATTCTCAATTAGACATTACTACACAACAGCACGGGGGGGTGCAGAAATTACGTCATCGTCCGGATTCGTCCTCTCAACCTACGATCAACACCCAGCATCTTAAGCACCAGGATACCTAGGGGCTTCCATTTATGTACCACCCAACCAGACATTCATTTTCACGAGCTAAACACATTTTTATTCACACTCCGTCTAATTCTGTTTATTGTCAAAAACATTTAAAAACGTAGAAGATTGGGATGGATCCAACAATAAAGAATTATGAAATGCTTCGATATATATATAAATATATATATATATATATATAAGATCTACTAAGTCCTTTTTCATCCGGTAGTTAAAAGAATACATTCATTTTCACCTCTTCAGTCTCATTTGTTTAAGGTTGAAAATTGAGTGTCAAACGCGTTGCAAGAGAGCATTTCCCTCCTCCACCAAACGGTCATGTATAGCGGAGAGCGCAAGAGAGCAACTCGCTCCTCCTCCAAGTCAGGTCTAGAGACGGAGTCACCAGCTTGACCTCCGTGTGAAGAGAGGACGAGGAGAGGGGGACACTAACAAATGGTCAGAAGACAACAATATGGCATTTAACAACGAGAAAGTTGAACTGGAGATATGGTAGAAATTAAGTCATTAAACAGACTGCATATAGGTCAGATGAGCCGTGTGTACATGACTATGTGCGGTGGAGAGTGCGAGAGAGCAACTCGCTCCTTCAATAAGCTGTCATGTGTGGCGGAGAGCGCAAGAGAGCAGATCGCTCCTCCACCAAGCCAGGTCTAGAGACGGGGATCACCAGCTTGACCGCCGTGTGAAGAGAGGACGAGCAGAGGGGGACACTAACAAATGGTCAGAAGACAACAATAGGGCATTGAACACCGAGAAATTTCAACTCTTGAGATATGGTAGAAATGAAGAAATTAAACAGACTGCATATTAGGCCAGATGAGCTGGGTGTACATGGTTATGTGCTGTGGAGAGCGCAAGAGAGCGGCTCACTCCTTCACCAAGCCAATCGTAGAGTCAGGGACTACCAGCTCGACCTTCGTGTGAAGAGAGAACGACACGCGGAAACACATCGTGGTATACACACACACACATTTTATTCATGCAGTTAACCGTGATTCACTGTCGTCAATTGAGTTAACATGACCTACTAATTGTTACCATCATGCACTTCTAAGAATCAGAAAAGAGACCTTTATTAGCGATACTTTAAAACTTGGTGCACAAGTTTTAAAATATTGGAAAGAAAGATCCCCGATTTTATGATTCTTAGAAACTGTGAGGGGTGTGAAAGGCAAGGGGTAACTCAGACATACCAGTAGCCAACTTCACAACGGCCTACGCCCGCATCAAGCTTTGGGGACTACTGCATTCTCTTGGTCGGAAAGCCGTAATCCTGCAGGACAATAGTAACACTAACTCGGGGCGTAATGATACATCCTGGGATATTGTCAGAGACTTAAATGACCGTATCTCCCGTATCTCAGGACCGCCACAACAGTCAAAGTTGAGGTCTTCAAAGGAGGCTAGATGCTTGTCTCAGTACATTACCAGATGTGCCGGGTGTACCTTGTTAGTTATGTACAGATGAGAGTGCAAGAGAGCATCTCGCTCCTTCACCTGGGTGCAATATGCAGTCTGTTTAATTTCTTCATTTCTACCATATCTCAAGAGTTGAAGTTTCTCGGTGTTATTTGCCCTATTGTTGCCTTCTGACCGTTTGTTAGTGTCGCCTTCTGCTCGGCCTCTCTTCACTCACAGGTTAAGCTGTTGGCCCCGTCTCTATGCCTGGCTTGTTGTAGAAGCGAACTGTTCTCTCCGCCGCACGTAACCAGGTACACCGGTTCATCTGGTACCGTCCTGTTCCAGGCATAGAGTCTTCTCTTGAAGACTTCAACTTTGTTTCCTGGAACGTTTCTGAGGTCCTTAGGAGGCTGGTTAAAAGTCTTGACTCCCTGACAACCAAACAATTTTTCTTCAGTGTTGGGGAGGTTCCCTTGTCAGGTCTTTAGTTTGGAAACGCTACATATTCTGCCTTTTCTATTGTCCAGCGTTGCTTGGTTGGTTATTGGGTCTAGTTCGTAATATTGCCTTTGATCGCACTGAGAGACACTGACTGAGGCACATTGTGGCGGTATGGCGGGAGGGACCCGCCAATGTAAACACCTCCAAGTCGTTGTTAACTTCATGTCACGATCACGGATAAATGCATGATGGTAACAATTAGTAGGTCATGTTAACTCAATTAACGACAGTGAATCACGGTTAACTGCATGAATAAAATGTGTGTGTGTGTGTATACCACGATGCGTTTCTGCGTGTCGTTCTCTCTTCACACGAAGGTCGAGCTGGTGGTCCCTGACTCTACGATTGGCTTGGTGAAGGAGTGAGCCGCTCTCTTGCGCTCTCCACCGCACATAGCCATGTACACCCAGCTCATCTGGACTAATATGCAGTCTGTTTAATTTCTTCATTTTTACCATATCTCAAGAGTTGAAATTTCTCGGTGTTCAATGCCCTATTGTTGTCTTCTGACCATTTGTTAGTGTCCCCCTCTGCTCGTCCTCTCTTCACGCAGAGGTCAAGCTGGGGGTCCTGCCTCTAGACCTGGCTTGGAGGAAGAGCGACTTGCTCTCTTGCGCTCTTCGCCACACATGACAGCTTGGTGGAGGAGCGAGTTGCTCTCTCGCACTCTCCACCGCACACAGTCATGTACACCTGGCTCATCTGGCCTAATATGCAGTCTGTTTAATTTCTTCATTTCTACCATATCTCAAGAGTTGAAATTTCTCGGTGTTTAATGCCATATTGTTGTCTTCTGACCATTTTTTAGTGTCCCCCTCTGCTCGTCCCCTCTTCACACGGAGATCAAGCTGGTGACCCCGTCTCTAGACCTGGCTTGGAGGAGAAGCGAGTTGCTCTCTTGCGCTCTCCGCTATACATGACCGTTTGGTGGAGGAGGGAAATGCTCTCTTGCAACGCGTTTGACACTCAATTTTCAACCTTAAACAAATGAGACTGAAGAGGTGAAAATGAATGTATTCTTTTAACTACCGGATGAAAAAGGACTTAGTAGATCTTATATATATATATATATATATATATATATATATATATATATATATATACGTACAAATATATATATATATATATATATGATACACACAGACCGTGCATGGAACAAGGAACTCTTCTGGGATAATTAAATCCACTATAGTCCGAATAAGTAATGGTAAATGACAAATACCATAGTTTTTCTTTTTCATGATGCTAGCCCGACGTGGGCAACGGGTCACTCGCAAAGAGGTCCCATAAATATAGCTTCCCTCACCAGCTATCTGCAAAGCAGACAGGATCCAGCTTTGGGACATGGATCTAGGGTAAAGCAGCCTAGCCCTGCTACATTTAGAACCTCAATATAAGCAAAAGACTCGCTGACTTCACGTCAGATTGAATACATCAAAGAAAAAGGGGGTAACTATTATATTTTAGCCAAAAACCAAAACTTAAACCTCAACTGGCAGAATTGAGCGTCCACTTTTCAAGGCACATAACATGTCCGTTTCAAGATGGGAATGAACTCAGAATGGTCCCCTGAGTTTTTTATGATACACACAGACCGTGCATGGAACAAGGAACTCTTCTCGGATAATTAAATCCACTATAGTCCGAATAAGTAATGGTAAATGACAAATACCATAGTTTTTCTTTTTCATGATGCTAGCCCGACGTGGGCAACGGGTCACTCGCAAAGAGGTCCCATAAATATAGCTTCCCTCACCAGCTATCTGCAAAGCAGACAGGATCCAGCTTTGGGACATGGATCTAGGGTAAAGCAGCCTAGCCCTGCTACATTTAGAACCTCAATATAAGCAAAAGACTCGCTGACTTCACGTCAGATTGAATACATCAAAGAAAAAGGGGGTAACTATTATATTTTAGCCAAAAACCAAAACTTAAACCTCAACTGGCAGAATTGAGTTTAAGTTTTGGTTTTTGGCTAAAATATAATAGTTACCCCCTTTTTCTTTGATGTATTCAATCTGACGTGAAGTCAGCGAGTCTTTTGCTTATATTGAGGTTCTAAATTTAGCAGGGCTAGGCTGCTTTACCCTAGATCCATGTCCCAAAGCTGGATCCTCTCTGCTTTGCAGATAGCTGGTGAGGGAAGCTATATTTATGGGACCTCTTTGCGAGTGACCCGTTGCCCACGTCGGGCTAGCGTCATGAAAAAGAAAAACTATGGTATTTGTCATTTACCATTACTTATTCGGACTATAGTGGATTTAATTATCCCAGAAGAGTTCCTTGTTCCATGCACGGTCTGTGTGTATCATAAAAAACTCAGGGGACCATTCTGAGTTCATTCCCATATATATATATATATATATATCGAAGCATTTCATAATTCTTTAAGGTTGGATAGATCCCAATCTTCTACGTTTTTAAATGTTTATGACAATAAAAAGAATTAGACGAAGTGTGAATAAAAATGTGTTTAGCTCGTGAAAATGAATGTCTGGTTGGGTGGTACATAAATGGATGCCCTAGATATCCTGGTGCTTAAGAGGCTGGGTGTTGATCGTAGGTTGAGAGGACGAATCCAGACGATGACATTGTAATTTCTGTGCTGTTGTGTAGTAATGTCTAATTGACAATCAAATGTTTGTTTATAAGAATTTAATAATGTTTCTTTAATACAGAAGATAATAATATTTAATAACAATGTAATTACGTTAAATAACTCTTTGGCTATACTAGTTGGCAAAGCCTGAACATGTTCTAGTGGCTGGGCAGAAATGCTCTTCAATCATCGGACGACCTTGGGCTTAAGAAGGTGTTTTTGTGTGTTACGATGAAGTTGTAAATTTATAATAGTATTACGTCTCTCTCCGACTTAAAATGTTAACGCTACTCTCCCCTCCCTCGCATTACCCCGTTTATTTGAAAGCATTTCGGCATAAATAAAAGTTAGTAAAATGTAATTAGTGTATAATTAATCCCCCGGTCTCCTTTGCATTGTTCGAATCATAATGGTGCCTCGAACTCGGTCACGTGCTACCCGTATTTATAAAGCACAGCGAAACGAGTGTAAAGAGAACGATAAATGAGAGATAGAGAGAAAATGAATAGAAAGTAGAGTAAATAATGAATTATAATAATGAAGGAATGGGCCCAAAAAGAAATATTTTGGTGGCTAAGCGGTGTTCCTTTATATAAATATAAGGGGTTTCCTACGTCACCTTATATTTCGGTCAAAATTTGCTACCCGTATTAGAGCATTAATAAATATTCTGTTTCGATTATTTAAATAGTAAGATGCATTGTGTTAACCCATTTGCAAGCAAAATTCGATTGTCATTCCTTAACAAATCATTGTTACTGTTTTTCAAGATGGCGCCCCTCATTTTCAAAATTTCTTCTCATAGCGAGCATTTTCGTAATTTTCACGGTCAAATTTTTTTTCTCTTCTCGTTGGAGTCTAGATTTCCAAACCGCTCCGACTCAAAATTTCTGTGAGTCGTCTTGTCGAAGCCATAATAATGTGGAGTCAAAAATTAGAGTCGAAATTCGAGAGTTGATTGTTTCCTTTTTCTTCGCGTTGATTCCTTCCTCAGTCCGTTTTCTTTAGATTTCGTTTCGTTCCGTCGGAGAGAAGGAGACGAAATAAAAAAAAAAAACTTGGTATTGGTTGTCCGATGTCTCGTTTCCTCTTTCTTTCCTTCGACTTTTATTACTCTTGTCAAAAGCCTACCTATGTTGTGTTTAAAGTTTTTGTATTTACATTTTCTGAATTAGTAATAATTGTGATAATATTAATAATAATAATGATTAGTAAATAAATTTTACACGTACTTATATGAATTAAATTATTTTAGTTGTTTAAATAGATTGTGACATCCATTTTTATACGGTAAGGTTTAGAATGTTTGAGCGTATGGTGACGCATTTTTAGGTAATAAAAAAAAGTGTGTATATATATATATATATAGTTGAGCATTCTAAGAGATTCAATAAAGAAGTAGCAAAATTCATTTTCCAGAATTTAGTCGAGTTTTTAAGATTATTTTTTGACTGGATGTAAATAATGGATTTAAAGGCATCATTTTGTAGTTTTAGTTCGCTTTATAATTTTCAGTTAATTTTAAGGTTTAAAGTCGAAAAATAATCGTTAAAGACACTAATTTATACTGGGCCAAATTCGGACTGTTTAAGTTTATTATGCTTGCCGTATATAAATTGTGTGAGACTTCAAATAAGCAAAATGTTATTAAAAGATAAAAATTTGTTTAATTGAAATAGAGAAATTGTTTTTGTAAATTCTTTTGATAAATTAATTTGTTGTTTTACTTTATATATATAATATATATATTCCCCCTGATTGTTCATCGCGGCGAAGGTCAAGCGTGTCGCTCCACCTTAGACCTACAGTTTAACGTTGAATCTGAACCACGTCTAAAATAAAATGTTAAAACGCTCCTTATTAATTTTAAGGTTTAAAGTCGAAAAATAATCGTTAAAGACACTAATTTATACTGGCCAAATTCGGACTGTTTAAGTTTCCTCTTTCTTTCCTTCGACTTTATTACTCTTGTCAAAAGCCTACCTATGTTGTGTTTAAAGTTTTTGTATTTACATTTTCTGAATTAGTAATAATTGTGATAATATTAATAATAATAATGATTAGTAAATAAATTTTACACGTACTTATATGAATTGAATTAATTATTTTAGTTGTTTAAATAGATCGTGACATCCATTTTTATACCGTAAGGTTTAGAATGTTTGAGCGTATGGTGACGCATTTTTAGGTAATAAAAAAAAAGTATATATATATATATATATATATATATATATATGTTGAGCATTCTAAGAGATTCAATAAAGAAGTAGCAAAATTCATTTTCCAGAATTTATTCGAGTTTTTAAGATTATTTTTTGACTGGATGTAAATAATGGATTTACAGGCATCATTTTGTAGTTTTAGTTCGCTTTATAATTTTCAGTTAATTTTAAGGTTTAAAGTCGAAAAATAATCGTTAAAGACACTAATTTATACTGGGCCAAATTCGGACTGTTTAAGTTTATTATGCTTGCCGTATATAAATTGTGTGAGACTTCAAAATAAGCAAAATGTTATTAAAAGATAAAAATTTGTTTAATTGAAATAGAGAAATTGTTTTTGTAAATTCTTTTGATAAATTAATTTGTTGTTTTACTTTATATATATATATATATATATATATTCCCCCTGATTGTTCATCGCGGCGAAGGTCAAGCGTGTCGCTCCACCTTAGACCTACAGTTTAACGTTGAATCTGAACCACGTCTAAAATAAAATGTTAAAACGCTCCTTATCACAATAAAATCTAATTTCAGAATAAAAAAATATGTATACAGCCTAACCATACAAAATATCATTCGGAATTGTCCTGAAAATGAAAGAAATAAAAAAAATAAACAACAATCAGCCCACCTATAAAAATATAAAAATTGATGAATATATATATATATTAGGGTGACAACTTCTTTAGGGCTAAAATTTGAAATTCAAAAAAATTTGCCGGCCATTTGTCCAATGCTGCCACCCTATGAGGAAACACCGTAGACGAAATCTCATGGAATTCGGAAAGCATTTAGGGGTGCCTCGAGTCACATGAATGAAACTGTCGCGCGGAAGAAATTTCAAGAATGAACGAGTTTCGACAACGCTTCAAAAACAAAAATGTTTCGAGAATGCAAGTGTATTATATAATTTAATAGAATTGTTTCCTTTATTCATACTATAGATTATGCAAATCGATTAATTTATTTCATTAAATTAAAATTTTCATAAATAAATCGTTAAATAATATGATGTGTATCAATCTTTGGATGATCAGCTTTTGGTGCTTGAAGTTCATTTGCATACGACTGCCTGACTGAAAACAACGCTTAGAAGTTCTCTCCCGATTCTTTTAAGATATCTAAGGTAATATTTTTTATTTTGATACATTGATTATATTATTATTGGCGTACATGGAATGCATGGGACCATCATCTGGTCCAGATATCCTCCTATTCTCCCGCTTCAAAGAGACGTGGAATACAATTTGCCAAGATAAGTACAAGACCCTGTCAGACCTTCCATCGAGTCTGAATGAGAATCGAGAAGAACTGATCGCTTGCTGGAATCTATATCTGACAAAACATCAGCCGAGGGATGATTACCGTGAATTCTTGGAGTTGTCGATTACAATCCTTGGAGGTAATTTACCTAACTTTAGGTTTCGGCGACCTGGAGCACTTCACGAGCACGTTGGATGGCAAAAGTAATTTATTCATTAAAAATCCTGCTGCTTTCCCATCAGTTCAGACTTACAACTCGTGAAATGTCTGGCTTAAAACGATTTGTATTTTTTGCCCTGGAGTTATATGTCAGCGCGTGGTTCACGGCCAGCAGTCCTTCATCTGCTCCCGCGAACGATTTGAAGCTTCTTCAAGACCTAGCAAAGTACCACGATGAAAAGATCTCAGCATCCAGCCTTAGTGTCCTCGGTCGTCACTTATGGTACCTCAGCGAGTACTTGATTGGTCTCGCACTCTTTGATAAAGGTATCAATGCAACGACGAAAAAGAATATCGCTCGATCAATCCTCGAAAAAGAAGCTGCTGAAGATCCTCCAAAGCGAGCCCCAATACCTGCTGTTTCTTCCATTTCAACAAAGCAGCTCTCGGACTTTGCCTCGAAAGGATCAAAGCTTCTCTTTGAACTTCTAAAAATGAATGATGGTTTCTTGGCCAAGGAACCAGAGACCTGGCCTGACGACGAAGATTTCAAGACTGGTTTGACTATAGTTGAAGGACTAAAAGTCGTCAATGACATGGCAGAGAGGGGAATTGCCTTGAGCCAGGCCTTCAATACAAAGATTACGAAGAATGAAGAACATCGCCAACATCTCTTGCAGGTTGTTGAGGATCATAGGAAGTCTCAGCCTGGTACATTGAAAAAGGGGTATGGCTTGAGGAAAAGCAAGAATTAATGGGTGGTCTACAATTGAATGAAAGACACCCTGGAATATATTTAGTAAATATATTATTTACTTATTACGATTGGAGTACGCCTGCACTTAAACCTTATGAACTAAAACTAACGTTTATTTACATTAATTAAAAAAAATATTAATTTATTTTTACTAGGTAATGAATAATTAATTTTTGTTATAGGAGAATTATTTAACTCACTTGAGACACCTTAAATATTATCTGAATGACCTAATATTTACAGTACATTTTTTCTCATGTAGTAGCAGCATTGAACAAATGGCCAATAAAAAACTCCAACTTTCGATTTTTATTGTCACCCTAATATATATATATATATATATATATATATATATATATATATATATATATATTCATCAATTTTTATATTTTTATAGGTGGGCTGATTGTTGTTGTTTATTTTTTTTATTTCTTTCATTTTCAGGACAATTCCGAATGATATTTTGTATGGTTAGGCTGTATACATATTTTTTATTCTGAAATTAGATTTTATTGTGATAAGGAGCGTTTTAACATTTTATTTAGACGTGGTTCAGATTCAACGTTAAACTGTAGGTCTAAGGTGGAGCGACACGCTTGACCTTCGCCGCGATGAACAATCAGGGGGAATGCTAAACAAAGGTTGCCGATAAAATGGAACTTTTTTAGTGGATGAAGGATGGGCTAAGGGTAGTGATGTAGTAAGTTTTAGATGTTGCGTGGTTTTTATATGAAGTTTAACACTGATAAAATTCAACTGTTACGTTACGGAAAAGGGGAGGATCTAAAATTCCATGGAATAGAAAAGACGATCCCGATGATCCGGGTGTACCTGTGAAATGGAGAGTGAAAAAGTCAACTCACTACTTCACGAGGCCAACTAGATCTATTGTAGTAGTATGCCCCGTTAATCTGTAGGTCCACGACGGGGTGAAAAGCTTGACCTTCGACGGAATTAGCATTTCGGGTATTTTTGTCTTTCTTGGAATAAAAAGAAATGTTGTTTTGAAGGTAGTTTATATAAGAGATGAATGAGAAAATGCTGGGTGCTGGATTCCCCGTTAAACTGTAGGTCTAGGGCGGGGTGAAAAGTGACCTTCTTCAGAAAGAGTCTAGGGTGGGGTGAAAAGTTTGACCTTCGTCAGAATTAACAATTCGGGTAGGTCCAGAGTCTCCTTTAAACTGTAGGTCTAGGGTGGTGTGAAAAGTCTGACTTTCGTCAGAATGATCAATTCGGGTAAGTTCGGAAATCTCCGTTAAACTGTATGTCTAGGGTGGGGTGAAAAGGTTGACCTTCGTCAGAATGAACAATTCGGGTAGGTCTGGATTCCCTGTTAAACTGTAGGTCGTGGTGGATTACGCCAACTGGCTGATTTCGAATTGTGTTAGTATATATTTTGCTATTGGGTCTTTGCATGCATGTGATTATATATATATATATATATATATATATATATATATATATATGTGTGTGTGTGTGTGTGTGGTGTGTGTGTATGTTTGCGCGCGTAATAATAGGGGATTTATTCGGGTAGGTCCAGATTCTCCGTTAACTGTAGGTCTGGGGTATGGTGAAAAGTTTGACCTTCGACGGAATGAGCGAATCGGGTATTTTTTTGTCTTTCTTGGAATAAAAAGAAAAGTTTTTTGAAGGTATTTTGTATAAGAGATGAATGAGAAAATGCTGGCGATGCTGGATTCCCCGTTAAACCGTAGGTCTAGGGCTGGGTGAAAAGTTTGAGCTTCGTCAGAATGAACAATTCGGGTAGATCCAGATTCTCCGTTAAACTGTAGGTCTATTGTGGGGTGAAAAGTTTGGCCTTCCTTAGAATGAACAATTTGGATAGGTCCTGGTTTGTATATTATTATTTTTTATTATATATATACTCCTCGTTCGTAATTCTTATGCTATTATTATTTTTTATTGCATATATGCCTTCGCTTGTATAGGAATATATATTTATTTTAAATATATTTCGTGAAATTGGATCCAATAATTTGTCTAAATAAACAGAGTGATGTGATGGTGTTTTATTTAATTCTTTTGGATGTATACTGTATATGAACGTTATTATTTTTATTTAATTATACCAAATACCTGGTTAGACCTTGTAAGTCAACTGGCGGGTTAAGCCATCTGGCGGATTGAACCCGCTGACGGATATGCCAACTGGCGGAGAGCCTGAATATATGCCTTACTCAAATAAATAGCGCAATCTGGCAACTCAATAATGTACACCTGAACAAGCCATTTACGCCTTCTAATTCAACTGGCTGGTTAAGCCAGAATATATGCTTTAATTATATAAATAGCGTAATCTGGCAGCTCAGCCAGATAAGCCAACTGGCTGATTAGGAACATATTAAGACAACGGCCGCTCGGCTGAAGTCTTAATATGCGCTTGCTCCTGCCAGCCGAACACCTCGCTTCCTCTCTCTCCTCTCTTTCTCTTGGGGGATAACTCCGCCTCCAAGTTGCATAACCCTTGTTGCTCTTGCAACATTCCCCTCCCCCTTTGTTGCATAACATCTTGAAATATTCCCCTCCCCTTTGTTGCATAACTTATGCAACATTGATCAACATTTGGAATTGCATTGCACTCTCTCCTTTTGCGCCCATTCTACTGGGGTCCATTCCTTGGCTGAGGTTCAGGCTTTGTTTCACGGCTAAGCCACTGATGTCGGCGCTTAATATTTTTATAGAGGACCCTCTTTTCATCCCCACTGACGATCCGATTAAAAAACGGTGCCTGCAGTTGCTGAGAATGTGGTGATGTGCAAATATCGATTCGATGTTGAAGATTCGCTTCTGACAAATCATGCAGAGAAAATATTCCTGAGCCTAATCGTACACTAGCCTAAGTCATTCTGTATGATTCTGTATCGTGATAAAACATGTGCGAACCTGTCGCTGCGTGTATTTTGCAACATTTCTAAAACTTATTCACATTATCTTGAGGTTATTCTATTATCTATCGTCCATTTTCTAATAGAGCAGAATTTTTTACAACCTAATATTAAAAGTACTTTTAGGATATGATATATATATATATATATATATATATATATATATAATATATATATATATATATATATATATATATATATATATATATATATATATATATATATATATATAGTAAACCGTCATCCAACGCGGGGGTTAGGTTTCTCGAGAACGGCGCGTTAGGTAAATCTGCGTTGGACAAACTTAATACCTTATAGGATAAATGGGGATACGTGAACGCGGCCGCGTAAAGTCTCCCATTAATACTTAGATACATATATTTTTTATTCACACATAAGTGAATTTCCCTACCTATATTGTATATGAAATAAGACCATAATAAAATCATAAACATAATGATATTTACATATGATAAATAAAAATATATTAAATGAAAATAGCACGTATCTTTTCTTCACTCTTTCGGATGGTGCGTATGGTAGACTCATTCACGTGATACTCGCAGCCAAGTGATGCTATACTCATACCACCACGCAACTTATCTAGAATCTTCATTTATCGGCTAATGTCGTAACCTTACGACTTTTCTTCTCTTCACTATCACTTGCAGATGCTTTACGTTTTGGTGCCATACTGCTGTCTAAGGGTAATAGCAAAACAACGACAAAATACGACAAAAACAATCCAACACAACTTCACTGAACTTAACGCGGTAGCTGCACTGAGACAAAGGGTGATGTAAGGGGTGACGCGAGAGGGAGGAGATGCGGGAGTATTGGAGAGTATAGGAGTATAGGAAAAAACACTAGAGCGCGCATTGGCACGCGTACAGTACTACTGTATTAGAGCGTGTTTGGCAGACCGTGTATAACCAAATTTTCCGCTTTCGGCAAATAATTGTTCGCATTTATTTTTCCATTTATAAGCAAATTCACGCTGAACAAACACGCGTTGGACGAGGGTTTACTGTATGTATATATATATATATATATATATATATATATATATACGCATGCAGTTGACACAGCTGGAAATCTCCGAGTCAACCCCGCTTCGGGCAAGAAGTTATCAGAACAGGTAGGCAGAAACGGATCTCCGTCGGAGGACCATAGGGCAACGAAACAAGCGATACCGAAGGGAAACGAACTTGAAATGCACTAGGGGCAACGAAAAACAAAGAACATAAATGTTGTCCTGGCTAATATTCAAGGAATAAGACCAAACCAATCACTCAACAAAGTTTCGTACCTGAAAGGATTTATAGACGAAACTAGAGCGGACGTCGCATGCCTCACAGAAACTCATCTTAAGGATTGCCAAGGAAATTGTGAAAATTGTTGCGAACACTGTATTAATAAGAAAGAGATAAATAGAGAGGGTTTCAACTTACTAAGAGCGGATAGGACAGCGAGACGTAAAGGTGGCTGTGCTATGCATGAAAGTCATATGACAGAGACGGTAATAAGTAAATCAAACAGCTTTGTGGAACTCCTAGCATCCAAAATAGAAAAATTAAACGTGATACTGATAGTCATCTATAGGCCTCCAAATACTCCAACCGAAAAATTCTCGGAGACATGATGATATCAGAAACCTAATAAAGGCCATAAACCCTACACCCCCCAATATAATGATCTGCGGAGACTTTAACTTCCCATTTATAAAATACAAAAAGGTGGGTAGGAATATATATATATATATATATATATATATATATATATATGAAAATTATTTCACGAAAGTAACACGTGAAAAATATTTATGATGAATAAAACCACGAAGGAAAGGAAACACAAAACGGTGCTCAAGCGCTTTCGTCTAATGACATCCTCAGGAACACTGAAATACATAAAAGGTTCCGGCCTATATATAGGTTACAGAAATATAAATAAATAACATACATACACACAAACACATATACATATATATATATATATATATATATATATATACATACATATCTACACACATACACATTATATACATATATATGCGATAAACGGAGAAGTAAAAATAAAACTTAAAAATTAAGGATTAGAGGATTAACAAAGAGGCAAATCGATTTTTAGCACAAGATCAAATGAGTTATAAAAATAATACAAATTTATACTGGAGATACGCCCGGGTTTAACACTTGCCTTCTTAGAGTCAAGTTTCGATATATATAAAAATAAATTGAAGATTAAAAGTAAATAAAGTAGCTTACAAGTTTACCAAAGATTGAGTGTCCTACCCTTTTTATCTAGGTTTGTTTTAAAGGAATTCAAAACAACAGGATCGAGTTGAAAAAGACCTTTGCTTATGTTGAAGTTATTTGAAAGTTGAATAATGGCAGACTCAAGAATATTTCTATTGACAATATTGCTCGAATGAAATAAAACTGAAGCATTATTCCAATCAATACAGTGGGATAACTCTGACAAATGGACAAAAAGAGCACTGGACAACTGTCCTGTTCTGACGGAATATTGATGCTGTTTTATACGTGTGTGCAAATCCTTTCCCGTCTGACCTATGTAAAAGGAATCACATTGTTTACACCCAATTTTATAGATAATGCCTGAATTATTGGTAGGGCTATTTTTTACTATGATATTTTTCACAATATTGTTATATGAAATTACTACATTAATATCCAAAAGTTTAAGTACATTAGCAATGCCTATAAAGCCCGGGAAAAATGGAAGTACTAAAATATTTTTTGACAAAGTACGAGTGTTATTATTGACACGATAGAAAGTTCGTTTTGCCTTGTTGAGACAAGATTCCATAAACGCAGATGGGTAACACAGATCACTTCCAATACCGTTGATTTTTTCCAATTCGGCATCGATGTATTCCGGACTGGCGATCCTAAGGGCGCGGAGAAACATTGATGAAAAGATGGCCTTCTTAGTGGGGGTGTCATGTCCCGAGTAAAAGTGTACGTAGGACAAGTTGTTTGTTGTTTTCCGATAGATACTAAACTTAAAACCTGGGCTTTCCCTATGTACACGCACATCCAAAAATGGGATTGACTTGTCTTGTTCCACTTCTAAAGTAAACTTAATGGAGGGGACTTGATCATTTAACTGAAGGAGGAAGTTATCCAGGTCACGATTCATGGGCCAGATACACAAAATATCGTCGACGTACCGCAACCAAGGGATGCCAACCCCCAGGATTCTCGGAATGTAAGTAATTTCAAAAACTCCATATAAATATTGGAGAGGAGGGGCGATAAGGGGTTGCCCATGCCATCCCAAACACTTGTTGATAATACTCGTTATTGAAAGTGAATTTACAGTCTTTAATGCAAAGCTTAATAAGTTCCAAAACAATGTGTGAAGGTAGTGGCAGGTCATACTTATGTAATTCTTGGGAGAGAAAGTCAAGCATATCATCAATCGGCACTTTTGTAAACAATGAACAAACATCAAACTGATCAATCTATCGTTAGTTTCAGTACGTGCATTATTCAATTTTTCAGTAAGATCCATGGAATTTTTTACATGTGAATCAGAGATAGTTCCGAGAATGGGGGACAAGACTTTGACAAGCCATTTGGAGAGTTTATAAGTAATAGAGCCCACCGAGCTAATAATAGGGCGCATAGGGTTGCCAGGTTTGTGGGTTTTAATAAGACCGTAAAGGTAGGGCAGAGAAGGTGAAGTGGACATGAAACGCGGAATTAAGTCCTTATGATCTTTGAGAATGCGTTTCAAGCCACTATTAAATGATTTGATGACGTCATCCTGCGGGTTCTTCCTAAGTTTGCTGTATGTGGCGGGGTCCTGGAGAAGCTCGTTCATCTTTCCGATGTCTCAACAAGGCAAAACGAACTTTCTATCGTGTCAATAATAACACTCGTACTTTGTCAAAAAATATTTTAGTACTTCCATTTTTCCCGGGCTTTTTAGGCATTGCTAATGTACTTAAACTTTTGGATATTAATGTAGTATTTTCATATAACAATATTGTGAAAAATATCATAGTAAAAAATAGCCCTACCAATAATTCAGGCATTATCTATAAAATTGGGTGTAAACAATGTGATTCCTTTTACATAGGTCAGACGGGAAAGGATTTGCACACACGTATAAAACAGCATCAATATTCCGTCAGAACAGGACAGTTGTCTAGTGCTCTTTTTGTCCATTTGTCAGAGTTATCCCACTGTATTGATTGGAATAATGCTTCAGTTTTATTTCATTCGAGCAATATTGTCAATAGAAATATTCTTGAGTCTGCCATTATTCAACTTTCAAATAACTTCAACATAAGCAAAGGTCTTTTTCAACTCGATCCTGTTGTTTTGAATTCCTTTAAAACAACCTAGATAAAAAGGGTAGGACACTCAATCTTTGGTAAACTTGTAAGCTACTTTATTTACTTTTAATCTTCAATTTATTTTTATATATATCGAAACTTGACTCTAAGAAGGCAAGTGTTAAACCCGGGCGTATCTCCAGTATAAATTTGTATTATTTTTATAACTCATTTGATCTTGTGCTAAAAATCGATTTGCCTCTTTGTTAATCCTCTAATCCTTAATTTTTAAGTTTTATTTTTACTTCTCCGTTTATCGCATATATATGTATATATATGTGTATGTGTGTAGATATGTATGTATATATATATATATATATTATGTATATGTGTTTGTGTGTATGTATGTTATTTATTTATATTTCTGTAACCTATATATAGGCCGGAACCTTTTATGTATTTCAGTGTTCCTGAGGATGTCATTAGACGAAAGCGCTTGAGCACCGTTTTGCGTTTCCTTTCCTTCGTGGTTTTATTCATCATATATATATATATATATATATGATCCTTCTGAGTTCATTCCCATATATAATATATATATATATTATAGATATATATATATATATATATATATATAGGGTGTCCCCAAAAAAACTATACTCTTTATAGCATCATATATTTTATAATTAAAAAAAAAAAACCAAACAATATATTGTTATAGCAATTGCCAATGAAAGGTAAATTAGTAATCTAAGTGATCAAAATGTTTAGCGAGTTGTTTGCATATAAAATTTAATTAACTACGCCAAGTGCTCAAAATGTTCTCTGGCGGCATGAATGCACTTTCAATACAACAAAATCGTGTGGTCTGATGAAGCTACCTTCAAGCTGAATGGCACAGTAAATCGACACAACTGCAGGTACTGGTCACTTGATAATCCACACGTTTATGTGAATAAACATGTTAATTTACCAGGATTAACAGCATGGTGTGGTTTATCATCCAGGGGTTTGGTTGGACCATTTTTCTTTAATGGGACAGTTACCGGTGCCGCATATCTCGACATGGTGCGGATAGAAATTATACCTGCAGTTCGGAAGTTGTTTGGAAACGACGACTTTTACTTTCAACAAGATGGAGCCCCCCCTCATTATCATTGTGATGTCAGAAGGTACCTCGATGAAACGTTGCCTAACCGTTGGATAGGACGAAGAGGAAGCGTTGAGTATCCTCCACGTTCACCGGACTTGACTCCACTTGATTTTTACTTGTGGGGCTACCTGAAGGATGCAGTTTATGGTACAAGACCTGCAACAGTCGAACACCTTAAGGATGCAATTAGGGAAAAGTTCGGGACCATCACAGCATCCACATTAGTCCATGTCTGCGAATAAGTTAGTCGACGCATTCAAAAGTGAATTCATGCCGCCGGAGGACATTTTGAGCACTTGGCGTAGTTAATTAAATTTTATATGCAAACAACTCGCTATAACATTTTGATCACTTAGATTACTAATTTACCTTTCATTGGCAATTGCTATAACAATATATTGTTTGGTTTTTTTAATTATAAAATATATGATGCTATAAAGAGTATATAGTTTTTTTTGGGGACACCCTGTATATACACACCAGGACAAGAGAAGACCAGGAGCAAGCAAAAATGTTGATGGCTCTCACAAATGAGCTTTTGTTGACACAGGAGATAACAGAAAATACCAGAAAAAATAACTGCCTTGATCTAGCATTCACGAATAACACGAACTTGATTGCTGATATAAAAATAACCCTAACCATTATCTCAGACCACAACTTAATCGCGATATCAACAAATATGACGATAACATTAAGAGCCAGTCCACATATTGAGGAAAGAAGCAAATTTGGGGCCTTTAACTTAAACTCCAAGGCTATAAATTGGGAAGCAATCAGGTCGCACATGGCCCAAATAGAGTGGAGAACAGTTTTAGAGAATAAAACAACTGAAGAAATTCAAACAACCTTGGAGGAAGAGACGCTGAGAATTTTAGAAAAATATGCTCCGAAATTACAGCCAAAAGGAAAGAGGAGCTGGCTAGAGAGGCAAAAGAGAAGAATATTCTGTAAATGAAAGAGAGTGGAGGCGAAGTTAACCTACTGCAAACTGGAGGGTATCAATAGGGAAATACAAGCCCTGATTAAGCACCATGAGGGAAGAGGAAAAGACGGTAGAAGCAATAAAGGAAAATCCAAATTACTTCTAGAGCTATGCGAAAAGGAAAACAAAAACGCGCGCTGCTATTGGGCCCTTAAGGAAGAGAAATAATGAACTAAGAGACGATCCAAAAGAAATATCTGAAACATTGAGAGCCCAGTATGAATCAGTTTTTAGTACCCCAAAATGCGATAAAGCGATACCTGACATACATGCATTCTTTGAAGAAAAATTGCAAGGAGAGTGTATGACAGACTTTGATTTTACCCAAGAAGATGTAGCGAGAGCTATAAGACAAATGAAACCACATTCAGCTGCAGGTCCGGACAATTGGAACGCATTATTGATTAAAAACTGTAAATTGAAATAGCGACACCTTTATACTGGATATGGAGAAGACCCCTAGACATTGTGGAAATACCGAGCATCTTGGAAAGAGCAAACATTGTCCCTATATATAAAGAAGGGGGATAGATCTCAAGCAAAGAAATATAGACCAGTGTCATTGACGTCCCACCTTACCAAAGTATTTGAAAGAATAGTTAGGGAGAAAATCTACGATTTCTTGGAGACACTGGAAAGATTCAACGAAAATCAGCACGGATTTCGATCAGGTAGATCATGCCTATCACAACTAGTAGAACACTATAACAATATCCTTGATGCGCTGGATGGCAATGACAACTACAGATTTTGCTAAAGCTTTCGACAAATATGATCATGGTATAATAGCACATGAAATGAAATATATGTGAATAACAGGTAAAGTGAAAAAATGGATCTACAACTTCCTCAGAGAACGTCTACAGGTCGTCAAAATTCAAGGTATATCATCATCAGAATCGGAAGTACACAGCTCAGTACCACAATACGGTGTGTCAATTTTGGGGGTGAAATGACTAAATTGAAAATCATGTGGCATACAAAATAATATCCTTGCTTCAAAAACAATAAAAAATAACTTCTACCTACATCAATTTTAATTCAAAAATTCCATTTTTCCGTAAATTCGTAACAAAATAACAAATGTGAGCAAACATCCTATCAACATTTAAAGTGGCAATAAGATATAATTCAGAGTCTTTATTTGAAAGTAACGAATGCAGTCATGTCCTTTTTGCTGCGGTTCCTTGACATCAGCATTCGGCTTGCTACTTGCGCTTTGATGTAGCCTTCTCGCCTCTCGTGACTGTAAACTTGACTAGCTGCTTCTGTGACCATTTTCACACATCTCTCCACTCTGAGTGTGAGAAGGCCACTTTGGCACTTGCAGTGGGGCCTCTTTAAGTTGTGTTAAATCTTTGTTTGTTATACATGTTGTCAGTGGTGGCTCCAAAACTTCCGAACTCAAGTTAACTAATTCTGACAATTTCGTGGCATTGACGTTTATCGGAGGTACCTTCCTTGTCTGAACAGAGCAGTCTCCCAGCTGGTCATCATCTAGTGATGTTCCTCTAAGCTTTAGAATGATTTCCACAGCCTCAGTTCGCTCTTTGGTACATTGGCTGCAGAGTATTGCTTGCAAAACTGCCTCTGGCCTAGGATACCAAGCGGACCTTCTCACCACAGGTAACACGATGTCCACCACTACTTTCCTTTGGGTTCTCAGTAGCTGTAATTGAAACAAGATGTGGTTGGGCACCTCCATCCACATTGGATTAAGTTTTACATTGAACTAGTGAGGAAGACAAAACCCAATAATAAATTCAACAATCAACATCAAATTCTGTAGCATTTTGCCCTTCAGTGCATGTTTGGAAACCCAAACCCTGCAGAAACGAATCGCTGTAGTTAACCAACGACTGTGACTAAGTGTGACTTACGGGTCCAATCTCCAAGAGAGCCAGATTTTGAGGCAACTCTCCTGATCTGATTGCTTGAACAATACCATAAGCGTAAGATTGATCCGTGCTGAGGTCTTTGATAACTTCTTCAGACAACACTGGAAGGGGAGGGCCTACTTCGACCTTTGGAAATTTTATATTTATTTCTAATTCCGTTGCTTCATCTAGCATGTTGCCAAGTGGGCCTGATCACTTGTTGTTCTTCTTTGTAGGACCATCAAGTTCCTCGATGAGATGAAGAGGTAGTTCCCCTGTGTGCAAATCACATACAATCCAAACAAGCCTTCTTCCAAGTTTTTTCTCTAAATGCGTCATAACACCGCCCTGCCATCCAGTGTTCACCGCAGTTGAGTCTCCACCAACGGCCTGCAGTGAACTGTCAAGTCTTCTTTCTTGAAGCCAACATATTATTTGATCAGCAATTGCCTCTGCATGTTTCTTGCCTTCTACTTCTGCTTCAGGAACAAAGTGAAACAAATAGCGGCCACCAGGTTCGGAACACACAGAGTAGTGTTCTTCTTTGATGAGACCGGGAAACTTTCTGTCCATTCCCTCTACCTCTAGGAGAACTTTTGTGTCATCTCTTCTTCCATCAAACAAAAGGCAAGAGAGACCTTCCTCCTTCAAATCTTTTTCATGCTGATCAGATATTTCCTTCATTATTTTTTCTTGTGCTCTTCTTATGTTACTATGATCTATCACTAAGGATGTATCCTCTCGGCTGATGAGGCCTGCATCTATCCAAGCGGCAGTGACAATCGCTGCAGTCTCTCGTAGCTCCGTATGGTGGCGAATACTGGCAAGGGCAATGTTTGAGATGTCTTTAGTGTTGTATTTCATTCTCTTCGGCGAAGGTTCAGATGGCATTTTGGAGCTATCATCTGATGTTGCTTCTTTCTGTTCATCTGAAGAGCTATCAAAGAAGTGAGAAAGCTCTTGATATAGCTCTTCATCTCTTTGAGTGGCTTCTTCACTCTTCTTTTTCTTCCTTTCTTCCCTCTCTCGGATTTTCTATTTTTTCTTAGCAATAACAATCTGTTTTTTGGTTTCTGAATAATCTGCCGAACCAATCTGCATACTTCCTTGGCCTCCTGCCTTTGTTCTCTGCGGCTTTATGAAAGTCAGCTCCAAAACAGGGATCTTCTTCTCGCGAGGACAGCGACAATCAATGTGAGGGTGAGGTTCTCTTCTGCATGAGGGGGAACAATTGGCTTCAGAACACAACTCTATGGGACACTGGCAGTTAAAAATGTCAAGAAGAGTATCAAGTGTGTGCAGAAATTTATTTTTCTTTGCTAGTTTTCCTTTACCAAGTGATGTCTCAACTGCTTTGTGCCACAGCTTTGTTAATTTTAGCTCAATAGTTCTATACTGATTGAGTACAGGTGGTTTGAATAACACATTAGCTTTTTTTCCACTGATGCAGAAGAGGGGGAATCATGTCTCTTATGAGCTCTTTCTCTGTGTAGTTCCTTCTATCCTTTGTATTTTGTTCACGAAGGAGTAACCCTAGTCTCAGCATGTCTCGCACTGTTGGTAGTTCTGATACGGGAAGCTCCTTGCCTGTACCGACTAACAGGCTCAAGTGGCATGACGACTAACCTCTTGTCTTCAATTTTGGCATCTTAGGAATATCTGAAAAGAAAGAAAAACGTTTAAGTATTTTATATCAATTACGATGTTTCAAAGTTTAGTCATTCGATGTTCTAAAATTCAATAAAAAAATATTTCATGGGATTACAACATAATTAGACAGAAGAATATGATAACAATAAATAATTGTAATAATCAATAATCCATACTTACAGTTAAACTGTAGTATTCGTCTAGTAGAATAACTATGAAGTAGGTACAAGAGCAATAACAGCAAACCACCGTCTATGACATCTAAGAGGCAACTGAGGACTGAGAGTGAGGGACAGTTCTATTCATGTTGTGACTTGTACATTGTACAACAACTATATGACCTTGAAAACACTCCATATGCCATCAGTGGGATAATTCTGTGACAGATGAATAGTTAGTCAATTTATGGCCTATTATTTAGTAAAAGAGTCAATTTCTGAAACTTTAAGGTAAAATTGATGTAGGTAAGGGTTATTTTATTTTATTTTGGTTGGCCAATTTCAAGTTTTGACATGAAAAGACACTATATTTTCACTACCAAAATTGATTTGAAAAAAGGTGACAAAATTGACACCCTAATCCCCATATGTTTTAAAGCTGCATTGACTATTGCAGCTGCAGCTCTACAACTTACACGATAACGATCTGCTGTTAATGCCAGGTTTTTATAGGAGTGCCTGTTCTGAATATTCTCAGTCAATTCTAAATCGGCCTCATAATCTACATCCTGACTCTCTGAATCTACATCCATGTCTTCTTCGGTATTTTCTATAAATTCCGATGGTAAAACATTGGTGGCTTCAGTCATTTCTTCATGTACTTTTAGTTGACGGTTTTGTGCTTCTTGGGTTCTTGCTAAAGATCTCTTTGTTGAACTAGCTATGCGATTAATTGGTCCTAACTGGCGTTTTCTTTGTTTTTGACCCACAAAAGACTCCCATTCTGCCATTGTTATTTTATCCTTACACCTGCAAGATTTCCTATCAATTCCCTTATCATAGCATTCACAAGAACAGGGCCGGATTTAGGAGTGGGCAAAGTGGGCAGCTGCCCATGGGGCTCCACATCTTGGGGCCCTCCACATATTGACAAGCCATTATCAAAATAGAAAAAACCCGAAACTAGAAAAACCCGATAGATGATCAACAAAAAAACACGCGCATCCAATACCACTGTAGTACATAAACTTTTACCAATTACTATTTGTTGTGTACTGATTATTATTTTGTTTTTATTACTCTTTTAGGCCTACTCTCACTATAATGGAATACCCGAGTAACCCGAGGCTTTCATTTTTTGCAGAAATGAGTGGAATGGACAGACACAAGAGTGCACGATGTTTTGAAAGTGTATGTATGTTAATTATATTATGAATCTTATGGATGACTTCAATTATGTCTTCCCCTAAGGTAGGGGGGCCTCCACATGGAGGCTGCCCAGGGCCTCCACACTTCTAAATCCGGCTCTGCACAAGAAGATATATCAAACATTTCATCATACTGAGCTACTTTAAAGGCAAAACTTTCATTTCTTCGATGTAACGGCACCTTGTTCAATTTTGAGGCTTCTTCTATTAGTCGACTGACTAATAGATTAACACGATTAATACGATTAACACCTTTGCTGTTAATCGTAGGAAAAGAAAATTTCATCCAAATGTCTTCAATATCTTTTACAACAACCCTGTAACAATCATTAGCAGTTGCTGATCCTTTTGATTTAGCTTCTTCACGACGGCGCACAAAAAGGTAGTGTCTCACAACATCTGCTTTAGAAGGAGTCATAGCTGCTGGGAATTGCGTAGGATATCCAAAGGCTGCATTTGAGGACTTGCTTCTAGTAGTCATAGTTTATATTCAGAAGTAAAATCAAATCATATGTAATTTATAATTTATGATAATTCAAATTATAATTAAAGCAAATGCAAATTATTTCTATTTATCTGAAAAATTATTTCTGTTTATCTGAAACATAAAAGTATCAAGCATTAAACAAACAACTTGTAACAATCATGTAACAAATAACAACATTAAACATATGAAAATATAAAGGTAAAAAAGGGAGGAGGGGCATGTGATGGAGGTAGTAGGGTAGCACATGCTTGATTTTTTAATATTTTGTTTAAGTGATAAAAAAAAACTCACATGTGTACTTTTTAAGAAATAAAATTTTTTCCCATTTAAATTATGCAAATATGAGGGTAAAAAAAGGGGGAGGGGTAAATTATGGTATACCTCTCTCTTCTTCTTTCCATGGTGTACAGATTTAGTTTACGTAGTCTTTCCCAGAAGTTAGTTTTAAAAATTTTACTTGGTTTTAAATGTTTAGCACTGATGATGGAAATTAAAATTTCTGAAACGTCTGTAAATAAACATGCACCATCTCCTCGTCCTCTTATTCTTCACTAAGTTACGGTTCCCCAAGAAAAAACACTTCAATGAAGTTATAGAGGGTGTTTCACAACCGGTCTGCCATACTTTGGGCGGGTGATATCGAGTATGGCAGACCGGTTGTGAAACACCCTGTATATATATGTATGTAATACTTTAACATGCTGAGGTTGATTTTGTATTTCTTTTTAGAATAAATATAAGGGCCAAATTAAATTAAATAAATAGTCCAGCTTCACAATTATTTATGTCATTGTAAATTATAAAACCAATGTATTATTTTTTTATTAATAAAGTTATTCAGTCAATTTAATTAAAATAAAATGGCGCTAAAATGGACATGATCAGGTTTGGCTGGTGTCCCAGTTCCTCATGAAGAATAGTGTGTACTGGAATGCACCAAGAAGAGCAATGTCAAAAAATTCAATTACATCAAATAAGCACAATAGTGAGTGGAAAGTAACGATGAAATAACGTGACAAAACAGCATTGTTACGAATTATGAAGTGTCGTGTATTTGTATTTTTTAATAAAGATAATAATGTTTAATAAGAATTTAATAATGTTTTGTTTAATAAAGAAGATGATAATGTTTAATAAGAAATTTAATGATGGTTTGTACGTAAATAAGAAACTAAAAATGTTTTGTTTGAAATTAAGAATGTAAAATACTAGTTGGCAACACCTGAAATGGGCCGAGAGAAGGAAGGTTGGCCTAACGGCAGTTCTCGGAAGGGGTGTGTCCCAGTTAGGTGGTGTTCGTGTTATTGAGTCTAAAATATTTAATTGTTTCTCTCCGCGATAAAATGTTAATGATGGATCTTCACTTGTGTTCCCCCGTTTGTTCAAATGTTTCGGCATAAAAAAAAGTCAGTAAATAGTAATAATAGTGTGTAATTTATCCAGGTCGCTTTGCTGTTCGAAATCTTAATGCCGGCCACGGCTACCCGTCTGCCCGCGTCCGTATAAGACACACTGAGAAAACGAGAATAAAGAGTGAGAAGAGAAGAAAGAGCAATAAAAAGAAAGGGAAATAATGAAAGAAAAGAGCTTGTTCACTAGAGAAGCGTGACCCGGGACCTACAGCACCAAATCTTAGTTTGTATTGCAGTTTGTACTGCAGACACTCCCAGTTATTAGCAGTCCAGGTGCATGATTCTTCAAGAGCAAGATACATCTTAAGTTTGTGTTTCCTTCCCAAAACAGCACAAATTTACCTGTATTAATCACAGTCAAACTCAACTACCTACCTATATATATATATATATATAGGGTGTCCGGAAAAGGTAATGCACATTTCATGAGGCTATACTACACCACCCATGCAAAATATTGGAATGAACTAATACTAAAATGAAGAGTAACACTTACAGTTTTTATTAGTAAATTTCTACATGGGCTCCTTTCGTGGCACGACATATGTATAGCCGATATTCAATTTCAGTCCAAACATGACCAGCATCTCTTGAGTTACGGTTTCTATGGCTACAATAATCCGTTCTTTCAAGTTGTCCACACTATACACCATTCCAGTATGTCCATATACAACATTTTTTATATAACCTCAAAAGAAAAAGTCGAGGGGTGTCAAATCTGGTGACTCGGAGGGCATGGGATCGGACCTCCCCTCCCAATCCAGCGATATGGAAACTTCTCATTCAGTGCAGCGCGAACAACATTAGTGAGATGAGGTGGTGCACCATCTTGTTGAAAGACAATGCCATCTTCTTCCAGCCGTGGAAAGACAAATTCCTAAAGCATGTGAAGGTAAGTCGTCTGCGTGACAAAGGTTCTATGACTTTGTTATGCAGTAGGCCACACCAAACATTAACTTTTGGAGAATCACGGCCGTGTTCAATGACTTCGTGTGGATTTTCAGATCCCCAAACTTTGCAAATTTGCCTATTAACAACACCATTCGTGTGGAATGTGGCTTCGTTTGAAAAACAAATTTTTCTTAGAAAACCTTCATTTTATTCTATCTGATCCAGAACATGAATAGCAAATTCAAAACGTTTCTTTTTATCATTTGGATGAACCTTTTGAAGAAGTTGCAGTTTGTAAGCATGAAGTTTTAAACGTTTGTATAACACATCATGTACAGTTGATTTGGGTAGATTCAACTGTTGACTGTGGAGTCTTACAGACTTCTTTGAACTGTGTAAAAACGATTGCCTAATGCGTTCAACATTGTCTTCTGAAGTGCGCCGCCGACCTGTTGTTTTGTCAGGTAAAACACTTCCTGTATCTTTAAATTTCTTGCTCCACTTCGTGGATCTCTACCATATGTTCGCTGGAATGCTCTCCGTACTCTGATAACTGAATTAAATTCAGCAAATCATAGCACACACTGTGCTTTCACTTGTGCGTTTTCCATTCCTTTGTCACAACGACTGACCAACAACTCTGAACGCACTGACGCGCCTAGGGCAATAACCACCAGTTAAGCTGTTGCGCATCAGAGGGTGTGCACTCTAAACACAGTTGGCCAAAAATTATTTTTAAGGCTTTCTGCTGTATTTTTTTAGCTCTTACACGTCTTCGAATCAGATAGGTTGTCTATTATGGAATTTTATTTTATGGTTTTCCCTATTTAAACCAAAATAATCTTTCAGATTGCAAGGCTCGTTTGTCAAGATCATGTGGCCATAAGGCCACGGTTGGCGTTAAAGAAATCTTTGCTAATTGTTAGACACTACAATTCTTATATACATAATATATATTTATATATGTTATATATATACACATAGCGAATATATATACAGGGTGGGCGGAAAGTAGCTCCCTATTTTGGATTGGTAAAAAAATACGTATATTATCCATTTATTTCAGAAAAAATAATATGACAAGGTAGGCATACATGGTAGGTTTTCTCTAAAATTCAATGTGGGCTCCAACTCTTTCCACCAGCTTCTGGAGCCGCCCAGGAATGGCGTCCACTGACTTTAGCAGGAACTCCGGCGGGATGGAGGACATGACTTCCCGAATTCGGTCCTCCAGTTCTTCCAATGTCCTCGGTTTGGTGCGGTAGACTTCTTCCTTTACCCACCCCCAAAGAAAGAAGTCGCACGGTTACCGCTGAAAAACGGCAGAATCGGTTCAGTGTAACGGTGTGGTGTGGTATGACCTCAGATCAGGTTGTGGGCCCGTTCCTTCTGCGCAACACCATGAATGCTGAGCGGTACCTTGCTATGTTGCGAAACGAGGTCTGGCCGGTTGTCAGCACATGGGAGAACATCGACGATCTGATATTTATGCAAGATGGCGCCCCTCCGCACTTCGCTCTTGTTGTCCGTGAGTGGCTGGATGCCCACTTCCCTGGGCGTTGGATGGGTCGTCGTGGTCCACATCAATGGCCAGCCAGGAGCCCCGACTTGACACCGTGCGACTTCTTTCTTTGGGGGTGGGTAAAGGAAGAAGTCTACCGCACCAAACCGAGGACATTGGAAGAACTGGAGGACCGAATTCGGGAAGTCATGTCCTCCATCCCGCCGGAGTTCCTGCTAAAGTCAGTGGACGCCCATTCCTGGGCGGCTCCAGAAGCTGGTGGAAAGAGTTGGAGCCCACATTGAATTTTAGAGAAAACCTACCATGTATGCCTACCTTTTCATATTATTTCGTCTGAAATAAATGGATAATATACGTATTTTTTTACCAATCCAAAATAGGGAGCTACTTTCCGCCCACCCTGTATATATATATATATATATATATGGGAATGAACTCAGAATGGTCCCATATATATATATATATATATCAGCAGAAACCTGATGCTCCAGAAATGCATCTTGGTACTTGTAGGTTATCTCCCCCCCACCAATTTTGACAGAATATTTTCGTTAAAACTAACGAAAATATCACGACTTAACCTAACCAATTATATATCAACGGCGTGCAGTTGATCTATTAGTAAATAGTAAATACTATTCCAGAAACAAACAATGTTATAATTAATAATAGATCAACTGTACGCCCTTGATAATTGGTTAGGTTAAGTCGTGATATTTTCGTTAGTTTTAACGAAAATATTCTGTCAAAATTGGTTGTGGGGCGGACATAACCTACAAGTACCTGCATCTTCTGCACGAAAGCTTCCAGAAAGCTAAACTAACGGGGACCGCGAAACCGAACGCGCCAGAACGCTGCGTAAAATGAACCATGAATTTTTTCTACTCAATATCTCGTCAGGGAATGTTTGTTTATTTGTTTGTTTGTTTTCTTTCGTGAAAGACCATGAAGGAGCCCAGAAGAAACATTGATCCTTTATTTTTTGTCTATTTTTGTCTGTTTTTTTTTGTTGTTTTTGTCTGTTTTGTTTTTTTGTCTCATGAAGACCAAGAAGGAAGGCGAGGATGAATCTTTTTTTTATTTTTTAGTTTTATTTTTTTTTTTAAATATCTCTCATGAAAGACCATGAAACCTCATAAAGGACAGTAAGGAAGAGGGAGACCCCTCATGAAGGAACGCGAGGAAGAAATTTTCAAATTGATCCACTCTATCGGACCAAATGCCATCATTCTGCTTGAGATAGCAGGAACAAAAGAAATTAAGTTAGTGGTCAGGGTGGCATATACTCTAACAGTGAGTGATCATTATTATTTAATAACTGTGAATGAAGCTTATCAGCTAATGAAGTAAAATGGTTATTTAAAGAGTCTGCAAGAGAAGTATCATGAGTAATTTCTTTATTACCAACATTTAGTTTCTCTTGAATTTTTTTTAATTTGGTTTCCGAGAAGACTGTTTATCGCTGTCCAAGTGTTTGTTTTTCATGGCTCCTTTATGTTTGAAAAAATTATTGTTGTTGTAGTTATATTTTGCAATTTTGATTATTTTAGTTAATTTGTTTCTGTACTGAGTGTAATGAGCTTTAGAAATTTTGCTTTGTAATTGCAATTTGAATACTTTATCTGTTATTTACTAAAGTGATAATTCTTGGAGTGATTCATGGGTTTACAATGCTTTTGGGTGAAATTGGCTTCCTCCTTGAAGGAGTATTAAATATGGAATGTGTTATAGAAGAACTGAACCATATGATCTGAATCATTCATGGGTTCGTCGCATTCAAGTCGAATATTTTCTACAGCCCCAATAAACTTTCTTTTGTTAACCTCTGAAGATATTCTGTAATCAATAGTTGTTTTATCTGCAACCTGAAATGTACAGGTATATGCATATAGGTATATGCGGAATAAAAACCCCAATAATAAGAAATACGTCCATTATAAAGTAACGGGCAAAAACAAATAGGGGTAGTGAAATAAGCATTTTCCTGACTCAGTAAAAAAATTATTATGAAAACACTACCATTCACAGTATATATTTATAATTTCGTATATAATACGAAAAAATGAAGGGTAGTAATTAGTGAAAAATTTACTATTTTCACTAAATCATATAACTAAATCTTTCACCACTCAGCATCCAAAACTCCACCAATGAGTTTTCAATATATATATATATATATATTTGATCTTTTGCTTGGAATTTTTTTGGGGAAAAAGGATTTTTATCCTCGGAATAAACATAATATAATGAACCAACGGGAAATATCTCTCTCTAAGACTGCAGTTTTTTTTAAACATTTTTAATGGCCCGTACATGGGTTTTTATATATACTATATATATATATATATATATATATATATATATATATATATATATATATATACACAGAGGGTGATCAAATTATTAGAGCCACTACATAAAAAATAGTTTTTCTTGTATAAGTTTATTTCTAATGCTAATAATAGTAAAATTTGGCTAATTTAAACACTTATTTTATTTCAGAATATATTTATATACACTCTACAGTTGGCTTAGAAATCCGTCAGTCGGTTTAAAAGGCGTAACTAGCCATTTGGTATACATATAATTAAACAATAATATCGTTTATATGTACAACCAAAAGAATTAAATAAAACACCATTACATCATTCTTTTTATTGAGCCAAATTATTGGAATGAATTTCATGAAATATATAGAAAATAAATATACAATGCTATACAGATGATGGAATATATATGATCAAAAAATAAAATAAAAAATAATAATAGTATAAGAAATACGAACGAGGAATATATCAATATATCAAAAAATAAAATAAAAAATAGTATAACACAAAACGATTGAGTATAACCATCAATATAACAGTACGGAGAAATATATATATATATATATATATATATAATATATATATATATATATATGTATTTATATATATATATACACACAATTACATTAAATAATTATAATTGAAAATAAATACATACACATTATCTTCTAATGCACTTAACTAAAATAAAAAATAAAATAAAAAATAATGTAAGAAATTCAAAGCGATGGAGTATAACCATCAATATTGCAGTACAGGAGAAATATATATATATATATATATATATATATATATATATATATATGTGGTGTCAATCCCTTTAATTTATGTGGTGAGCACCGTTTTTTCGATTGCACTTATTTCGTACACACGTGGTTCGTTTATTTCAGGATGACTCTGCCTATCCACTCGGATGGCCTTTCAATTTTGTACGCGTAGTTTCCCTCGGCTTACTTGAAGCCCATTTTGAATTTTCAAACTTTCAATGTTAATTTACCCTCAGCTTACAAGAGAGGCCTATTGCATGGTAGCATAAAAACGACACACTCCCTCTTATAAAGTTTATTTAATTTCACTCCAATTAAGACATAAATTGAAAAAAATATGCGGATGTACGATTACAAATTTTGTTTAAAAAATCAAATTCCTAATTTAAAGAAAATGTTTGCAAGTATTTCAGTCTCAAAAAACATCGGTTGGTTTGCTCATTGTATCAGTTGTTCGAAGACACTAGCACCGGACCCCCATTTATAGGGAGGATTTTTTATATTTGCGTGTACCTTTAAAAACAACACTAAATTCAAATTTCGTAATCTAAGGAGGAGTTTAAAAATTGGTTTACTTACAAAAATTTGAGAAATTTACGCTCAATAGTTCTGCGCGAGTTCCGCAGATTTTTCCAGGAAAAAAGTCTGTAAAATAAATTAGATTTCTTCTCACAATAACTAAATGGTCATGCACTAACTTCCCGGGTTTCCACGGGAACCAACTTCAACACAAAATATTGACTCTTCCCTGAGGGAACCTAATATGTCGCAAACTTACAGTTTAACATTTAATTTGAACAAAACTAAATTAAACGAAATTTCACAAAGTTGTTTTTTTCCGGTCGCTAACAATAAAGCCCTTACACACAAGTTCGGGTAAACAAAGAAAATTCAAATTTTAAGTACAACGTGAAACAGTTTTAACTCAACTTCGAAATTTTCAATCACGCCACAGAGCCTAAAGATTCATTCTTTATTTTTACAGTACCGAACTACAACTAACTTAGAAATCTAAGTTACACCTTAAAATTTCAAGGGCTCCGCCTTACAATATTCTGAATGACCTATCAAAAACATTTTCATTACATAAGATCGTCCCTACGAAAGCTTTCATCCATATATAAGGAAAGAAGGAGCTTTTCTTTTCGATCACTGGGTGTTATGAGAATCATTGTCCTTTGATTGGACATTGACATTCCCTTCCAAAAACAAAGCTCCTTTTCCTTAAAATCAACTTAAAATAAAGTTCTTCCTTCGAAGCCACTTGGTTTCTCAAGTTTAGGACCAATGTCATGGTCTAATTTAACAAGTGGATTCGAAGTCTGTCTCACAAAAGTTTAACCACAAAGCGAAGAGAACACAAACCATTTTACATCTGAACCCGGCCAGCTTGTTTTTCCTTCTCTTTGAATCTAGGGCCGCTCCTCGACCCTACCATAAATCTCTACCACAAGGCTGTTCTGGGCTATACCATTAACGTGAGAACACAAAAATAAAAATCGAACGAATGTTAAATAATCTGAAACATTTTTATTTTTAACCCTGTAGCAAGAAACCTATTGATATTCTTCAATAACCATACTCTAAACTACCTTGCTTTAGAGATTTGAACAACAAAATCATAAAACTAAAATTTCTGCTCCTATTCTCGTAAGAGATTTCAGCACGCAAATTTGCCGTCACAACAATATACAAATTATATTAAATAATTAAATATACTGAAAATAAATATACATCAAAATATATTCACTTTGTTCTACTGCGCAAAACACTAAACTCACACGTAATCGAGTCTACAGTCACATCATTATTGCTATGCACTACGCAGTAAACACGGCTTAACATTATAACATCATAACTCGCGTTATATAAGGGACCTTTACGCGAGTTATGATAAGAGTCGAAAATATGGACGAAATGATGATTTGTGTAAGGGGTGTATCGAGTTTGCGGATGATATAGTGAAACATTGTGAAGATTTCCACATGGTATGTGAGCAGTGTAAAAGCTCCAAATGTGAAAGCCGTGTAGTTGAAGCTGAGAAGAGTGATTGTGGTGTGTGGAGACGCACATTTTTCAATAATAACTGTTTTGAGCTCCATAAATCAATTGGAACGTGCAAGAAAATGAGAATTTGTGAATGTGGTATGTTTCATATAATTGATAATTGGGGGAATTTCAAGCATAAGTGTGATGAAATTCACTGTTCTACATGCCATGAGAAATATAAGGCGGTTGGAGTAAAGCACGTATGTTATATGAAAGACGGTAAGCCTAAAATTAGACTTTGTATAACTGTGTACTACGATATAGAAACATACAAACCAAAGAGGTTATTCCACATTTACTTGTAAGCCAGACTATCTGTGATGAGTGTATAGGGATCAAGTTTGATAAGTGTCACAAATGTGGTAAACGGACAAACGTTTTTAAAACGAATGCCCACGATATCCCTTTGAAAATCTTTGTATCCTATATTGTCAAGTTAGCGGACAAGTTAAAAAAATGACTGGGTATATTCTTTCCCATAACGGGGCAAAATTTGACCCACAGTTCCTTTATAAGGAGTTGCTTGAGCACGAGTCATCTGAGATATTTACAGGTGATCCCTTGAAAAGAGGCAAACTAATACAGATGCAAATAAGAGGTAATGTACAGTTTAGAGACACTTTATTATTCACACCTTGTAAATTAGCAAAGCTACCCAAGGTGATGGGCGTAGCCGCTGAAGTTTCAAAAGGATATTTTCCTTACACATTCTTCAATAGCGAAACTTTAAATTACGTAGGACTACCTCCACCGAAACATTACTGTAACTATGAAAGTATGAGTACAGATCAACGTGAAGATTTTGACTGCTACTACAACAGTTTTTATGAATCTAAACCTTAAAATATAGCTGATGAATGTGAGCGTTACTGCGTGAATGATGTGCGCATGCTTAGGGTATGTTTCCAGGCGTTTAGAAGGATGTACATAGGCCGTTTCGAATGCGATCCGTTGCAAGTCGCGACCACGATCGCCTCATTATGTTTTACGGTGTTCAAAAGTAACTTCATGCCTAAATACACCTTAGCCGTTATTCAGAGAAACAATCCCCGCAGTTATGGGCACAAAGCTATTTACTGGCTCATACACATACAGCAGCAGACAGGTGTATCTATAAAGCATGCTCGCAACACGGGAAAAGTATCCATTAAGGTTAATGGTGTTTTTTTGGTTGATGGTCTAAGTGAAAACCGTGCCAATGGTGAGAAGACTGTGTACTCCTTTAACGGTTGCTGGTTGCACGGCTTCCCCCGTCCTGAGTGTGGAATCGTAGGAGATCTCCACGGTAGATCTGCCGACTGTCTTGCGTGGACCCGCACCCGCGATCAGCTTACAGGCTCCCAGTTCACTTACAAAGTATTGCGGGAGCATGAGTATGATGCACGGATGGAAACAGATGAACGGTAACGTGAAGAAATAAATACCATCAAACGTTCAATGGTGCTGGATCCTCTCAGATGTGGTGATAGCTTGTTTGGATGGCGTACAAATCCCTTCAAGCTATACTTTCCGCTTTCGGAGGGCGTGAAACTCCATTACTACGACTACTGTTCTTTATATCCCTACGCGATGAAGAACAATCTCTACCCCTTGGGTACACCTGAGAAACTAGTGGGACCTGACCTACCCACCATCGATGTGTTCTCAACAAATTTGAACGTGTACTATTTCGGCCTTTCTTTCGTAGATATGCTCTCCCATCGCGATTTATGGATGCCAATCTTACCCATCGTTATAGACCACAAGCTGATGTTTTCCCTGTGCGTGAAATGCGCAGAGGAGAACAATGGGGAATGAAATCATACAACCAACCAGCGTAAGATCAGATGTATATATACAAACCCAGAGCTGGATCTAGCTGTTCGCTATGGCTACAGAATATTGAAGGTACATGAGGTGTGGAGGCTTCAGAAGCTACCCAACATTTCACGCTATATATAAACACTTTTTTTGAAGGATAAGATAGAAGCATCAAGGTATCCGCGAGGAGTTGTTGTTGTTGTTGTTTAGCCGATCAGCCCATCCTGATCGAGCAAGCCGTCGGCACGCAGGTACCCGATCGCCCTCTCTGGAGTGGACCAGAGGTGCAGCGCACTAGTGATGTGTTTTGTTCGTTGTTGTGCTAGAGCGGTACAGTCTGTCATAATGTGTTCAATTGTTTGTGGAGTGTCCTGGCACAGATGGCAGGTGTCGTCTGTGGAGTTGTCTAGTCTGTGTTTATATGTACGTAAGTTGGGGTGATGTCCACATCGGAATCGTGCTAAGTTAATTCGATCTGATCTGCTCAGGCTGATCTCTGACCTGTTAATGGGTGGCGGCTTCGCACCTAGGACCGCATTCGGACCGAGTCGTGTCAGTGCTTTGTGGGTTAGGTATGTGTGTGTACGTGTTTTTTGTACTGTGTGATGTGGGGGGCGTGGTATAGAATGGAGTATTTGGTTATAATGTCTCTCTGGTGTTACCTTAATGGTGCGAGGTGTCGGTGCATGATTGTACAATGTACATGTAGTGGCAAGGGTGTTGTGGTTTATTTGTCGCTGCTGCCATGAATTGTGTTCTTCTCATGTCTAAATGTTCCCTAAGTTTCAATATTTTTGTTTCTGTGTGCAGGTGTTCTATTGGTGTTGTTTGAGCGCATCCTGTAATGATACGAAGTGCGTTGTTTTTTATTGTCTGTAAGGTGTTTATGTGTGTGTTTGAGATAATGGGTGCCCAGCATGGGCTAGCATAGTCCATAACTGGGCGAATATATTGTTTGTATATAAGTGATGTTGTTTCCTGCTGGTGTCCAAAGTTTGTGCCTGTTAGTACCCTAAGCGTGTTAAGTCTTGACGTACATTTGTTTTTAATGTCCTGAATATGGTTCGCAAAAGATAATGATGTGTTGAATGTGACCTCAAGTATTTTGGTCCTGTGAGTGTGTGGAATGTTGGTGTTGTTTAGTGTAAGCTGTGGAATTATCTGGTGTTCTTTTGTATTGCTTGTAAGCAAGGTGGTGGTTGATTTTGTGGGCGCTACTTTGAGTCTATTGTGTGTGAGCCAGTCTTGTATACTGTTTATGTATGTTTGTAGGTTATTTGTAGCGGTGTCGATGTTGTTGTGGGTGGATGTTAGAGTGATGTCATCTGCATATGATGATAAGGTAAGTTTGTTATCTATGCGTGTTGGAATGTCATGCATGTATAAGTTGAACAGTGTTGGTGAGAGAACAGAGCCTTGAGGAACCCCGTTCGGAAAAAGCTTGTTTTTGGATGACTTGCCATTAAATGTGACATGTGAGTATCTTCCTGAAAGATAGTTGTTCAGCCATCTTTTAGTGTTAACGTGCATGTTTGTGTTGAGTATTTTGTTTATGAGAGGGAAGCGTGGGATAGCATCCAATGGTTTACTAATGTCTATTGTTGTTAATAGTGTACGTTGAGCTGGTCGTCTGGAGTTGATGGCATCCATGATGTGCTGCGTGAGGTTAGTGAGTAATGTCGAGGAGTTGATACCGAAGATGAAAAATCGGCTTTTATTCAACGTTACCGTGACCGTGACCGTGAAGGAACACAGCTTGACCGTTCCCAAATTGTAAAGAACCCAGGCTTTAGTGCAAATTTGTGTCTAAACAGTCTTTGGGGAAAATTTGCACAGAATACTGGCAAAAGGAACGTTCATTTGGCACAAAGTTATAGTGAAGGCTAGGATTATGCCAACGCTCCCGATAAAGTGGTCATGGAGATCGTAAATGTAGGTAATACTTACATATTAAAGTATAACAATACCGAATTCTCCACAGATACCTCACGGGTTAGAAATATACCTGTAGCCAGCTTCACAACGGCCTACGCACGCATCAAACTTTGGGGCCTATTGCATTCTCTTGGTCGGAGGGTTTTGTACGCCGATACAGATAGTGTGATATTCACAGCGAGGGAGGGTGAATACATGCCTCCTATTGGTGAATTCCTTGTGGAGTTAACTGATAAGATCAAGGATGAGTATGGAGACATCGCATACGCCGACTCTTTTGTCTCAACATGGCCAAAAACGTATGGGGTACGGGTGAGGGTAGGGGAGGATATGAAATATATCGTGAAGGCTAAGGGTATCACGCTCAACCAGGCGAATCGGCGGGTCGTTAACTTTGATTCGTTGAAGGATCTAGAGTGCTTGGATGATGATGACGGTGACAGGCCGCCCCAACTAACTTTAGGTACTCACAATTTTCGGGCGCAGAAGCTGGGGGCGTGAAGGAACTTAGGGGTACAAAGGTGTGCCGTAACACCTATAGGAAACGTTACCAGGTGCCTGGTACCAATGATACTGTGCCCTTTGGATTCCTTAATCTTTGATGTGTCTATTGTTAACGATATGTTTATTTATTACACATATTTGTGTATATATATATATATATATATATACACACACACCTTGAATATTTTGTTTATTAAATAAATCGTATTTAAATTAGCTTTTCACTTTCTCCTTTGTGTGTGTGTGTGTGTGTATATATGTGTGTGTGTGTGGTAAGAGGAGAAAATTCTAACCTCCGCCCAGCGTGTGTACAGGAGAAAGTTCTAAGCTCCGCCCACCTGTATTATTAGTCACGTGACTCCTGCTACTACCTGGTCATATCTCTTCCCTGCGTGCTCAGTTGATCGCTGCAAGCCCTGGATCTCAGACGTGCATTTCTCCACGGAGACGAAAAAATAGTAATGGCTACCTTTAATATTGCGTGTTCGACGTTTATGAAGTGGTATTCGGTAAAGTGTGAAGATACGGTTACTGAATGGCACCATATTCCACCCTCCTTTGATACTTTTAAGGCTACATTGAATCCGGCGAAGGAACAAGAGGTACAAATACTGTATGGCTATTCTGGCAAGAGCATTGCAAGATTTCGTGGTAAAAGTGATGTATTGAACTATGTTGTAGGACTAAACTTTATAAAAGCTTAAATATACCGTGAAGTAGAAGAAACAACACGTGCAGAAGAGAAGCAACGGATATGGTTAGTAAGTCTTGTTGATGAGTGGTGTGACAAGCGATATTATGTCATGTTGCATCATACTGAGTATTCGTACCCTGCGACTGAGAATGTAAATCTTGTCATCATAGAGAATCCTAAGTATTTTTACCACTACATTAATATATATCATGACGAGGTTTGTAGTGAGGTTGTGGCTAAAGGTCTGCTTGAGTTTTTAACAGAATTTAGAGAGGAGTATCGCTTGCTAAGCAAAAAGGAAAAATATGGTCATATGTTTCTCTCAAATAGTGGCCCGACTTGTGAATAAAATGTGTTTAGTTCGTGAAAATCCCCCTATGCAAAAATGTCTGGTGCGTATTCTGGGGAGTGGGAGTGATAAAACATTAAAACCGATATTGCTTCATGTATCGGAAAAATTCTCAAAACACCTACCCAGTATAATGGAATACAAGTATTCACGTTGGAACAACGCCGCACACGTTTCATTAGCTTATGGTGTGACTCACTCCTCCAGTCGAGTCGATCCACTCGCCTGTGGCTCATAGTCATCTCAGAGCTTGAACCGTCTGGACGTGCCCTCCTCGAATACGATGGAACTTCCTTTGAGAAGCATTCTCAATGCCGTGTACGATGTGTCCGTGACGAAGTCGTTGCGCGTGTTCAGGCGTGAAACCGGTGCCATTAACTACAAAGGGAATGTTGTTTATTTAAGTGTTGAGAAGATAAATAGAATCTTCGTGGTATTTGAAAAGTGGAGTGAGGATTGCTATAAAATTCCTGCAGGTGTAGGTACAAGAAGAGAGCAGATTAATGATACCCCCTCATATGCCGTTGTTTGTACATTGTGTATAAATAACGATCAGCCATGCATTGATATACAACTGATGTGGAAGAATGCTTCTGAGAATAACGTTCTTGTCCCTACGCGAAACCGATTCATCCTCGACAGAAAGTTTGAAATCGTCGGATTCCGCAAGCTGAAGCCGGATACGTATTACGGATATGCTTTATTTTGATACGGTTCTTGAATACGCATACACCGCTCTGCTCGATGGGTTTACCAAGTGTAGGACTGAACAAGGCGAGAAAGGTCTAGAGCGGGATGCTTATTTAAAAGTTTAGACTCTTTGAAATATCATGAACTTTGGTACAAAGCACTTGAGCGGTACAGGGCTGAGCTCACCTACACCATTCACCCTGAAGAACTATTTCTTTATATAATGAGCAGCTGTCGTAACGACTTAGAAGATTATTTCAACTGCCGCTATGCAGTGTGAAGAAGCGTTCACGATTGAAAAGCTCGGGTCGGTAAGAATAAACCCTCGATTGGAAAGAAGTGTTTATAAACTTGTATTTAATAATGATGTTGTGGCTAACGATGACCTCTTTGTGCGTGCTTTCGAATGTATTCTAGCCGTGTTTAAAGATAACTTGCCAACCGAATGTAAAGTGAACACAAAAATAGTATTGAACGATATGAAAGCTATTTCCATAGAGTATAGGTATCCCTATAACTTGAGCGGTGCGATAGCGTTAAGCCGTGTTTACTGTGTTTACTGTGTAGTGCAAAGCAATAATGATGTGACTGTAGACTCGATTACGTGTGGGTTTAGTGTTTTTCGCAGTAGAATAAAGTGAATTTATTTTGATGTATATTTATTTTCAATATATTTAATTATTTAATATAATTGTGTATATATATATATATATATATATATATATATATATATATATATATATATATATATATATATATATATATATATATATATATATATATATATATATATATTTCTCCTGCACTGCTATATTGATGGTTATACTCCATCGTTTTGTATTTTTTACATTATTTATTTTTTTATTTTAGTTAAGTGCAGTAGAAGATAAAGTGTATGTATTTATTTTCAATATATTTAATTATTTAGTATAATTGTGTGTGTGTGTATAAATTTCTCCTATACTGTTATATTGATGGTTATACTCCATCGTTTTATATTATATTATTTTTTATTTTATTCCATCGTTTTTATAGAATTGTATATTTATTTTCTATATATTTCATGGAATTGATTCCAATAATTCTTCTAAATAAACAGAATGATGTAATGGTGTTTTATTTAATTCTTTTGGTTGTATATATAAACGATGTTATTATTTAATTATATGTATACGAAATGGCTGGTTACGCCTTCTAAACCGACTGACGGATTTCTAAGCCAACTGTCAATAATATATGATTTAATTAAAGAAATAGCGCAATCTGGCAACTCAACCCTAATAATGTACACCTGAACAAGCCCTCCTAAGCCAACTGGCGGATTTACACCTTATAAGACAGCGGGAGCTCGGATGAACTCTCATTATGCGTCTGGCTGGAGCCAGGTGACCACCCGTCTCTCCTTCTTAGGTTAAGGCTACCCTTTTGCGGGAGGTCATCCTCCCTTCTCCCCCCGAAGCTCCCGCCCGTTTTGCAGCATTGATTTGTTGCATAAACCCCTTCCACCCCCTTTGCAGCATTAATTTGCATAACCCCCTCCCCTTCAGCGCATAACCCCTTCTTCCTTTTCAACATCCCCTCCCCTTTGCAACATCTTGTAACATTAATCAATATTTGCAAGTGCATTACAACATTCTTGCACGTGTCCATTTTTCTCCCACACTACTGAGGACAAACACCTGCAAATTCTAAAGATAAAAAGCTGCGACCAAATTTGACGTTATTGTTTTGTTTGTGTCGTGCAAAACCATCGACACTGATATAAAAGAATCAGAAATATAACCCTACTTTAATAAATACTCGTATATACGCAAAAACTAATGATGTATTTACATAAAGAAAAACTCGCATTAAACCAAAAACAAAAACAGCTAAAAAACTACCCCTCCCACAAAAAAGAGGATGCACACACACACACACACACACACACACACACACACACACACACACACACACAATCATAAACATATATATATATCATAAACATACAGTATATATAAAAACCCATGCACGGGCCATTAAAAAAATGTAAAAAAAAAACTGCAGTCTCGGAGAGAGACATTTCCTGCTGGTTTATTATGTTCATTCCGTAGATAAAAATCCTTTTTCCCCAAATAAATTCAAGAAAAAGATCAAAGAAAATCTGCTTATCTTAACCACTTCAGATTTTAAGGTGGATTTTTATATAGGATTTCGCCAGGTTTGTTTAATATTTTTACAGGTTCGTTTTTAATGTCATTCTTGGGCAAAAGCCAAATACTAAATTTCCACCATTTCACTCTACACCAATATATATATATAGTACAGTAGGTAACAAAAAACAAGCTCGGTCTTAAGAAAGGGAGGTACTTCCTGTGAATCACTTCTGGTTAATGAACTTGTACAGTTGCGGAGGAAAGTTCGTCCGCATTCTTATATATATATATATATATATATATATATATATATATATATATATATATATATATATATATTTTAACTGCAAACAACACACAGTATAATTAATGTAAAGAACGACGCTTGTGTAGAAGAAACGTCCGCACAAGATGGGGAGAGAGAACAAGCAAATGAAAAATGAGGCACCTTCCAGGATTCGAACCCGGGATCATCCAATTGCTGGTCGGATATGCTAACCACTGCACCAAGGTCCCCGATCAGTCACAACTCGTAATTCTCCTACATACAGTAGAGCGGAATCAAATGCTGAGGGGGTACCTTCTCATGCCGTACATATATACATTTTAACCGCAAACAACACACAGTATAATTAATGTAAAGCTCATTGTTGAAAGCTCATTGGTGGAGTTTTGGATGGTGAGTGGTGAGAGATTTATTTATATGATTTAGTGAAAATAGTAATTTTTTTCACTAATCACCACCCTTCATTTTTTCGTATTATATTCGAAATTATAAATATATACTGTAAATGGTAGTGTTTTCGTGATAACTATTTTATTGAGTAAGGAAAATGCTTATTTAACTACCCCCCCCCCCCCACTAACCAAAATGCCCCCATTTGTTTTTGCCCGTTACTATATCATGGATGTATATCTTATTATTGGGGTTTTTATTCCGCATATATCTATATGCATATACCTGTACATTTCAGGTTGCAGATAAAACAACTATTGATTACAGAATATCTTCAGAGGTTAACAAAAGAAAGTTTATTGGAGCGGTAGAAAATATTCGATTTGACTGCGACGAACCCATGAATGATTCAGATCACATGGTTCAGTTCTTCTATGACACATTCCACATTTTTAATACTCCTTCAAGGAGGAAGCCAATTTCACCCAAAAGCATTGTAAATCCATGGATCACTCAAGAATTATCACTTCAGTAAATAACAGATAAAGTATTCAAATTGCAATTACAAAGCAAAATTTCTAAAGCTCATTACACTCAGTACAGAAACAAATTAACTAAAATAATCAAAATTGCAAATATAACTACAACAACAATAAATTTTTCAAACATAAAGGAGCCATGAAAAACAAACACTTGGACAGCGATAAACAGTCTTCTCGGAAACCAAATTAAGAAAAATTCAAGAGAAACTAAATGTTGGTAATAAAGAAATTACTCATGATACTTTTCTTGCAGACTCTTTAAATAACCATTTTACTTCAATAGCTGATAAGCTTCATTCACAGTTATTAAATAATAATGATCACTCACTGCTAGAATATATGCTACCCTGACCACTAACTTAATTTTCTTTTGTTCCTGCTATTTCTAGCAGTATGATGGCATTTGGTCCGACAGAGTGGATCAATTTGAAAATTTCTTCCTCGCGTTCCTTCATGAGAGATCTCCCTCTTCTTACTGTCCTTCATGAGGTTTCATGGTCTTTTATGAGAGATATTTAAACAAACAAAAAAAAAAAATAAAAATAATAAAATAATAAGATTCATCCTCGCCTTCCTTCATGGTCTTTCATGAGACAAAACAAACAAAAACAAACAAAAACAGACAAAACACACAAAAAAACAAAATAGACAAAAAAAAGGATCAATTTCTCCTCCTGGGGCTCCTTCATGGTCTTTCATGAAAGAAAAACAAACAAACAAACAATATTCTCTGACGAGATATTGAGTAGGAAAAAAATTCATAGTTCATTTTACGCAGCGTTCTGGCACGTTCGGTTTCGCGGTCCCCGTTAGTTTTAGCTTTCTGGAAGCTTTCGTGCAGAAGATGCATTTCTGGAGCATCAGGTTTCTGCTGATATATATATATATATATATATATATATATATATATATAATATATACACACATTTCAACTGCAAAGAACACGCAGTATAATTAACGTAAAGAACGACGCTTGTATAGGAGAACATTCCGAGCAAGATGATGAGGGAGAACGAACAAATGAAAAATGAGGTAACCACCCGGGTGGTTACCTCATTTTTCATTTGTTCGTTCTCCCTCCTCATCTTGCGCGGGATGTACCTCATTTTTTCATTTGTTCGTTCTCCCTCCTCATCTTGCGCGGAATGTTCTCCTACACAAGCGCCGTTCTTTACGATATATATATATATATATATATATATATATATATATGTAATTTTTAACATCCGCATCCGCACTTCTGACTGCGGATCCTATACGGATATTACCTCTAATAAATTATGCAATTTACAATTAAATTAGCTTATAAAGTAGTTTATAAGGCACAGTCATGCACATTTCATGTAAAGTATTAATTATTAATGAACAAACAAACATACTGTATAAACCTCAATATATATACCTGGTAACACAGAAAATTGAATGAAACTTGTTTCATTCAACTTTCTGTGGCTCAAACTTTTGAGAAAGTTATTATTTTTATCATAATGAAACATTAATATTAATTTTAATTCTTATGCATTGCCTGCCATAATGGTAATATCACGAAATTTGAAAAATTATGTCATATTCGTAATTCTAAATATCCGCATCCGCAACCGCGGATTTTGAAAAACTGACATCCGGTGCACCACTAATATATATATATATATATATATATATATATATATATATATATATATTAGGGTGATGCAAAAAAGGGGTCAAATTTTTTTTTTTTTCAATTTTCAGGGAGACACCCTCCTATTTTATTCATATTCCTAAGAAAGCATTGTATGCGAAATTTGGGGTTGAAAAAGAGAAAATTAGAGATTGCTACCAAGCTTTAAAAATAAATGTATATCAGTTTGTGCTCAAAATATTGTTTTGTTGATATTTTCGCGGAGCCGGTTTGATATGTACCTAGTTAACCTAGTTTGAAAAAAACGATGACATTCTAGACTATAGTACGTAGTGAGCTCATAAAATAGTAAATAATAGGCACGCTGATTTCCGCACCACCCTCTGAGGCAGAGCTGGGCAATTGCGGCATATTTTGCGGTACTGCGGTACTGCGGTACTACCAAACTACCAAACCGGTACCAAACCGGTACGCGGAAATTTGAATGCGGTAGCGGTACTGCGGTATTTTCAGCGATCCTTTGCGGTACTGCGTTATGCGGTACCGGTTTGCGGTTTGCGGTAGTACCGCAGTACCGCAGTACCACAAAATATGCCGCAATTGCCCAGCTCTGCTCTGAGGTACAGCGTATAGCGCGTTAACTTTTTTTTATGTGGAAGTTTCCCCAGTAGGCATATCATAACCACTTATGTATGTTTATTTAAGTTTTTGTGAAGCAAGAGTAATGTTTTCTTGTTTTTGTTTGAGAGTGACGACCTGTAACTTTTAACAATTTGAAGAAGGTATTGTTTCTGCTCTTCATCATTGGTTATCAGTTTGTTGTATTCCTCCATCAGTCGTACACCTCTTTCCGCAATGTCGTTTACCACTTTGAGTCCATATGCGATATCTCTTGCATTCGCATAACTTTCATCATCATTCCATTCTTCAGCATCTTTTTCAAGAAAAGTGCAAGGCACCTCTAGGATTTCAAAGAATCTTTTTGTGTTCGCAGTAACGAAATCCTGCAGTTGTTTCTGCCCAGCTGATTCAGGATTTATTGATGCTCGTTTGCTCGGTTTTGAGTCAACTGGTTTCTGCAGAGCATGCTTCATTTTGTTTTTTGTCTCATGCGAAACAGCTGAATCAAAAAATGCAAGCGCCACAAGCTCCTCAGAGAGGTACCACAAATGTCTCAAAAACTTATTGAGTGCAGCACTTGCAATTTTCATCCTTTTGCTTGTAGAGCTGCAGACTTTGCACAAAATGCAAATCTGAACGGGGGGCGCATGAGGGTATGGGTGCCAGGTACCACGATCTGATGTATATCGCAGCTGAAAAGCAGCAAACATCTCTCAGTCCTTTTCCTCTCTCTCAGTTAGTTTAAACTGAGATTTAAACATCCAAATTTTAATGCAGTAAATTAGCTTGCCCATCCATCGTGCTCTGTGATAAGCTCCGGGTGCTTTAAAGCTGATTCCTGACTTGGGGCACTACGATGAAAATGAGCGTTAGCTCGAGCAATTCCTTGTAGTCATCACGAGGCTGCTGTTCATCAAGCTGAGCTTGAGCAAATTGAATGAGTTCTTCAGCATCTGAGATTTTCTCTGCAATGTTAGGGTCATCTGTTGCTGTTTGGTAATTGTTCTTGTCAATTTCCACCCACTTTGCTTTGAATCTCTTAAACAGTTGTATGTCAGGGCCACTAGAAGATGGCAAGGAGACAGAAACTGCAGCTTCTAACACTATTTCGAAATATGATGTCGGCAAGCCAGCCACAGCATATCTTTATCCAATCTTTGCTCTAGTAACATACAAGCACCACTCTTAGAACCTGTGTTGGAGGCAGTGGTGTCAAAACACATGCCCTTCACTTGGTCAGATATATTCCACTCCAATACTAACTGATGGACAGCATCTGCAATGTTTTGACCAGTTCCTCTGGCAAGTTTGGGAATACCAAGAAGCTGATCAACTCCTTGGCCGGAAATTAGAACTGGCAGTCGATCAACATTTTCATGACCAGTAATATCTTCCAGTAGTTTGCCGTCCCAATGTATTTGGAGAGGGCAATTTGTTTCGAAATCCTGCTTCAAATTTTCTGCCATTGTCTTGCGGTTCCTTTGTCTTGCTCTCCGTATCGATGAATAGCTAACACTGTATTCTTCAGGGTTTTGCCCAAGAGCATTGATTGTTGGGATCAAGATTTCCGAAGCAGCTCTATCACTTACTTTTGCAGCATCAAGAGATACAAGCATTGAAGAATCCATAAGCTTTGCACTCTTAGACTTTGATCTACTTTGTCTCGAAGTTGATGGCTGCTGAGGGTCAGCAACAAATTCTTCTTCTGATTTTGAACTATCTTCATTCAAACTTGAAGGACTTGAACTTGAGAGCACTGCTGCTTCGAAAACGGCTGTTTCCCTCTTTCTTTTCTTTCAAGCAATGTTTCCTTTTCTCTAGCAATCTCTTCCATTTGTGAAAAAACTTTATCCACTCCAGACATTTTGCCTTTTCTTCCTTTTTGTCGTTGCAGCATCAAAAACTCACGATCTTCATCTATCTTTATCATGTCAAGAGCACTTGCATGTGCAATGTCAAACAGATCTTGCAAGTCATTTTGCCAGCTCTCTTGTTTTTGAAGTAGTGCAGGTGATTGCTTCTCTTATTATTTCTGTTCTTCTTTAGTTTCTCCCACTCGTTGAAAAGTTTCTTTACTCTCTCCACGACATGACATTTCAACACTGTTGGGATGCGTGCCTTTTCCCACACATCCATAACATCTCTAGCAGTCAACAAAGCCGCTGTTTTCACCTGTTGCTTTTTATTGATCTTGTAGTTCATAAACAATGCTAATGTTTCCCTTTTAGATGGAAGCTGGGTTTCTTTGAAGGACTCTATAGGATGTCTATGAGCCAAACAACTGTTTTGTGACGCGTATGCCGCTCCATGAGTGCAACTCAGCAACTGCTATACAACCACTCTCAGCGAAGGCAGCAAAGATACTGAGTCAGTGACGCCGCACTTACACTGACGCGGCCGCCACAGTGACGTCACAGCAAAGAAATGATTCTAGAATGTTCGGCCACGGCGTCTATAGCAATGAAAGGGATGAGAAGGTTTACGGAAAGAGGTTCAGAGTCTGTTATGACTGCTATATTTTGCTGACTACCATTTTTGATGAAATCTGCAAAATAAATAAATGTACAATAAATACAAACTGAAAAATAACAATATACAAAATGTTCAATGGATGGTAGCAACCTCTAAAATGTCTTCAATTGTGCTGAAATTTTGCATGTTCAGTTTTTACACTAAATTAAATAAAATTAGAGGGTGTCTTCAAGTTTTTGAAATGATAAGTTATTTTGCATCACCCTAATATATATATATATATATATATGTTAAACACAGACCGTGCATGGAACAAGGAACTCTTCTGGGAAAATTAAATCCACTATAGTCCGAATAAGTAATGGTAAATGACAAATACCATAGTTTTTCTTTTTCATGATGCAAGCCCGACGTGGGCAACGGGTCTCTCGCAAAGAGGTCCCATAAATATAGCTTCCTTCATCAGCTATCTGCAAAGCAGACAGGATCCAGCTTTGGGACATGGATCTAGGGTTTAAAGCAAGCCTAGTCCCACTACATTCAGGACCTCTATATAAGTAAAAGACTCGTTGCATTCACGTCGGATTGAATAAATCTAAGAAAAAGGGGTAACTATTGTATTTTTAGCCAAAAAACCAAACTTAAACCTCAACCGGGACATTGAGCGTCCACTTTTCAAGGCACATAACACGTCCATTTAATATACACAAACTCAGAATGGTCCCCTGAGAAACTTATATGTTAAACACAGACCGTGCATGGAACAAGGAACTCTTCTGGGAAAATTAAATCCACTATAGTCCGAATAAGTAATGGTAAATGACAAATACCATAGTTTTTCTTTTTCATGATGCAAGCCCGACGTGGGCAACGGGTCTCTCGCAAAGAAGTCCCATAAATATAGCTTCCCTCACTAGGCTTGCTTTAAACCCTAGATCCATGTCCCAAAGCTGGATCCTGTCTGCTTTGCAGATAGCTGGTGAGGGAAGCTATATTTATGGGACCTCTTTGCGAGAGACCCGTTGCCCACGTCCGGCTTGCATCATGAAAAAGAAAAACTATGGTATTTGTCATTTACTATTACTTATTCGGACTATAGTGGATTTAATTTTCCCAGAAGAGTTCCTTGTTCCATGCACGGTCTGTGTTTAACATATAAGTTTCTCAGGGGACCATTCTGAGTTTGTGTATATATATATATATATATATATTATGTATATAAGAATTGTAGTGTCTGACAATTAGAAAAGATTTCTTTAACGCCAACCGTGGCCTTATGGCCACATGATCTTGACAAACGAACCTTGCCATCTGAAAGATTATTTTGGTTTAAATAGGACAAACCATAAAATAAAATTTCATATTAGACAACCTATCTAATTCGAAGACGTGTAAGAGCTCAAAAAATACAGCAGAAAGCCTTAAAAATAATTTTTGGCCAACTGTGTGTAGAGTGCGCTCCCTCTAACGCGCAACAGCTTAACTGATGGTTATTTCCCAAGGCGCGTCAGTGCGTTCAGAGTTGTTGGTGAGTCGTTGTGACAAAGGAATGGAAAACGCACAAGTGAAAGCACAGTGTGCTATGGTTTGGTAAATTTAAATCAGTTATCAGAGTACGGAGACCCTGACAAAACAACAGATCGGCCGCGCACTTCAAGAGACAATGTTGAACGCATTAGGCATTTAGGCAATCGTTTTTATCATACATAGTTCAAGAAGTCTGTAAGGCTCTGCAGTCAGCAGTTGAATCTACCCAAATCAACTTCATGCTTATGCTTACAAACTGCAACTTCTTCAAAAGGTTCATCCAAATGATAAAAAGAAACATTTTGAATTTCCTATTCATGTTCTGGATCAGAGAGAATAAAATGAAGGTTTTCTAAGCAAAATTTGTTTTTCAAACGAAGCCACATTCCACACAAATGGTGTTGCTAATAGGCATAATTGCAAAGTTTGAGGATCTGAAAATCGACAGGAAGTCATCGACACGTCCGTGATTCTCCAAAAGTTGATGTTTGGTGTGGCCGACTGCATAACAAGTCATAGAACCTTTGTCATGCAGACGAATTACCTTCACATGCTTTAGGAATTTGTCTTCCCACGGCTGGAAGAACATGGCATTGTCTTTCAACAAGATGGTGCACCACCTCATCTCACTAATGTTGTTCGCGCTGCACTGAATGAGAAATTTCCATATCGCTGGATTGGGAGGAGAGGTCCGGTCACATGGCCTCCTAGATCACCAGATTTGACACCCCTCGACTTTTTTTTTTGAGGTTATATAAAAAATGTTGTATATGGATATACTGGAATGGTGGATAGTGTGGACAACTTGAAAGACGGATTTTTTTAGCCATAGAAACCGTAACTCAAGAGATGCTGGTCATGTTTGGACTGAAATTGAATATCGGCTATACATATGCGTGCCACGAAAGGAGCCCATGTAGAAATTTACTAATAAAACTGTAAGTGTTACTCTCCATTTATCATAGTATTAGTTCATTCCAGTATTTTGCATGGTTAGGTAGTATAGTATGTGCATCTCTCTCTCTCTCTCTCTCTCTCTCTCTCTCTCTCTCTCTCTCTCTCTCTATATATTATATATATATATATATATATATATATATATATATATATATACTTATATATATATATATATATATATATATATATATATATATATATGGTACGTAGTTGAGTGTAACTGATTAATACAGGTAAATTTGTGCTGTTTTGGGAAGGGAACACAAACTTAAGGTGTATCTTGCTCCTGAAGAATCATGCACCTGGACTGCTAATAACTGGAAGTGTCTGCAGCACAAACTGCAATACAAACTAAGATTTGGTGCTGTAGGTCCCCTGTCACGCTTCTCTAGTGAACAAGCTATTTTCTCTCATTATTTGCCTTTCTTTTTATCGCTCTTTCTTCTCTTTTCACTCTTTATTCTCGTTTTCTCATTGTCTTATACGGACGCGAGCAGATGGGTAGCCGTGGCCGGCATTAAGATTTCGAACAGCAAAGAGTCCGGGATAAATTACACACTATTATTACAATTTACTGACTTTTTATTTATGCCAAAACATTTGAACAAACGGGGGAACACAAGTGAGGATCCATCATTAACATTTTATCGCGGAGAGAGACAATTAAATATTTTAGACTCAATAACACGACGAACACCACCTAACTGGGACACACCCCTTCCGAGGACTGCTGTTAGGCCAAACTTCCTTCTCTCGGCCCATTTCAGGTGTTGCCAACTAGTATTTTATATTCTTAATTTCAAACAAAACATTATTAAGTTCTTATTTACGTACAAACCATCATTAAATTTCTTATTAAACATTATCATCTTCTTTATTAAACAAAACATTATTAAATTCTTATTAAACATTATTATCTTTATTAAAAAATACAAATACACGACACTTCATAATTCGTAACAATGCTGTTTTGTCACGTTATTTCATCGTTACTTTCCACTCATTTTTGTGCTTATTTGATGTAATTGAATTGTTTGCCATTGCTCTTCTTGGTGCAATCAAGTTTACACTATTCTTCATGAGGTACTGAGACACCAGCCAAACCTGATAATGTCCATTTTACGCCATTTTATTAGAATTAAATTGAACTGAATAACCCTTATAATTTACAATGACATAAATAATTGTGAAGCTGGACTATTTATTTAATTTAATTTGGCCTTTATGTTTATTCTAAAAGGAAATACAAAATCAACCTCAGCATGTTAAAATATTACATACATATATATACACAGGGTGTTTCACAACCGGTCTGCCATACTAGATATCACCTGCCCAAAGTATGGCAGACCGGTTGTGAAACATCCTGTATAACTTGATTGAAGTGTTTGTTCTTGGGGAACCGTAACTTAGTGAGGAATAAGAGGACGAGGAAATGGTACATGTTTATTTACAGACGTTTACAAATTTAAAACCAAGTAAAAAATTTAAACCCAACTACTGGGAAAGACTACGTAAACTAAATCTGTACTCCCTGGAAAGAAGAAGAGAGAGGTATACTATAATTTACAATGGAAAATGATCGAAAAACTGGTACCAAACCTCAAACTGAACCCAATTACCATCCAAACAACGCTGGACAATAGGAAAGGCAGAATATGTAGTGTTCTCAAACTAAAGGCCCGACAAGGGACCTCCTCAATACTGAAGGAAAATAATTTGGTTGTCAGGGGGGGCCAAAACCTTTTAACCAGCTTCCTAAGGACCTCAGAAACGTTACAGGGGTCAAAGTTGAAGTCTTCAAAAGAAGACTAGATGCCTGGCTCAAGACGATACCAGATGAGCCGGGTGTACTTGGCTATGTGCGGTGGAGAGCGCAAGAGAGCAACTCGCTCCTCCACCAAGCCAGACCTAGATGCGGGGCCACCAGCTTGACCTTCGTGTGAAGAGAGACCGACGCACGAAACCGCAACGAGGTTGACGAGGTTAAGAAGTGAAAAGTATGATGACCAGAAAAATTTATACAATATATTTATAAAAACGATTGATATTAATAATATATTTACAGTATATATTAAGTATTTAAAAATAAAAGTAAAAAGTATATAAAATATAGGAGGGTGAAACACTACTCAAAATGTACAAAGGTTAAACAGTTAAGCGGTTAAACGATTTTTTTTCCTATTACGACAATATCAGCCACAAAATACTTTCAGAACTTCGCCACCTACTCACTCCTCTCTACCCTCAAATTAACTTTCAATTCGTATTCACCAACAATAACAGCATCAAATCATACTTCAACCACAAAGAAAAAATAACAACCCTTTGCTTCGTCCACTATTTACGTTTTCAACTGTGTTCTCTGCAAAGCGAACTATATTGGCAAAACCATTCGCCAGTATCAAACAGGAGTGGACGAGCATCGCGGTATTTCTACTAGAACATCGCAACCTTTAAATAAACTTTCCAAATCAACAATAAGGGATCACTGCCACCGTCACAACCACCCATTACTTCCCTCGAACTTCAAACTTATTAACTCAATCAACCAACTAACCGATCTCTGCATTCTCGAATCCTTATATATCCTTACTATTAAACCAACCCTCAACGACTATCGTTCCGCTTTTAACTTAAACATAGCCAGATAAATTCTCATACCTTACCACTGCAAAAGAAATCTACTATCACTCCGTGATAGTACGAGTAGATTATTAATATATTAGTAATATATTAATATATTATTAATATTATACGTTTTTATAAATATATTGTATAACGTTATTCTGTTTATCATACTTCCTCACTTTTTACACTTAGTTTTAAAATTTAGCACTGAAGTTGGAAATTGAAATATGTAGCGTCGTCCTTTTAGGGCTCAATGCTTACGATTTAAAATTAAACGTTAAGCAAGACATGACTTCATATTTTCCAACGAAGAGAGAATGTCTACAGAAAATGAACATTGCAGAATTTAACAAGATTACATTAAGCTAATTCTAAAAAAAATTATTAAGTAATTTAAAAAGAAATAATTCACCAATTATTCAGCAGAAATAAAATAGAAAGCGAATCAAAAATTTTAGCCGAACTTCGTCAGCGTTTTGCGAATTTGGACTCTATATGTAAAAATGAATATAAGAATATAAATATATAAGAATATAAGGATTATATAAATATAAGGATTATATACATACAAGGATTATATAAATATACGAATTATACGAATGAATATAAGAATTATACGAATGAATATAAGAATTATATAAATGAATACAAGAATTATATAAATGAATACAAGAATTATATAAATGAATACAAAATTATATAAATTAACAAGAATTATATAAATTAATACAAGAATTATATGAATGAATATAAGAATTATATGAATGAATATAAGAATTATATGAACTGATCAGTCTTTCCTCAGAAGTGATCAGTCTTTCCTTTAAGAAGTGATCAATGACGTGTTTTATCGAGTGTCCAGTGTTACCAATTTAATAAGTGGTTTTAGTTGAAGTGTCTTTAAAAAAATAGTGTTTGGCGCCTTCTTAACTAAATTACCTGGTGTTATTAATCATTCATTAACAAATATATTTTATTTATTGACTTTATTCATTACTATATTATTTGATTAAGCCAAGGCAAGTGCACGTGGCTTGCCTTGTTTGTTTCTCGAATCTATTAGAAAATGTGGTCTAATAATGTTGATTTTGCTTTGCTAAGGGATCATCAAGTAGAGTATGGTCACGCTTCGTGGGAGAAAGGATAAAAGGAAAGGAAAAAGTCGGCCGAATAGCGGACAGATAAATTTTATTAATACTTTTTCTTTTGCAGAACTTTCGTCGGAGCTTAATTAAGTATACATTCATTTAGTATAAATTTGTGTTACAGGAACCCGTTGTTGCGTTTCAAGAACATTTTTGCGGGCTTGCGCAGGTGAAGTCACAAAAAGCACGCGGTAGATCTACGTTGTAATTTATTAATTTTCAAACGCTCGTTTTTTTAATTAATTAATAGCATGGCACCCTCGTCAAGTACTTGCAGTCGCTGTGAAGGGAAATTTGCCGCTTACGCGTTTACTTTGGCTAATAATAATGATCAGTTAGTTTGTAGGTGGTGTTCAAACATAGAAGTGCTGTGGAACGAGTTAGAACGTGAGAGGGAGTCCAGAATGAGGTTTGAAGAAAGGGTGATGCTCGTGACGGCAAAATAAGAATCCCTTGAGTTTCAGTTACGACCCCTCCTGCCTCAGTTTCTACTAATAATATAAATAGTACTAATAGCCCTCTCTCTTCCCCTAGTTCCCAATCCCTCGTTCAAATGCGTAATGGAGCCCCATTAAGAAAACCTAAGACTTGTCTACCAATAATAACAAACAATAAGTTTTATGTTTTAGATTTCGAAGATGCTGATGAATCGGAAATACGACTCGTTGGTGATTCTATTGTTCGAGGGCAGCTCGAGGAATTCTGTGGGCAAACCCTCGTCGTAGGCGCCGTTACTGCTACCCTGGTGCAAGGGTGGAGGATATAACTAATAGTGTTGACCATTTTACAGACGGAACCTCTGAGGACACAACGTATGTTATTCATGTTGGTACTAATAACGTTTTAAATTCTAGATCGGAAGAACTGCTGGCTAGGTACTAGTGCTTGCATAATACCGAAAATTTTCAATACCGGTATTTGGAGGCAATTATGCTAATCCCGGTATTGATACCGGTATTATGAAAAAAATAATTTATTTTGATTTATTATGGTGCCACCCTACCAACCCTCCCACAAGTCTGAGGGACTTGCAGTACTCACCATATTTACTATAAATTAATGACCCAACTCCAAATAGATGGCATTCTATTCGAAAAAGTTTATGCAGTAAATTACTAAATTGTAATAAAAATATTATTTGAATTTTTTTTTAGCATATTATTATACAACTACTGGGGTAGATAGAAATTATTAGTATCTAAATATTTATTTCTTAGTTTGATTTTGAAAGTATGCTTTGAGGAAACAAAGAGCATCTAGGGATTGTTCAGATAGACTTGATCTCAGTTTCGTCAGAAATAGGCCTGCAGCAGAAAAGGCTCTTTCTGATTCTGCACTTGTAGGTTTAATTGAAAGCAAGCAGTGCCTTGTACAGCTTCTCTAAATTCTCACTTCTCTGTAAAGTAACTTCCAAGCTTTTAAATTCATTAGTAACATCAAAATCAATGGAATTTTTTTTAGATGGCACTTTTCCTAGTTTGTCCATTTCTTGCATGTATTCACTCAGTAATGAATCTGCTTCCACTTCAGTCTTATTTGCAGCTACATTTTCAGGGTTACATGGAAATTCCTGTTCTTCCATTTCTATCTCCAAATCAACCACATTCTTAGGGAAAAGTCTTTTATGGAGCCTTTCTGCAGTTCTTTTGAGAACTAATTTTGATGGAACAGAAAAACTTTCCTCTTCTTGAACTTTTAAAACTTCGGGATTATGAAGATATTTGATTAAACCTACAATGTCTTGCTGTCTTCTTGAAATGTAACGATTTCTAAGACAATCTTTTAACTCTTTTGCTATTGGATTATTTTTCTCTCCTAGTTTTCTTTGAAATAAATTTCATTGATGATTCAGCTGTCAGGAGTGATGCATCTTTCGAGCATAACCCTTTAAGAATTATTTCAACAGGACGTAAGGTGTCATAAAGGTTTTCAATAATTTCCCACTCTGTTGAAGAAATGGCTACAGTTGAATGAATCACTCTTAAAGCTAGTGCAATAAATAGTTTTCTTTGATAGAAAGGGATAGAAAACGAAAAAAAGAGGTTAACTGCAAAATACCCCGAAACTTTTTTTTTCTCCGAATCCTCCAAAAACAGTTTATTTGCCCATCGGAGGACTAAATTGCCTAAATTTTACAATAGCAATTTTTGTCAATACCGAAAACCTATAATATCCGTATCGGTATTATTTGTACTTCTTCAATACCGGTATTAATACCGGTATTTCAATACCGGTTTTAACCCCTACTAGGTACAGGGACTTACTAGAGCGACTAAAGGAAAAAACTAATAAGATTGTTTTAACACTGCCCAACAAAAAAAATTTTTGCTGCTGATTTAATTCTAAGACCTGTTTCTGGATAATATTGATGTGCTGATTTCAAAAATCTCCTTAGATTTTGTCCATCACATTAGGTTTTCGTGCATTGCAATATGCCTATTTTGGGTGATCCATGAAGGGCGCTTATCAAAATTGATGATTTTTGAGACCTGTTAACAGCTGTTTTGCTGTTAAAATTTTATCTGTGGAATACGCAGATCTGTGCATTAAATCTAAAGGTCATGTACAACATATTAAAATCTTGGGTATCTGTGATTTCCCCAGGTGTGAGCGTGACGTCATGATCCAAAAAGTCTGAAAATTATAAAGATCTTGTAAAGGATTTACTTGTAAACTTTCAGCAGTTGGGTTGCAACATGAGCATTAAAGTTCACTATCTCAACAGTCATCTGGATAAATTTCCAGAAAATCTTGGTGATGTTAGTGAAGAGCAAGGTGAAAGGTTCCACCAAGATATCAAAGTGATGGAAGAACGATACCAAGGAAGATGGGATACCCATATGATGGCTGACTACTGCTGGAGCCTGCAAAGAGATTGTCTTGACATCTCTCATTCTAGGAAGTCCTATAAGAGAAAATTTATCAGCACTGAAAAGTAAGAAAACAAGAAAAGACAATGTTAAGAAAACTGGTCCCGTGCTTGCTTTAATATGGATTCATTTTTTGCTTATTTAAACACTTTTAATCACTTTATGTGTCAATATTACCATTGTATATTAAAGTTCACTCCCTGCACAATTGTTTACTTTTCCATGCTGATTCTGAGTATGTAAAAACTTATTTTTTGAAAAGAAAAAAATTGGGCATAACCCTGCCAAAATGCGATATCTCAAAAATATCCGTATTTGATTGCTCGAAAACCTGACGTGATAGGCAAAAACTAAGGTGATTTTTTAAACCAGCACACCAAAGTTACCTAAAAACAGGTGTTAGAATTAAATCAGCAAAATTGGTGTTGGGCAGTGTAATATTGCGAACGTTATAGAATTAAAGCACAGAATTCCAGAACCGATAGACTCGACTATAGCAGAACTTAAAATGAACGATTTCAAACTTCTTGTTGCCGTTATATATAGGCCCCCTAATCATACAGCTGATACGGACAAAACGTTATATCGTGAACTAAAGAGAATAATAGGAAGTGAGCAGGCCTTTATTATGGGTGACTTTAATTGCACCAACGTGAATTACGATACAATGCAGGAAGACGCGGAAGGTAATCGTCTCGTTAATTTTCTCGAGGATAGCTTTCTTATTCAAAAGGTTGGGGAACCTACGAGGTTGAACAGTATTTTAGATTTAGTAATAACTACGGATGATAAGCTAATCACCGATCTTCAAGTAATAGAACCGTTAAGCAATATCGATCACAATATGGTAGAGTTTGTCCTCTCAGTAAGTCACTCGAAACCAGCTAACTCGACTAAAATTCCTAACTTCCAGACGCAGACTTTTGTAAATTTCGAAATGAATTGTCACACGTCAATTGGGAAAACGTAATGGGGATCTCCAACGCAAAACTAATGTGGGAATCGTTTGAAACAGTATTTAGGTTTGCTTCCAGAGTAGGGGACATTATAAAGAGTAGAGATAGGGCTCATAGGCTACAGAAGTACGTTAAAGACAATTTGTGGTTACGAAAGAACTACATATCTCTTAGGCGTGAGGCGAAAAGTGTAATAAAAAATTCCAAGCGCGATTTTGAATCTCCATAGCTCGTGAGGGCAAAGAAAGCCCCAAGCGATTCTTTCAATGCGTCAACAATAGGAATCCAATAACGAGTGTCTTGGGCCGTTGATAAATTCTGAAGGAGAGCTAGTTTCTGAAAACAAGCAAAAAGCTACCCTGCTAAACGAATTCTTACGTCAGTTTTTACTATAGAAGATGTAACGAATATCCCTACGGTCATAGACATAATACCTTTTGATAATGGTAATACTTTGGATAATAGTGTGGTTAGTGAAAGGGAGGTAATGCACTATATTGGTAAAATGAAAATGCGTAAATCATTGAGGCCAGATTCTATATCCCATACAACTAAAAGAATTAAAAGAAAGCATTGTTGTGCGGCTAACAAAGGTTTTTAATGCGTCTATTTCTGAAGGGTGCGTACCAGATAATGTCAAGTTAGCAAATGACCCATCTTTAAGAAAGGCGATAAAGGTGCGGCGGGAAATCATAGGTCAACCAGTTTAACGTCCGTTGTAGGTAAGCTAATGGAGTCCATAATTAGGGATCGTATAGTCGAACATTGAGAATTGCATAACTTGATTAGAAATACGCTGCATGGTTTTAGGCGAAACAAATCTTGCTTAACTAATCTTTTAGAATTTTTTTCAAAGCGTGGTTGAAGTTTACGATAGTCATCGGGTGATAGATGTAGTGTATTTAGATTTTCAAAAAGCGTTTGACATCGTACCGGACAAAAGACTCAGTGAAAAAACTAGGGCTCGTGGAATCAGGGGTGTAGTAATAAATTGGATAGAAGAGTGGTTGCGAGGTAGGAAACAGAGGGTGGTCGTTGATGGAGCGGAGTCGGCTTGGGCTAATATAGCGAGCGGCGTTTCTCAAGGTTCTGTATTGAGCCCCTTGCTTTTTCTTATATATACGAGGGTAATTGAATAAATATCCGCACTTTTTATTTTCACAATTTTATTTTCACATCTGATAGATTATAAACACATCACTTCTCAGCATAGTCTCCCCTGTTTCTCAATACACTTAGTCCAGCGATCTACAAACTTCCTAATGCCATCACAAAAGAATGTTTTTGGCTGGTTGCGTAGCCAGTCAGGCACCGCCTCGTTCATCATCGCCAGTTGACAGAAGAGCACAAGCGTAATCGTATGGACGTCTGCTCTCGTCTTTTGGCGCGTTATCATAATGAAGATGAAAACTTTTTGGAGCGCATTATCACTGGAGATGAAACCTGGATCCATCACTATGAACCAGAAAGCAAACGTCAGAGCATCCAATGGAATCACCCAACATCTCCCGTTGCAAGAAAGTTCAAAGCGCAGCCGTCAGCAGGTAAAGTTATGCTAACACTGTTTTAGGATAAACGAGGCCCTATCCTTGAACATTATCTAGAGCGTGGAACTACAATAACAAGTGCATCGTATTCTGACATGCTTCGGAATGAGTTAAAGCAAGCAATTCGCACAAAACGGAGAGGGAGATTGTCGGAAGGTGTTATTCTGTTACACGACAATGCGCGCCCTCATACCGCTGCACAGACTAGAAAATTCCTTCAAGAACTTAAACTTGAAGTTCTCGACCATCCAGCCTACAGTCCAGACCTGGCACCTTCGCATTTTTACCTGTTTGAACCACTAAAAGACGCTTTGAGAGGTAAGCCATTCCAAGGCGATGATGACCTGAAGGAGACGGTGCATGACTGGCTACGCACACAGCCAAAAACATTATTTTGTGAATGCATTAAGAAGCTTGTAGATCGCTGGACTAAGTGTATTGAGAAAGGGAGACTATGTTGAGAAGTGATGTGTTTATAATCTATCAGATGTGAAAATAAAATTGTGAAAATAAAATGTGCGGATACTTATTGAATTACCCTCGTATTAACGATTTAGATGTCGGCCTAATCAGTACAGTTTCAAAGTTTGCGGATGACACGAAGTTGGGTGGTAGGGCGATTAATGACGAAGATAGAGATAAAATCTAGGAAGATCTGAATAAAATCGTTGATTGGTCAGTCACATGGCAAATGAGATTTAACGTCGATAAGTACAAAATTTTACATATAGGTTCGCGTAACGGTAATTTTGCGTATAGTATGTAAGGGAAGGAGGCGAAACAGTACAGTAGCGGTCAATAAAGCAAACAAAGTTCTTGGTTTTATAGCTCGGAATTTTGAGTACAAATCGCGCGATATTATTGTTCCTCTTTATAAATCATTAGTTAGACCGCATTTGGAGTACGCGATCCAATTTTGGAATCTGCATATACGAAAAGATATAGACAAAATCAAAAGAGTTCAACTAAGATGATTCCGTCGCATAGGTCAAATTCGTACGAGCTACGCTTAAGGAGTTAAAATTGACTACACTTGAGACTAGGAGGCTAAGATGTGATCTAATCCAGTTTTTTAAAATTATGAATGGATTCAATAACGTAAATAGATATAGCGTTTTCGAAATATCACAATATAATAGGACTAGAAATAACGGGTGTAAGTTGGCAAATAGAAGGTTCGAGACAGCCGTTACCAAAAACTTATTTACGCGTAGAATAGTAAATAGCTGGAATAGTTTGCCGGTAGAAGTAATTAGTAGTACGTCGCTAAACATGTTTAAAAAGCGATTAGACGCATATATTGATAGATTGGGTATAGTTTAAGGTAGTAAAATTAAGGCTTTGTGGTTCGGAACCCACGTAAATTGTAGGTCCCCTCCGCCACCACGGAGGACATGCAGAATACACAATTACAAACACAGTAAGGTAGACCAGTCATGAGTGGATCCTAGGGTATTTGTTGGTCTGAAACATTATAACATTATAACAGTACAAGAATTATATGAATGAATGTATGAATATAGGCATTAGTCATTGTTCATTTTTACACACACACACACACACACACAATATATATATATATATATATATATATATATATATATATATATATATATATATATATATATATATATATATGTATATATGTATAGAAACGACGTAAGTATAGAGGAGTGTTCTGCACACGAGGAAGAGACATAACGAACAAATGAAAAATGAGGTGACCGCCCGGGAATCGAACCCAGGATCTTCCGATTGCCGGTCAGATATGCTACCACTACACCACGGGCCTCGATCAGTCAGAAGTCGTAATTCTCCTACATAGGGCAGAAACCAATGCCTTGAGAGGGCACCCTCGCAAATCGTGAATATGTACATTTAACTGCAATGATCACGCAGTATATTAATGTATAGAAACGACGTAAGTATAGAGGAGTGTTCTGCACACGAGGAAGAGAAATAACGAACAAATGAAAAATGAGGTGACCGCCCAGGAATCGAACATATTCACGATTTGCGAGGGTGCCCTCTCAAGGCATTGGTTTCTGCCCTATGTAGGAGAATTACGACTTCTGACTGATCGAGGCCCGTGGTGTAGTGGTAGCATATCTGACCGGCAATCGGAAGATCCTGGGTTCGATTCCCGGGCGGTCACCTCATTTTTCATTTGTTCGTTATTTCTCTTCCTCGTGTGCAGAACACTCCTCTATACTTACGTCGTTTCTATACATTAATATACTGCGTGGTCATTGCAGTTAAATGTGTGTATATATATATATATATAAACTCATGATTGGTTAGGTTAAGTCTTAATATTTTCGTTAGTTTCAACGTTTTATTTGATTAAGTATTCGTGGACGAAGTTGGGGAACGCAAACTACACTAAGATAATGTCGTGGAACGTAAACTACACTTGCTCCAATATTTTTTATAATGAAACTCATCTTCATGCCCTGTAGGCTGTTTTTTTTACATAATTCATTCTAACCTGTACCTTTTGTGTTTATTCTTGTGTGATTTAGTATAACACCAGTAGTATGACCAAAAAGGATAGAGTGCAATTGCATGCAATGTTGATCAAATATTGCAAGGTGCCAAACCCCCTTCTCTCCCAAGGTGCCAAACCCCCTTACCCCAAGGTGCCAACCCCTCACCCCTCCTCAGGGTGTCAAAAGAAAAATGAAAAAAAGGAAGCAAGGGGGAATTCCCCCAGCTTGTGGCAGCTGGGGGATTCTCACACAAACAAGGGGGTTCATCTCCCCCCAAAAGGGTCTCCCTAGCTTAGGAAGGTTAGAGAGAGAGAGAGAGTAAGAGAGAGAGAGAGAGACAGAGAGACAGACAGACAGAAAGAGAGCAGGTTTTCGTCTGGACCGCCAGATGCATAATAAAGCTCTTGACAGCATCAGCTGGCTAAGAAAGTCTTAATCCGCCAGTTGGCATAAGCAGCCAATTGGATTAGAAGGCGTAAATGGCTTCTTTACGTGTACACACACGTACACACACACACACACACACCCACACATATATGTATATGTATATATATATATATAATAAGTATTGAGTTGCCAGATTGCGCTATTTATTTAATTAAAGGAGACGGTCTTGACAGCATCAGCTGGCTTAAAAGTCTTAACCCGCCAGTCGGCGTAGAAGGCGTAAGTAGCCATTTGGTATAGTATATATATATAATATATATATATATATATATATATTTGCACACATGGATCGTTTATATATATTCCCTTCAATCCAGTTATTCCTTAATATCGTTTATTTATATATATATATAATATATATATATATATATATATACACCCTGGAAAGCATTTGTTTCAAACGGATAATAAAACACAACTACACCATTCTGTTTATTTAGACGAATTATTAGAAATAATTTAATATACATAAAATAAACAGCAAATAAATATACAATCAAAAAGTTCAGAAGAATTCTATACACACTTTAAACGATGTGTGTATATATATATATATATATATATATATATATATATATATATATATATACATTCTTGGATAATAATATTAGTACAGGCGAAATCTGTATACATATTTATATTAAATAATAATAATAAAATTTTAACATACATGAAATATATAGAAAATAAATATACTGCAAAATAATATACGTCAAAATACGCGTTCCTTACGTTCTACTACGCTTAACTAAAATACTAAACTCGCAAGTGATTGAGTCTACAGTTACATCATTGTTGCTTTGCACTATACAATAAATACGATTCAACATTATTTCACCGCTCAAGGTATTCGGATGTCTATACTCACTGCAAAGGGCCTTCATTTCGTTCAATACTATTTTTGTGCCCACTTTACAATTGGTTGTAAAGTTATCACTCTCTTTAAACACGGCTAGAATACAATCAAAAGCACTCACAACATCATTATTAAATTCAAGTTTATAAACACTCATTTCCAATCGAGGGCTTATTCTTTCCAAGCCGAGCTTTTCAACCGTGAATTCTTCTTCACAATGCATATCGGCAGTTGAAATAATCTAAGTCGTAGCGACAGCAGCTCGTTATATAAAGAAATAGTTGTTCACGGTGAACGGTATAGGTGAGCTCAGCCCTGTACCGCTCAAGTCCTTTGTACCAAAATTCAATATATTTCGAAGTCTAAACCACTTAAATAAGCATCCAGTTCCAGACCATTCTCGCCATTATCATTCCTACACTCAGTAAACCCGTCGAGCAGAGCGGTGTATGCGTATTCAAGAACCGTATCAAAATAAAGCATATCCGTAACACGTGCGTCTAATATAGGCTTTAGCTTGCGGAAACCAACGATTTCAAACATTCTGTCGAGGATGAAACGTTTCGCGTGGGGACAAGGACGTTATTATCAGATGCATTCTTCCACATCAGTCGTATATCAATGCATGGCTGGTCGCGATTTTACATAACATACAAATAATGGCATATGAGGGTGCATCACAAATCTGTTCTCTTCTTGTGCCTACACCTGCAGGTATTTTATAAAGATCCTCGCCGCACGAAGATTCTATTCATCTTCTCAACACTTAAATAAATAACATTCCGTTTACCAGAGTTTGTTTGTCTACAAGTCGTTTCAAGTACAGAGTTAACGGCGCCGGTTTTACACCTGAACACACGCAGTGACTTCGTGAAGGACACATCGTATCCGGCATTGAGAATGCTGCTCAACGGAAGCTCCATCGTTTTCTATTGTGAGGAGTACACGTCCATTCGGTTCAAGCTCTGAGATGACTATGAGCAACCGGTGCGCGGTTTGGCTAAAAGGGAGGTGTGGGGAAACGAGTCACATGAGTGAGTCATACCAAGCGTTAATGTTTCGTGTACGGGTTTGTTCCACCATGAAAGTCATGTGAATGCTTGTGCCCCATTATACTGGGCAATCGTTTAGAGAATTTTTCCATTTTCGATACATGAAGTAATATCGGCTTTAATATTTTATCACTCCTATTTCCCTGAATGCGCACAGACATTTTCGTTCAGTGGTATTTTTACGAGCTACGCACATTTTATTAACACTCCGGTGCACTATTTGAGAAACATGTGCCCATACTTATCCTTTTTGCTTAGCAAACGATTCTCGTCTCTAAATTCTATTAAAACCTCACACAGGCCTTTTGCTACAACCTCACTGCGAACCTCGTCATGATATATATGAATGTCGTGGCAAAAATATTTCAGATTGTCCATCATGACAAGATTTACATTCTCAGCCGCAGGGTACGAGTACACGGTATGATGCAGCATCACATAATACCGCTTGTCACATCATTCATCAACAAAACTCACTAACCATACCCGATGCTTCTCTTCTGCACGTGTTATTTCTTTCACTTCACGGTATATGTACACTTTTACAGAGTTTAGCCATATGACGTAGTCCATTACATCGTTTGTACCACGAAATTCGGCAATGCTCTCGCCAGAATAGCCGTAGAGTATTTGAAGCTCATGTTCCTCACGCTTCGCACGGTTCAATGTAGCCTTAAAAGTCTCAAAGGAGGGAGGGCTAGGGAGTCTTTCAGTGTTCACCACATCTGTAGACTTCATCGAATACCAATTCATAAACGTCGAGCACGCAATATGAAAGGTAGTCATCACTATTTTTTCCTCTACGCAAGAATTCTTCAAATACACGTCTGAGATCCATGGCTTGCAGTGATCAACTGAGTACGTAGGGGTAGAGATATGCCCAGGCAGTAGCAGGAGTCACGTGACATTTGATCAATCATACAATTGGCGGAGTTTAGGACTTTTCCTGTACATACGCGCGCGCGCGCGCACGCACACACACACACACACACACACACACACACACAAAGGAGAAAATGAAACGCTAATTGAAACATGATTTATTTAATAAACAAATCATCGAATTACTCATGGTGTTATATATATTCAAATAAGCGTAATAATTAAAATAAACATATCGTTAACAAGTAAATACACACATACACACACACACACAAGCACATATATATATATATATATATATATATATATATATATATATATAAAACAATCAAGGATTATGGTATCCAAAGGGTACGGTATCATAGGTACCAGGCACCTGGTAACGTTTCCTATAGGTGTTACGGCACACCTTCGTACCCCTAAATTCCTTCACGCCCCCCCAGCTTTTTTGGCAGAAAATTGTGGGTCCCTACAGTCACTTGGGGCGGTTGGTCGCCATCATCTCCCAAGCACACTATCTCCTTCAACGAGTCAAAGTTAAAGACCCGTCGGTTCACCTGGTTAAGCGTGATGCCCTTCGCTTCGCGATATATTTCATCTTCGCCTCCACCTCACCCGTACCCATTAAGTTTTCGGACCTGTTGATACAAAGGAATCAGCGTATGCACTATACTCACCTTGATCTCATCACTCAACTCTGAGGAATTCGCCAATAGGCGGCATGTATTCATCCTCCCTCGCTGTGAATATTACGCTATCTGTGTCTGCGTACAGAATCCTCCGCCCAAGAGAGTGCAGTATCCCCCAAAGCTTGATGCGTGTGTATGCGGTTGTGAAGCTGGCTACAGGTATGTTTGTAACAGCCGATGTGTCTGTAGCCAATTCGGTAATATTTGTTCTTTATTATGTACATATTACCTACATTCACGATCTCAATGACCTCTTTATCGGGAGCGTTGGCATAATCTTACACTTCGTCGTAACTCTGGGCTATATGAACGTTATCCTTACCAGTATTCTGTGCGAATTTTCCCCAAAGATTTAGGCACAACTTTGCACTAAAGTGCTAACCCGGATTCTTTACAATTTCAGAACGGTTAAGTTGTATCCCTTCACGGTCACGGTAACGCTGAATATACGCCGATTTTTCATCTTCGGTCTCAAATCCCCGCCGATACCCTGATGCTTCTACCTTATCCTCAAAAATTTTTTTATATGGCGTGAAAAGGTTGGATTGCTTCTGAACCTCGACACCTGATATATCTTCAATATTCTGTAGCGCATGCGAACGGCTAGGGACAGCTCAGGTTGTATATCACACCTCTGATCTTCCGCTGGTTGGTTGTGATTACAGACCCCATTATTCCCTCTGCGCACTTCACGCAACAGGAAACATGAGATTGTGGTCTATAAACGACGGGTAAGATCGGCATCTATAAGTCGCGAGGGGGGAGCACGTCTACAAAGAAAGACTGAAATAGTTCTTATTCAAATTTGCTGAGACTCATCGATGGTGGGGAAGGCTGGTTTCCACCAGCTTTTCAGGTGCTCCTACGGGGTTCGGTTTGTTCTTCATAACGTAGGGGCATAAAGAACAGAAGTTGTAATAATGGTTTCACGCCCTCCGTGGCGGAAAGTATAGCTTGAAGGGATTTGTACGCCCTCCGAACAAGCTATCACCGCATCTGAGAGCATCGAACACCATTGAACGCCTGATGTGTTATTTCTTCACGGTACTCTCCATCTGTTTTCCATCCGTGCATCATATTCATGCTCCCACAAGACACCTTGTGAGTGGAACTGGAAACCTATAGGCTGATCGCGGGTGCGGTCCATGCAAGACTGTCGGCAGGAGATCTACCATGGATATCTTCTACGATTCTACACTCAGGACGTGGGCATCCGTGTCACCAGCAACCGTTAAAGGAGTACACAGTCTTCTCACCTAGCAAAGTCTTTGCTCAGGCCATCCACATTAAAAACAGGGCCATTGACCTTAATGGGGGCTTCCCCCGTGTTGCGGGCATGTTTTATGTATACACGGGTCTGTTGCTGTAGGTGTATGAGCCAGTAAATAGCTTTATGCCCATATCTGGGAGGTTGTTTCTGTGAATGACGGCTAAGGTGTCTTTAGGCATGAAATTGTTCTTGAAAATCGTAAAGCACAATGAGGCGATTTGGTTGGGACTTGTAGCAGGTCGCAGTTGAACCGGTCTATGTACAATTGTACATCCTTCTAAAGGCCTGGAAACATACTCCAAGCATGCGCACATCATTCACGCAATAGCGCTCACATTCATCCGCTATATTGTAAGGAATAGCTTCATTAAAACTGTTGTAGAAGCAGTCAAAATCTTCGCGCTTACTATCACTCATGTTGGCATAGTTAAAGTAATGTTTTGGGGGAGGCAGTCTTACGTAATTTAAAGTAACGCTAGTGAGGAAAGTGTAAGGGAAATACCCTTTGGAAACCTCAGCCGCTACCCCATCACCTTGTGTAGCTTGGCTAATTTACAAGATGTGAACAGCAGGGTGTCTTTAAACTGTACATTACCTCTTATATGCATCTGTATAAGCTTGTTTTCTCTTTTCAAAGGATCACCTGTAAATATCTCCGATGACTGGTGTTCAAGCAGCTCCTTATAAAGGAACTGTGTCAAATTTTGCGTCGTTATGGGCAAGAATATCACCGCCATTTTTTTTAACTTGTCCACTAACTTGACAATATAAGACACAAAGATTTTCACGGGGGTGTCGTGTGCAATCGTTTTAAAAACGTTTGTCCGTTTACCACATTTGTGACACTCATCACACTCAACCTCCATGCACTCATCGCAGATAGTCTGAGTTAAAGTAGATGTGGGATAACCTCTTTGGTTTCAACAACCGTATATGTTTCTATATCGTAGTACACAGTTGTACAAGATCTATTTTTAGCCTTAGCGTCTTTCATATAACATACATGTTTCACTCCATCCGCCTTATATCTCTCATGGCATGTAGGACAGTGAATTTCATCACACTTATGCTTGAATTTCCCCCAATCATCCATCATATGAAACATACCACAGTCACAGATTCTCACTTTCCTGCAAGTGCCAATTGATTTGTGGAGCTCAAAGCATTTACTATTGAAAAATTTATCGTCTGCACACATTACAATCCCTCTTCTCAGCATCAACTGCACGACTTTCACATTTGGAGCTCTTACACTGCTCACATACAATGTGGCATTCCTTACAATGTTTCACTATATCATCCGCAAACTCGAGACATCCCTTACACAAATCATGATGCCTTCCATATTTTCGACTTTTATCATAACTCGCGAAAAGAGCCCTTATATTACGGATGGGGAGATACGTTGCTCCCGACAGTCCTAAAATAAGTAGGGGACTTGGACGATCTCTCACACCGCTTTTAAAAACATACACAGTCGTATGATGATCATCCATTCCAAATACAACTATACGAATATTCATCTCCTGCTCTACCCTTTTCAGCTCTTCAGGACCCATATTATGAGTACAATCAAACTCGATCTTGCAATCTGAAGCCAGTTTACGGGCACGCTGCACAACCGTGGGCAGCCAGATATTATACGCGTTTGGATTTAGCACAGTGAACATATGAGCTAAAACTACTGCTATAAAGCCGCAAACACGCTTGGTGTCTATATGCCGCCTGTAAATAACTGGAGAATTGAAGTTAAGAGTATAAGGTGTCGCACTATGCCCCACAACACGGAATACGTGGTCAATATCTATCGAGAAGTTGTCCATGTTGAAGGTTGTACTACGTTGAGAGGCCTGCAATATACGGCCCAAAATGTAAGCTATATCTACAGCGGCCAATGGTATTACAACCCAAAAATCATCTACATCCCCGTCATCTGACCCGAACTGAAGGACAGCCTCGTCCTGACTTCACGTTCGTCGCGGTTCTGAAGGGCAAACTCCACAATACATTCAACTACGCGTCGCAGACCGTGTTCAACACCATTGCTATATGTCTATCCAGGTTCAACCCTGACTACGTACCGACTTCTAGTCAGGGATGGGGTGGGGGTAGTGCTTCGCACCAGTTCGAATGTTATACCATTCTCTACAGAACGAGAAGATGCTGCTGCTGCTGCTGTGAAGGATGTGCCCGGAATTGAACAGGAATAAGGGGACGTATTTTTATTTGAGGAAGGAGCTAGTGTGGGGGTTGTGTCGTAAGACGTAGAGGGTTGGGACTCTATTAGTGGGGTTCTAACAACCGGTGCACTCCTGGCACGCTTTATACCTGACGTGGAAGCCACTTCATCATCATCATGCCTCCGCTTTGAATTGTTGTGTGGGGACGCCACAGGTATCGCTAGTGTGGGCTCGCCAGCCGCGATGGAACCTGTAACTACAACTACACTGTCAGCGGGATCGTCGGTAATATAGATGATGGGGACATCATGCTGTACCTCATCGTCATTCAAGGTTCTGGGAAGAAGAGAAAAAGCAAGACTAAAATACAAGGAATATAAAGAAAAATATAAGGAACGTCACATAAAAATTTATTATATTTTTTAAATGTTCCACTTAGGAGTGTAACGCGTTAGAGATGAATTCTGTAGAAAAATTCAGGTTCACAAGCCCGTCCACATGTATTATATCGGGCCCTACAGGCTGTGGTAAAACTGTTTATGCTTAAAATCATTAAAGATAAGGGGGAAATGTTCTCAAAATTTGTGCATAAAGTCATATGGTGCTATTCGATAAACCAGTCAGTATTGAACGAGTACCGATGATATTTTGTTCCACAAAGGGGGTATATGACGTTAATTCGCTAAAGGGAAATGAACATACAGTCATTGTAATTGACGATCTCATTTTAGAAATGGATAAAACGTTTGCCGAGACATTCACAGTGTTCTCCCACCATCTTAACATAAGCGTGTTCTTCATCAATCAGAATCTATGTTTCAAAAATAGATACATGCGCGATGTGTCGTTAAATACACGATATCTAGTTTTATTCGCACAACGTAGAGATGTGTTACAAATTGTGGTATTAGCCAATCAAATGTTCCCGAATCAGCGTAAGGGGTTTTTGGGAGCTTATAAAGAAGCTACAAGTCAACGATACGGATATTTGCTCTGTGACCTTCACACCGCGAAACACGTTTAGAGTGCTTCTAAGAACAAATATGTTCCCAAACGAGCCTGAAACGGTGTATATTCCAGAATGACAAAGAGGCTAAAGAAATACAATAAATTAATAAAAATCTATCATCGACTGCCCCGGCATTGCAACAGATGTTTGTTAAAAATATTGACTCCGACTTTTTAAAATGCATCTGTGAAGTCTGTCTTAATATTATAAAATGTAATGCACCAATGAAACCCCCTCAGAAGGCTCGCCTACGCCGTTACAAGAACATAATACGTGCACTCGCTCGTAAAAGTTAAACTGTGCGGAAGAAAAAATAATTATTGTAGAAAGAGGGGGATCATTCCTCCCCATCTTATTTTCAGTTTTGGGGCCTTTACTGACTGTTTAATATAATGAAGAAAGTAGTCTTAATTCCGCACGAGGTGTCTGCTTCACTGCAAAGTTCAAAGAGTTCAGACACGGTTCTAGAACCCTGTAAAAGCAGGCTTAAAGGAATGGAAAGTGAATTGTTAGACCTATTAAAGAGTGAAAAGTCGCCTGATGAGAAAAGAATCTTATACCAAGAAGCTCTGCAGAAATTTCTTCATGAGTGCGAAATTATAAGAACCCAACAGAGATGCCCGTGGTTATTAGGCACAGCGCGGACAACGATGAGCATGGAGGCATGGGGCCTGGGGCCGACGCTAGAGATGACCAGTCAAAGAATAACGGGTCGATCTAACAACGTATCGAACATGTATTAAAAAGCAGTCTCCCACATATATTGAGGAATAAAGGCTTTAGGACCCCATTATAGAGTGGACCGATACAGGTGAGGTCATTGTTGAAGGAACAAAAGTACAGGGCTCGACATCGTCCATGACCTGGTGAGAAAGTCGGATGGGCCATCACCATCAGGATGGAAGCATATTAAAGCAAGACTACAACAAATAAATGTCCCCAAAACATTGATAGGAAATCTGAACAGGTTAAAAGACTTGGAGCAAGCGTCGCATGTGCCACAACTGAGTACCCCATCCTCCCCCCAACGGTAGCATCTCTGAAGAGGAAAATGAAGAGAACAAACAACAAAGGTGAACCCTCTCCATGTGCCTCTAAAATCTGCAAATGGCTAACATACTAAAAAAAAAGTTATTATGACATTTCTTGCCCAACCCCTTACGGCGGTGTTGATAGACTGTACAGAGGTATTTATAATGATGGAGTATGGAAAAAAGATGTTGAGAGGTTTGTGAGGGAGCAGGATGCTTATACACATCATAAGCCAGTGCAAAAAAGGTTTAAAATAGCCAAGACAACAGCAGCTTCGATTGACTCTATTTGGCAAGCGGATTTAACAGACATGCAAAGATACTCAGTGTATAATGGTGGCTACCGCTACATCCTATTCATAATAGACGTATTCTCTAGATATCTGTGGCTAATTCCCCTGAAAAATAAATCGCCTGAAACAGTTGCTAAAGCCACCAAAACACTAATGTTGAAAGAAAACAGGATTCCAGGCTATTTTTGTGAGGATATTGGGAAAGAATTTATAGGCCGAGCTTTTCAGAACATACTGACAGAGTTTAATATCAGCTACTACAAGGCAATTCTATACATAAGGCCTCGTTAGCTGAAAGAGTTCAACGTACCATAAAGGAACGCATGCATCGATATTTTACACATAAAAACACATACCGGTATATTGACATTCTGGAGTCGCTGGCCTCATCCTACAACCGTTCACACAATCGTACGATTGGGACAACTCCTAACGAGGTTTTAGAAAGAGGTACGCACACAAGCGTGATGTGAGAAGAGATATTCGTAGAACCACGCAACATTCTGCGCGTTTCAAAATCAATGATTATGTAAGGCTATCGCGCTCGAGTGATAAATTCGCGAAGGGTTTTGAACAAGGATGGACACGTGATATTTTAAAGTTAGGGCTATGAGACCTGAAGGCGAGATAATGTTGAATTACGTTGAAGATTTGAATGGGGAAGAAATCGTAGGAGGCTTTTACTGTGAGGAGTTGCAGAAAGTGACATTTAATTTAGGAAAAAACGTGTTTAAAATTGAAAAATTTTTGGTAGAGGAACGAGAAAAATGTACCTGGTGAAATGGCTTGGGTACCCAGAAAGTTTAAATACCTATATAAAAGCTGGTGCAATAAAGAAGCTTAAATAGTATGCAGCATGGCGCCTAACCACTTCTATGTCACACTCCCGTCCTCTTTCTCTGTCTGTACATCCTGGGAACACACTGGCTAACTTTGTAGCAGAAATCGACGGCTCCATTGAATTGGGTCGTGATTGGAATAAGCGAAATTCAACTGGACACCATCTTTTTAAGTACTGATTATAAAGAACCCGTTTTTACTGTTCTTAGAGACCGTGATGAGAGTGTGAAAAGGCCGGGGTAACTCGGGATGAAACCATGCGTGCCTCCGGAGTGGAGGTGCACTGTATTACACTAGAGTAGTAACACTAGGTCCGGGTCATTATGGTGCGGCCGAGGATGTTGTGAGAGACTTAAACGGTAGTTTAAAAAGCTCAAATCTTATGGATGATTTAGTATACGAAATCGTAAACAAAGAAACCCCTGCACACACTCTGATCCTAAAATCACAGGCTAACAGAAATATTAAAGACAAAGAGCTGTTCAAAATTATAAACGAGGGCCGATATGGAGCAGCCCTCCAAAGAGATACCTCTCACAAGGCACAACAGGACTTCCAGCCTAAAGTACCAGCTGAAATTGGAAAAACTGGGCGATGGCTATCCACCCCAAGACATATGCTATACTTACAGCAATATCGTAGAGCATCAGTTTGTTGTGAATACCCAGGCACGACTTCTGCAGCATCGCTCACATTCCCAATCATAGAGGACAGAGCTTGAGCATCACATATGACAAACCTCATTATGTCACTGACGCCACTAATCTATTAACCAATATTTCAATATACAGTATGTCCCACAAAAAAGTACACCCAACTTTAGATTGTACTAACTCCTCCAAAAATTGAGATATTTTGGATCTGTTTGTTTGATTTAATATAGCAAATTATTCTTTGTTAACGTTCAAATTTATTCATGTTTAAACGAATTAGTGTTTAAGCATCTGCTTTTAACTGAAGGGTACAACAAAATGGATTGCGCAAAATTGGTCAATGAAAAAATAATGTGTGTGCTATCGATGTAATGGAAAGACAAATACATAATAATAGATACTTTAACATAATTTTAATGATACAAAGCAGATTTTTCTTTATTCCTTATTACAAAAGTTATGCTTAGTTTCGTTTTCTTTCAACATGACCGCCATTCCTATCGATACAAATCTGGAGTCGAGCTCTCATCTTCCCCATCACTCTTTTGATAAGATCTGGATTGTCTTTTAACAAGTTGATTTCAGCTGTGATGCGAGTCCTCAAATCATCTAAATTGATAGGTTGTGATGCAAATACTCTATTTTTCAAGAAATAGCTCCTGCTCACAGGAGAGTTATTGTGAAGGAACGCTTGCAGGAAGTCTTCCACCAAAGAGTAACTGCTACAGGCCATGACATTGAATGGCCTCCCAGAAGCCCTGACTTGATCCCGTGTGATTACTTTTTATGGGGTCATTTGAAAAATAGAGTATTTGCATCACAACCTATCAATTTAGATGATTTGAGGACTCGCATCACAGCTGAAATCAACTTGTTAAAAGACAATCCAGATCTTATCAAAAGAGTGATGGGGAAGATGAGAGCTCGACTCCAGATTTGTATCGATAGGAATGGCGGTCATGTTGAAAGAAAACGAAACTAAGCATAACTTTTGTAATAAGGAATAAAGAAAAATCTGCTTTGTATCTTATTAAAATTATGTTAAAGTATCTATTATTATGTATTTGTCTTTTCATTACATCGATAGCACACATTATTTTTTCATTGACCAATTTTGCGCAGTCCATTTTGTTGTACCCTTCAGTTAAAAGCAGATGCTTAAACACTAATTCGTTTAAACATGAATAAATTTTAACGTTAAAAAAGAATAATTTGCTATATTAAATCAAACAAACAGATCCAAAATATCTCAATTTTTGGAGGAGTTAGTACAATCTAAAGTTGGGTGTAGTTTTTTGTGGGACATACTGTATATAAGAACAATTGAGGGGAAAAACTTCCCATTCGGTGAGGGAAGCTTAACAGTGAAGCGCTATCTTCGTCGCACTGTGCTATAATGACCCAAAGGCCTTTCACACTCTATCGAGGGGTGAGATACCAACGTGGGAGCGGGCTTGGATCCATTTTTTCAACTATACTGCGCACGGCTGTCCCTTTGTTGAAGAGGGGTGCTAGATATCTCGGGAGGAAAGCGTTACAATCAGGTCTTAACACGGTAGAAGACACTAGCGGTGGCTAGGCCTAAAGAAGCTATAAAAAAGCAATTAAAGCGTACACGGGACGAAATCATCAAAGATGCAAAGAGAAAAATGCGCGGTGGTGAGAAGAAGAGGGCTGTCCGGAAGAAGGGGTTACCAGCACGTGGTAATAAACGTAAAAGGACATAAAAAAAGTGTTCTAAGCGAATAAACCTATGGTTGGTCATTTTTTTAACTGACATAAGCTAAGGACATTGCTCTCCTGAATCATAGGTTGTTTACTACTTGTCGAGAGAGGTGGCATTATTTCTAACTCGTCATGGCACGCTTTATCTATCCGTGTAGTTCACAATGTTGTAAATCGGAGCTGTCCCTCTTTCACATGCCCCCAACTCAAGTTTCTATTGAGCACAGCGACTTTCTTACGAGTAACCCGTTAAACACAATTAGTTCCCTGAGTGCTCCTATAGAATTCGTGATACCCAGCTCAGGCCCTTACTTTTTTGATCCAAGCTGCGTGCACACGTACGCTAAACTACGTATAACACATTCAGATGGAACGGATTGCGAAGACAAATTCGTTGTATTTCCAGAAACAAACTTTCTACACTCCATATTCAGCCAGTGTGATGTGTATTTAAATCAAGTCAACATCTCTGCAGAAACGGGTTACTATCACCTACGAGCCTATCTGGAAAATGTCCTCAACTTTTCAAAAGAAGCAAAGGACACCTTTTTAACTGCTGAAGGTTATTATCAGGCTAAAGCTGAAAGCAGTGTAAGGGACAAATTTACAAATTCTAAAAAGAAGTTATACGAATGCTTCGGACTCATGCATACAGACTTCACATTCCAGGAGAAGTTGCTTGTGAATGGGATCAATATGAAAATAAGGCTCATTCGCACGAATCCTGAGATCTGTTTAAATCTGGGAGCTGACCAAGAAGAGGGCGCAAACCCAGTGGTGATTCATATTATGGAAACATACCTCGTACGCTGTGTGAAATTAAGTTCGCTTAAACAAATAGAAATTGAAAAAATTTACTACATGCCACAGTAAAATACCCAATTAACAGAGTACAGATCAAAACCATACACGGTGCCCGCAGGGTTGGCCTCGAAACAGATGGAAAACATCGCCCTGGTAGCTCTACCTAAAAGGTTCTTAATTAGAATGCAGGGACACGTTTCGGTGAATGGGAAATATAAAAAGAATGCCTTTAATTTCGAGAAATATAACTCTATACGTCAATGGCGTAGCGTTAGAGGGTACATTGGAAACTGATTATTCATCAGAAGCCGTGTTCCCGCTTTGCTCGAGAGCTTATAGTAATCTTGCACATAATTCCGGTGCATGCGATAAATTAGGGATTGTCGTAACGTAAAAGGAGTTCATCGATCAATTTAACCTTTATCCGTTTGACATCACTCCTGACTTATCTGCTAGTGTAAATACACACTTAAGTCCACAGCAGAGTGGAAACATTTCAGTCAGATTGGAATTCGCCAAGCTGCTAGACGCCCCTTTTAGTGTACTAGTATACCTCGAATCACAGGCCCTAATAGAAATAGACAGATTCATGGGTGTATTCACTGACTATTAAAATGGATGCGAATACACTCCAGAGAGTAATGAATAGTGACAGAATCACACGCTCCAAATTTATTGGCGTGTTTGCAAAGAACGAAACGTTGAAGATCCCGAGTACGAGAGACTGCAGCGCACTTATTCTAAACACAGATTTTAGCAGACGTGAAGAACTTCACTGGATAGCGGTCTACTCTAAAAACAGGGAGCGAATGTATTATTTTAACTCGCTTGGGGATCATCCTTGGAATGACGCTATTACTGTAAAATTTCTCGAACAGATGCATATTCCCGAAATTGTCTGGAGTCCTTACCGAATCCAGGTATACTTTAGCAACGTATGTGGCATGTACTGTCTCTCGTTCCTCTTACACATAGCACGTGGAAAGGAATTTACAATTTTTTTTAAATTATTCGAGTTGCGTGACACTGCGCGAAATGATGCTCTGGTATGCAGACAGATAAAAAAAAGTTCCCCGTTTGTACGCACTCAGTGTATTGTGTGATGTTTTACGCGTATCTATGTAATATATAATATATATATAATATATATATATATATATAAAATTGTAACTTGAGTAATTTCAACACCATTGTGTAAAATATAAGATGTCTCCAATAATGTTAGTTTGTGTACCGCTTAAGGACGAGTCTTGTGCTCTGTAGCTTATTTAAAATGTAGTGGATGCTAATTCTGTAACTAATTTCAGTTGGATATAATGTATAAAAAATTTATGCCAATGTCACCCCTATATGTGTGAGGAATATTGAAGAACATATTACGTAAAATTGTATAAAGTAAATTGTACTATTTTATAAAACATTCCTTGATTCTATCATTTAATAAATTGGTGAAAATACAATGTTTCTTCTTAACCGAAATACAAAAAAGAAAAAACTCACATTACTTCTCGGATGACGTGGCATTCGTTGAACCGGATGTGATTCAATTCTTCGACGTCCGACCTCAAGTCTTCGTCCACAATTTTCTTTTCGTCAAAGCTATCACGAAAAGATTCTATAACGAAGGAGTTCCGCATCGGTCCTTTAAGAAAAACGGCCACGGATGTAGAGAGAAATTTTTAAATTACTTTTGGCAGTTCATACATTTTTCTGAATCTTTTTAATAATAATTAAATTACATTTGTTTTTAAATAAAAATACACACATAGGACCATATATATATATATATATATATATATATATATATATATATATATATATAAGTATACAGTGTGTTACTCATAAATAACAGCTTTAGTAGTTCTAAAAACAAATACTTTAATTTGCAGGGACTGTCTGTCGACGCAGCTATGTCATTCGAGTTAGTTGAAATAAACTCGGAATATAGACGTAATAGTTGAAATTTGAATTCCTTTAAGAGAAATTGTAGAATAAATAAGCAGTAAGTCTATTCATTCACATATACTCTGATACATTGTTTAGTTTGAGGAAGGATGAATAGCTGGGCATGGTAGGTACAGCCTGCCTACACCGGGCACTGAACCCAGATCGAAAATGAGCTTATTATGAATTTTTATAAAAATTGCCCAATTTATGCCAACTGTCTAACATCCCCTTTTTATTGTGTGGAAGGGCAACTGACTGGGCATACTACGCAGCTAATATTTCTAAAAGTGTACCTGTATAACTTATTGTAAATTTTTAGTTTTTTAAATTATAAGAAGAGATAGTTACAAAGGGTTACAAGGAGTTACAATTACTTTAATTCAAAGAGTCGGAAGTACTTTTATCTAGCTGGACATACTACGCATCGCCTGCCATCACAGGGTCTCAACCCCAGGACCGTTGGAGTTTCCTCCCTTTAAAGTTTGCAGTAGCTCATTCTTGGTACGAGTCAAAATATGGGCAAATTACAGATTTTTATAAAATTAATTAACATTTGCAAGGATTCGTGATTAATCATTGAATGATACGATATATATATATATATATATATATATATATATATATACCGAGAACGGTAATCAGTTTAAGTCACATTTCAGGAATTAGTAAAGATTATGGGCTCTTATAAAATTAATTAACACTTACAAAAGAATCTTGATTATAATATTGAACCGTATTACTCATATTTAATATGATTCCCCTCTTTGTCTATAACAGGGGTGGGCAACCTTTTTAAGTGAGCGTGCCAAAATCGTCAAATCTTTGATGCAAAAGTTAATCTTTACCATTTTTTAGCAGAAAACATTAAGTTAAAATATAAAACTCAGCGAAGAATTTGGATATTTATTTATTTAATTTTTTTAAGGTGAGCCCGGGGAATCGCGTGCCGGAAAAAAGTCGTTGGCGTGCCACGTTTGGCACGCGTGCCAAGGGTTGCCCACCCCTGGTCTATAACATATACTTCCATAAACATATATAGGCCTTATATACAAATAAGAAGAGAGAGTTACAAGTAGTTACAATGAGAGAAAATATCGAATAGGGTAGCCGGTTCAAATAATAAACAGCACGCAACTACCCAAAGCGGTCATTAACATATACTTCCATAAACATATATATAGGATGAGAGAGTTACAAGGAGATGCAAGGAGTTACAAGGACAAGGTGAAGCCTCAAATACCTTTCGATCCACTCAGGTAAGTTCGTGATTTGTGCCCCCTTTGAGGGAAAATGATGAATAACTTTACATTTCAAAATGAGCTTATTGTGGATTTTTATAAAAATAATTATCACGCAAGGATCTTGATTAATCACTGAATAATACGATGCGATATATATATATATATATATATATATATATATATATATATATATATATATACCGAGAACGGTAATCAGTTTAAATCACATTTCAAAAATTAGTAAAGATTATGGATTTTTATAAAATTAATTAACACTTGCAGAATCTTGATTATTGTAATATTGAGCCATGTCACGGTTCGGCTAATTGAATGCCCGGATGACAGATGCTATATATATATATATATATATATATATATATATATATAATTACAGTCCATTTGTTTTCATCAAAAATATACACAGAACCATTGTTCTAAAAGCAGATACTTTAATTCATTATTCGAGATATATGCGTAAAAGTAGAAATTTGTATATCCTTTAAGAGAAAAACGACATAGAATTTGAAAAAGTTTTACTACACGCTACAGAAGCTAGTTTTCAATTACAGGTACATTAATTTTTTTACCTACATTTCAATTATGGTTGCTACCGGTGGATCATCCTGTTCGGATCCAGATATATCAGCTACGGCTTGTGCTGAAAATAATTCGTTCCGGTCGACGGCTACGAAAAGTTCGAGTGTTGCTCCGGCCGAGGGATCACAGACTTCAAACACCTTTGGGGAGCAGTAGAGTTCTGGCTGACTGGAAGTGTTCATGCTTGATTGTATAGCGTGTTATTCACAGGTAGAAATAGCAACTCTTATGGCAAGATCTGCTCGAGGTGTCCCAGTTATATGTGGTGCGATGCCCCATTTGTGCCCAGAGAGCAGAAGCCCAACTCCCAACTCGATGGGCATCCTGATTGGATGTCATTGTATCTGGGTGTGACTGTAGCGTATGTACGAGGTTTTCCTCCAACCCGAGACCGTAGGCTCGTTCTCATACCCCGCCCGTTGGGTCGTAATTAGACGCGCCGCGATTTCTGGGGGGCGTGTCTTTATCACATTTGATTTATTCATTCCACAGATTTTTTCAGAGTTAAATGAATGGAAGACCAAGCCCTTATTTGTAATTAAAAGTTTGTTTGAATTTCAGCCTAAAACTGAAAATTATTTAGCATGTTTTTTATTTCTTTTAAAATTTGCTCTATTATTAATATTATTTTTATATTAAATTAAGCCAATACATCCCCACGCCTCTACAGCAGTATTTGTACATTTTCATAATTCGCCAACTTTATTTACGTAAGACTCGCTTTTATATGAAAATTAAAAATCTGGCTTAACATTTAAAATATATTATAAAAATATTAATGTACGTGGTCATGTTTGGGTACGCGCAGGTGTCCAGGTGTTTAGACGACAGAGGGCTGGAATAGGTGTCAGGTGTTTTGGATTAGTTTCCCCCGAAGGGTATTAGCAGCCTAAAACTGAAAATTACTTAGCATGTGATTAAAAAAAAAAATTTAAAACGTAAATTCAAAGTTTTTAAAATCTTCATTGTATAAAATAACAGATTTTCAGAAATGGCGGAGAGAGCTCGAAGGATTAGCAGTTAAATAATTTTTATCTCGTTTAAAATTTGTTTTATTATTAATATTATTGTTATTATTAAATTAGCCCAATACATCCCCACGCCCCTATAGCAGTATTTGTACATTTTTCATAATTCATCACTTTACATAAGACTCGCTTTTATATGAAAATGAAAAAATCTGGCTTAACATTTAAATTATATTAAAAAAATATTAATGTATGCGTTCATGCTTGGGTACGCGCAGATGCCCAGGTGTTCAGACGATAGAGGGCCGGAATAGGTGTCAGGTGTTTCGGATTACTTTCCCCGAAAGGTATTAGCAATGGCCGAGTCAAAATTCAACTGTTACCCTTCAATATAGTAGGGAGAGAGAAAAAAGTTTTAATTAGCAATGGAGAAATTACTGTTTGGTGCCAAAAGGTCACAGTGAAAACCTGTTTTGTTTTATTATTCAAAGTATATATATATATATATATATATATATTATATATATACAGTATATATATTGCGTCGGAATTTAAAAATAGAGGCGTGTAATAAGTATGGTATACTAAATAGCGATTTAATTATAGCTATGTGCCTTAAGGGCTAATAAAGTTTATTCGCTTCAATGTTTCAGTTTGTTGAATAATATAATAATGAGATATGATATGACATGACGGGGTAGGTCAAGTGAGGGCGAGAGAGAGAGAGGTTATTATTATTATTATTATTATTATTATTATTTTAAATAGCTGTGGTGAAATACTGTTTGAAAAATGAAATTTGTAGTTTCAGAGTACCCCTTTACGGTTCTATAGGTTCTGCGAAGGATTATCGGCTGGGTACGTCAGATTAAGGCCAAAACACCTGTGAAGGTAAATTCAGAAAAAGTAGTTTGAACATCTTTAGCGTCGGAATTTGATGCAGCTGCGAGTTGGTCCAACACTGGTTAATGGAGCAAAATGTCCACCTGCGTGGTAGGGTGACAGGTAAAACAGAAGTTTCAAATAGATTATCCCGAAAAAATTGAGAAATATATATTTTTAAAAATCTGAATAGCGACTAATTTATAGGTATGTGCTTTAAGGGAATATATATATATATATATATATATATATATATATATATATATATAGTCGTATGAGCATTTAATATTTGAATTTACAGGGTGACGATTGGAGAAAATATTCAACACTAAGTCCATCATAATGCTAATTAATCTCATTCTATATAATCATCTGTTCTCAGATTCAATAAAATCGCTGATAACGGAAGGTAATGTTTTCATTTTAACTTCGATTTACTTCGTCGAGTAAAATATATGATTAAATGGACTGCTTTGGATATATATGCTATACTGATTCCATTTTATTTTAAATATAATAATTCTTAATAACGAATAATAATATATATACATTTTAATAATAAAGACCTAGGAACGTGTGTGTGTGTGTGTGTGTGTGTGTGTGTGTGTGCGTGTGTGTGTGTGTGTGTGTGTGTGCGTGGGTGTGTGTTTGTGTGTGTGTATGTGTGTGTGTGTGAGGGTAAGTTTTTTAATTCGCTCAAAAGTTAATAATATATATATATATATATATATATATATTAACTGCAATGACCACGCAGTATATTAATGTATAGAAACGACGTAAGTATAGAGGAGTGTTCTGCACACGAGGAAGAGAAATAACGAACAAATGAAAAATGAGGTGACCGCCCGGGAATCGAACCCAGGACCTTCCGATTGCCGGTCAGACATGCTACCACTACACTACGGGCCTCGATCAGTCAGAAGTCGCAATTCTCCTACATAGGGCAGAAACCAATGCCTTGAGAGGGCACCCTCGCAAATCGTGAATATGTACATTTAACTGCAATGACCACGCATTGGTTTCTGCCCTATGTAGGAGAACTGCGACTTCTGACTGATCGAGGCCCGTAGTGTAGTGGTAGCATGTCTGACCGGCAATCGGAAGGTCCTGGGTTCGATTCCCGGGCGGTCACCTCATTTTTCATTTGTTCGTTATTTCTCTTCCTCGTGTGCAGAACACTCCTCTATACTTACGTCGTTTCTATACATTAATATACTGCGTGGTCATTGCAGTTAAATGTACATATTCACGATTTGCGAGGGTGCCCTCTCAAGGCATTGGTTTCTGCCTATGTAAGAGAATTGCGACTTCTGACTGATCGAGGCCCGTAGTGTAGTGGTAGCATGTCTGACCGGCAATCGGAAGGTCCTGGGTTCGATTCCCGGGCGGTCACCTCATTTTTCATTTGTTCGTTATTTCTCTTCCTCGTGTGCAGAACACTCCTCTATACTTACGTCGTTTCCATACATTAATATACTGCGTGGTCATTGCAGTTAAATGTACATATTCACGATTTGCGAGGGTGCCCTCTCAAGGCATTGGTTTCTGCCCTATGTAGGAGAATTGCGACTTCTGACTGATCGAGGCCCGTAGTGTAGTGGTAGCATGTCTGACCGGCAATCGGAAGGTCCTGGGTTCGATTCCCGGGCGGTCACCTCATTTTTCATTTGTTCGTTATTTCTCTTCCTCGTGTGCAGAACACTCCTCTATACTTACGTCGTTTCTATATATATATATAATATATATATATATATACACTATGCCAAATGGTTTCTATACAAAGTAGCTGTTATGCCAGTCGACGGATTAAGACCTTCTAAACCAGCTGATGCTATCAAGAGCTTTATTACGCGTCTGGCGTCCAGGCGAAAACATGCTCTCTCTCTCTCTCTCTCTCTCTCTCTCTCTCTCTCTCTCTCTCTCTCTCTCTCTTACCTTCCTAAGCTAGGGAAACCCTTTTGGGGGAGATCAACCTCCTCGTTTGGGTGGGATTCCCTCAGCTTGTGGCAGCTGGGGGATTCCCCCTTGCTTCCTTTTTTTCCTTTTTTTCGGCACCCTAGGGGAGGGGGTGGCACCTTGGTTGGAAAGGGGGGTTGGCACCTTGCAACATTTCATCAACATTGCATGCAATTGCACTCTAACCTTTTGCGGTCATACTACTAACACTGGATAACACAAAAGAACTTTGTTTTGTCACATGAAGAAAAATGGGTGGATCTTATAGTTTTTTACCGCTGAGTTCAAAAAAATGACCTCAAAATTTGTCTATCACCCACCAATATTGACTAAATCGAAAATGAAATTTGGACTAATTTATAGACATAATAGCAATATCAAAGTATAAAACGCATATTGAACTCACCTAAAATGTTCACTGATCCGAAATTCTTAAGTTTGATATTATAATTTTATTTTCTAATTGTCTTAATGTATTTTAAATTTAACGTATTTGTGTATTATTGTATTACTTAATTTATTTACTTCTATTGTTTTAAAGAAATTTTATATGTAGAATCACTGATGATGGCAAAAGTATTTTGTCAAAATGTCTGAAATAAAGAAATAAATCGGAATGTTTGCTGTCGTGTTGGTCCTTCTTATACCTGTAATTATACCTGTAAGCTCCGTTTCCCTAAGGAGAAGTAAATAGCTGTGATATATATATATACTGTATATATGAAGGTCGGTACGAAAGTAATGGCTCTTATTTTTCAGCTAATATTTACTTTATTTATTTACTATATTTATTTACTAAGTTTACTTTATATTTGCCACGTATGTATGCATATTCCCTGTAATTTTCATTGTAATTGGAATTATATTTAGTGAGAAATAAATAACCGACCCTCGTATATACCTTTGGTTTGCTTCCGCCCGAATTGTTCATTCTGACGAAGGTCAAGCTTTTCACTCCACCTTTGACCTACAGTTTAACGTGGAATCCGAACCACGCCCCACCAGCAGCCCAGCGTCTTAACCACTAGGCCACCCAGGGTACCCACTTATCTACCAACCACTTTCTTTATTGTGTGGAAAGATGAACAGCTGGGTTTTGCTGCGCGCCGGCTGCCGTCACCGGGTCTCGATCCCGAGGCCGATGGATTCGTAGTCACGACGCATTATATATTACTTTTGTTTTTAACTGTTTACAAACCAATTCAAAAGATCAGTCCAATCATGATACATTTTTAATAACGATTCACGTTTGTTGCCAGAAAACTATAACCATCGTCACTGTAATCCTAATTGCATGGTTGGATTGACCATATTGTTTGGTTGCCAAATAACAAACCATGAATTTTGGTTGTTCGAACCCTGTCCTCTGAATTCAGTGAGGAAAATTACCTGCCAAGCATTTTTATTGAATTAACATCATCAATTTACGTCATCAAATAAAAACAATTTCTTTAGTCTACTGTAAAAGCACAGTCGAATTGGGTGGGGTTATAGCCCCCATTTTTGGGTTAGGTGGGGATTGGAAGTATTTATATAGGGTGCAGCAGCTTGTTAAGGAAGTCAGGGTTAACATATATCTACGAATTGAATTAGTACATTGCCAAAAATCTCAAATAAAAATGTTTACCTATCAATATATTACGTAAGATCGTAAATAATGAATACAGATATGCGATTTCAGAACAGTAAAAATAGAGATGTTATCTGATTTTTTGCATTTAAGTCGTTCGGTATAAGTTGCAGACTTCTTAATCTTTAGTGTAACCTTGATATACTGTATATATAATATATATATATATATATATATATATATATATATATATATATATGTTACTGTCAAAGTGTGTAACCAGCCATTTCGCGTAATAGCTGAAACTTTTAGTCATTTCGCGAAATTACTAAAATCTTCAGCCATTACTCGAAATGGCTGAAATTCCACCTTGGTCATTTCGTACAAGATCATTTGCCGGTTAGGTCAACTGTATGCCCGGTTAGGTCAACTGTATGCACGGTTAAGTCAACTGTATGTCCTTGACAATTGGTTAGATTAAGTTGTGTTATTTTTGTTAGTTTTAACGAAAATAGCACGACTTAACCTAACCAATTGTCAAGGGCATACAGTTGACCTAACCGGGCCTTCAATGGCGGACATCGGAATAACATTGAAGGCCGGGTTAGTATTTTAAAACCTCTATATTGAAATTTCAAATTCAAATGTGTTTAAATGTGTATTTGAAGTGTTTCTCACTTATTTGAACAGACCTGTGGATGGATGGATGTTTTAGCAGATTTAGTTAGTTAAATAAAGGTTTCCAATTTTATTGTGATGTTTGTTATTTCTATGAATTCATAATAAAAGTCATTTTAGCCATTTCACGAAATGACCAAGTGAAACGGCCATTTCACGATATGACTAAAAGTTTCAGCCATTGCGAGAAATGGCTGGTTACACACTTTGACTGTAACACACACACACACACACACATATATATATATATATATATATATATATATACCTTACAACCTTACAAAGGTTCCGCGTGATGATTTCTCATTTCGCGAAGGTCAAGATTGTCGCCCCTCCTTTATATATATATATATATATACAGGGTGGGCCGTAAGTTTCCATACATAGGAAAAATAAACATTTTTTATGGACAACCATTTTTATTTATATAATATGCTCTACATGGTTGCCATTGTTTTGAAAACACATTTCAATACGTGTTCCCCACTGTTGATGAACACGCATTAGCACAGTTGACGTTATGCTTGTAATGGCGTTGGTGATACGTTCCTTTAGATGATTTATGTCTCGTATCTTTTCCTGATACACCATGGCCTTCAAGTGCCCCCAAAGATAGAAATCAAGGGGGGTGAGATCTGGGGATCTGGGAGGCCACTCCACAGGACCACGCCGACCAATCCAAGCATCCGGAAACTGCTGATCCAAATACCGACGCACGTGAAGACCATAATGAGGTGGAGCTCCATCTTGCTGGAAGTAAACTGGGAAGTTACCTTCCTCGTTTAGCAGGGATGGGAAAATCTCTTCTTGCAACATGTTAAGATACCTTTCGGCATTAAGATTTCCACTGACAAAAATTGGTCCAATAATTCTGTCACCCCATATCCCGGCCCACACCATCACTTTACCGGCACCTTGCATCTTCGTCGGACTCAGCCAGTTAGGGTTAGCATTACTCCAATAACGTATGTTTTGCCGATTAACCTCTCCATTGACATAAAAATTTGCTTCATCAGTAAACAAGATCTTACGTCAAACGCATATTCTTAGGGTATCTGAAACATAAAAACAAACGTTTAATTTTTCCTATGTATGGAAACTTACGGCCCACCCTGTATATGAAAATTATTTCACGAAGGTAACACGTGAAAAATATTTATGATGAATAAAACCACGAAGGAAAGGAAACACAAAATGGTGCTCAAGCGCTTTCGTCTAATGACATCCTCAGGAACACTGAAGTACATAAAAAGGTTAAGCCTATATATAGGTTACAGAAAGAAAAAAAAAAAAATAAATAACACATACACACACACACATATATATATATATATATACATACATATCTATATATACAAATACATACATACATACATACATACATATATATACAATAAACAGAGAAGTAAAAATAATAAAAAATTAAAAATTAAAACCTTAAAGGATTACCAGTGAGGCGTACAGATTTGTAAGGAAAAATATCGATTTTTAGCACAAGATCAAATGGATTATAAAAATACAAAATTATACTGGAACTCTGCCGGGTTTTAACACAATGCTGCCTATGGTCAGGTTTCGATAAAAAAAAAAAAAAAAAAAAAAAAAAAAATGCAAATTAAAAGTTAATCGATTTTTAGCACAAGATCAAATGGATTATAAAAATAAAATTTATACTGGAACTCTGTCCGGGTTTTAACACACTGCTGCCTATGGTCAGGTTTTGATATATATAAAAAAATAAAATGCAAATTAAAAGTTAATAAAGTAGAAGACAAGTTTACCAAAGATTTAATGTTTTACCCTTCTTATTTAAATCTGTTTTAAAGGAATTCAACATAACAGGATCGAGTTGAAAAAGACCTTTGCTTATGTTGAAGTTATTTGAAAGTTGGATAATGGCAGACTCAAGAATATTTCTATTAACAATGTTGCTTGAATGGAATAAAACTGAAGCATTATTCCAATCAATACAGTGGGCTAACTCTGACAAATGGACAAAAAGGGCACTGGACAACTGTCCTGTTCTAACGGAATATTGATGCTGTTTTATACGTGTGTGCAAATCCTTTCCCGTCTGACCTATGTACAGTAAAAGGAATCACATTGTTTACAACCAATTTTATAGATAATGCCTGAATTATTAGGGCTATTTTTTACTATGATATTTTTCACAATATTGTTATATGAAAATACTACATTAATATCCAAAAGTTTAAGTACATTAGCAATGCCTAAAAAGCCCGGGAAAAATGGAAGTACTAAAATATTTTTTGACAAAGTACGAGTGTTAATATTGACACGATAGAAAGTTCGTTTTGCCTTGTTGAGACAAGATTCCATAAACGCAGATGGATAACACAAATCACTTCCACCGAGCTAATAATAGGGCGCATAGGGTTACCAGGTTTGTGGGTTTTAATAAGACCGTAAAGGTAGGGCAGAGCAGGTGAAGTGGACATGAAAAGCGGAATTAAGTTCTTATGATCTTTGAGAAGGCGTTTCAAGCCACTATTAAATGATTTGATGACGTCATCCTGCGGGTTCTTCCTAAGTTTGGTGTATGTGGCGGGGTCCTGGAGAAGCCCACAAACCCACAAACCTGGTAACCCTATGCGCCCTATTATTAGCTCGGTGGGCTCTATTACTTATAAACTCTCCAAATGGCTTGTCAAAGTCTTGTCCCCCATTCTCGGAACTATCTCTGATTCACATGTAAAAAATTCCATGGATCTTACGGAAAAATTGAATAATGCACGTACTGAAACTAACGATAAATTGATTAGTTTTGATGTTTGTTCATTGTTTACAAAAGTGCCGATTGACGATATGCTTGACTTTCTCTCCCAAGAATTACATAAGTATGACCTGCCACTACCTTCACACATTGTTTTGGAACTCATTAAGCTTTGCATCAAAGACTGTAAATTCACTTTCAATAACGAGTATTATCAACAAGTTTTTGGGATGGCTATGGGCAACCCCTTATCGCCCCTCCTCTCCAATATTTATATGGAGTTTTTCGAAATTACCTATATTCCGAGAATCCTGGGGGTTGGCATCCCTTGGTTGCGGTACGTCGACGATATTTTGTGTATCTGGCCCATGAATCGTGACCTGGATAGCTTCCTCCTTCAGTTAAATGATCAAGTCCCCTCCATTAAGTTTACTTTAGAAGTTGAGCAAGACAATTCAATCCCATTTTTGGATGTGCGTGTACATAGGGAAAGCCCAGGTTTTAAGTTTAGTATCTATCGGAAAACGACAAACAATTTGTCCTACGTACACTTTTACTCGGGACATGATACCCCCACTAAGAAGGCCATATTTTCATCAATGTTTCTCCGCGCCCTTAGGATCGCCAGTCCGGAATACATCGATGCCGAATTGGAAAAAATCAACGGTATTGGAAGTGATTTGTGTTATCCATCTGCGTTTATGGAATCTTGTCTCAACAAGGCAAAACGAACTTTCTATCGTGTCAATATTAACACTCGTACTTTGGTCAAAAAATATTTTAGTACTTCCATTTTTCCCGGGCTTTTTAGGCATTGCTAATGTACTTAAACTTTTGGATATTAATGTAGTATTTTCATATAACAATATTGTGAAAAATATCATAGTAAAAAATAGCCCTACCAATAATTCAGGCATTATCTATAAAATTGGTTGTAAACAAATGTGATTCCTTTTACATAGGTCAGACGGGAAAGATTTGCACACACGTATAAAACAGCATCACTATTCCGTTAGAAACAGGACAGTTGTCCAGTGCCCTTTTTGTCCATTTGTCAGAGTTAGCCCACTGTATTGATTGGAATAATGCTTCAGTTTTATTCCATTCAAGCAACATTGTTAATAGAAATATTCTTGAGTCTGCCATTATCCAACTTTCAAATAACTTCAACATAAGCAAAGGTCTTTTTCAACTCGATCCTGTTATGTTGAATTCCTTTAAAACAGATTTAAATAAGAAGGGTAAAACATTAAATCTTTGGTAAACTTGTCTTCTACTTTATTAACTTTTAATTTGCATTTTATTTTTTATATATATCAAAACCTGACCATAGGCAGCAGTGTGTTAAAACCCGGACAGAGTTCCAGTATAAATTTGTATTTTTATAATCCATTTGATCTTGTGCTAAAAATCGATTAACTTTTAATTTGCATTTTTTTTTTTTTTTTTTTTTATCGAAACCTGACCATAGGCAGCATTGTGTTAAAACCCGGCAGAGTTCCTGTATAATTTTGTATTTTTATAATCCAGTTGATCTTGTGCTAAAAATCGATATTTTTCCTTACAAATCTGTACGCCTCACTGGTAATCCTTTAAGGTTTTAATTTTTAATTTTTTATTATTTTTACTTCTCTGTTTATTGTATATATATGTATGTATGTATGTATGTATGTATTTGTATATATAGATATGTATGTATATATATATATATATATATATATATATATATAAAGGACTTATACTTTAAGAGTTACAGGGGTTTCTTTTGGGTCCCATTTCTCTGGATCACCCTTTACTTCAACTCACCGCATCACTTTATGCAAACTGTGTATATATATATGTATATATATATATATATATATATATAATATATTATATGTGTGTGTGTGTGTATGTATGTTATTTTTTTTTTTTTTTTTCTTTCTGTAACCTATATATAGGCTTAACCTTTTTATGTACTTCAGTGTTCCTGAGGATGTCATTAGACGAAAGCGCTTGAGCACCATTTTGTGTTTCCTTTCCTTCGTGGTTTTATTCATCATATATATATATATATATATATATATATATATATATAATATATATATACATATATATATACACAGTTTGCATAAAGTGATGCGGTGAGTAGAAGTAAAGGGTGATCCAGAGAAATGGGACCCAAAAGAAACCCCTGTAACTCTTAAAGTATAAGTCCTTTTATAAAATCATACGCATCATTCGAAAGAGGATAGTTACAAGTTTGTACAGGATTGTATAGGTTTTGACAATACAAGACAAGATAAGATACAAAACAAAATAAAAGTGTTAGTTAAAACTAATCCTTCAAGATGACTGCATGGACTGTGGAACAGCTGCGTTTCATAAGTGAGCAATATTATGAGCATGAAGAAGTGTAGTTTCAGCTCAAAGATCTTTCAAGACAAATTTTCAGATGTCAAAATCACCTTCTAAGAAAGTAATCCGTCGGTGTGTCAGAAATTTTCCCTAACTGGCAGCATTGGAAAAAGAAAACCAACCGGAAGAGTGCGCACAGCAAGGATAGACGAGATCATTAACAGAACTCATGAAATTGTACAGGATAATCCTAACATAAGCATCAGACGTGCTTCTCAGCTGTTAGGAGTTGGATATGGAACAACACATCGTATATTCAAGCAAAATTTAATGCTCTTTCCATATAAAATTCAAACAGTGCAACAACTAAACGATGGAGATTTCGCACGAAGACGACAATTCTGTCAATGGATCCAACAGAAGGTAAATGACACCACCAATTTTCTAGCAACTTTGATTATATCAGACGAAGCCCATTTTCACTTGAATGGAACTGTAAACAAACAAAATTGTCGTTCTGGGCAACAGAAAATCCATTGAATATTACCGAAGTCCCGTTGCATAGTCAGCGTGTAACTGTTTGGTGTGGTCTTACTGCATCTCAGATCATAGGGCCGTACTTTTTCGAGGATTCCACCGGAAACACGGTCACTTTAAATGGTGATCGCTACGAAAAAATGTTGACCGATTTCCTTATTCCTAAATTAAGAGATCTTTGTCTAGAAAACCACTGGTTCCAACAAGACGGAGCTACCTGCCATACCACGAGGAACTGCATGGCAGTTTTGCGTCAAACGTTTCCAGGCGAGTTAATCTCAAGATTTGGAGACGTTGAATGGCCCGCAAGGTCTCCGGATTTTTCTCCCTTAAATTATTATCCCTGGGGATATTTAAAGAGTAGGGTCTACAGAAATAACCCAACGACCTTGCAAGAATTGAAGGCCGCCATCACAAATGAGATACAGGCCATACCACCGCACACTCTTGCAAAAGTGATGCAGAACTTACAAGCGAGAACAATGGAATGCTTGGCAACTAATGGAGCACATTTGAAAGGAGTCATTTTTTAAAAATAAATATTTCATAATAAACTTGTAACTCTACTCTTTCGAATGATATATAGTTTTTATGAAAGGAATTAAATATTAAGAATATTTGGCCTTTTTTTATGTGTCCCATTTATCTGGATCACCCAGTATAATATACAGTATATATTTAGTCATTTAAAAAGTAAATACAAGGTATTCAAAAAGGAACGCAACCCGAAACAGAAAGAAAAGGGTTAGGTTATAATGAGATATGCATTTCTTTTTGAACACCCTGTAGAATTTATTAATGCCGTCATAACATTAGAAATTTAGCACCTCGTATGGCGAGTGTAGAGAACTGTCAATTATTATATCCATAAATTACAGAGAAATGAACTACACAAACCAGTACAATCCTTTACTTAATATTTAATGGTAAAACTTTCAATAGAAGGTGAGGATTCATGCATGCGGAAAGCGCTTTCGAAACAAACAAGTTCTAAGATAATGATATTGCTAGGGAATTTTGCTTTCAAAGATTATATAAGGAATCGTATGGTATGTAATCAACGTCCCTTGTCACGAAGAGTTGATTATGCTTGCAGTGAAGTCACGTATAAACTCGGCATAATTTTAATTAATATCTCATTTAAACATCAGTCTAAACCAGATAACCACTTGACAAGTAGGGCGTAGCGTGTTACGTGTATTAGTTTAGATAACAATTGCTTTCTTACTAATGCTTGCGGATTAAAATTAAGATTTTTCTCTCTCTCTCTCTCTCTCTCTCTCTCTCTCTCTCTCTCTCTGTATATATATATATATATATATATATATATATATATATATATATATATATATATATATATATGTGTGTGTGTGTGTGTATATGTAAAACACAGACCGTGCATGGAACAAGGAACTCTTCTGGGAAATTACATCCACTATAGTTCGAATAAGTAATGATAAATGACAAGTACTATAGTTTTTTCTCTTTCATGATGGAAAGCCCAACGTGGGCACCGGGTTACTCGCAAAGAGGCCCCAAAATATAGCTTCCCTCACCAGCAAGGTCTGTGTTTTACATATAAGTTTCTTAGGGGACCATTCTGAGTTTATGTATATTAAACGGACGTGCTATGTGCCTTGAAAAGTGGACGCTCAATGTCCCGGTTGATGTTTAAGTTTTGTGTTTTTGGCTAAAAATACAATAGTTACCCCTTTTTCTTTGATGTATTCAATCCGACGTGAATGCAACGAGTTTCTTGCGTATATTGAGGTTCTGAATGTAGTAGGCTAGGTGTAAGCTGTAAACCCTAGATCCTGTCCCAAAGCTGGATCTTATCTGTTTTGCAGATAGCTGGTGAGGGAAGCTATATTTTGGGGCCTCTTTGCGAATAACCCAGTGCCCACGTTGGGCTTTCTATCATGAAAAAGAAAAAACTATAGTATTTGTCATTTATCATTACTTATTCAAACCATATGGATGTAATTTCCCAGAAGAGTTCCTTGTTCCATGCACGGCCTGTGTTTTACATATAAGTTTCTCAGGGGACCATTCTAAGTTTGTGTATATATATATATATATATATATATATATATTTATTAAACTAGAAATGGCATGGCTTAACTAAGCAAAACAACAGCAACGACAAAAGAGGAAAGAAAATAAGCTATTAAACGACTTAGTTCATTCAAGCAATGAAGTATTGGTACAAAATATGTTTAAGTAAACATTAGGACCATCTTTAGGAGTTTATCACTGAGAGCATTCGTATGAAAGAATTATATATCTAAAGTCATAACCAAACTTTGCTTTCCAATCCGATTACAACTTGGTCTGAATATATTTTGAGAACATTTCTCGCTCCACAAGATCACGATTTTAAAGACATTCGTGAATGAAAGAAACTCTTTTAATTTTATTTTTTTATTTTTTTATGCAAGAAGGAGCGGCCAAAGGCGAATGCCCACAAAAGCGCCACCTGCCCCTTCCATAGAAGAAGAAGAGAGCCAAAATCAAGGTTCAGGGTTTTCGAGATGCCAAAACACTACGCGTTTAAAAGATGGTAGGTCATAAACAGGAGGAAAGATGGATTGAAGAAGATTGTTCCAGAATTCACCGGTTGAGTAAATGAAAGATTGAAAATACCGATTAATCCTTGCGTTAGAGTGTTGGACAGAAAAGAATGAGAAAGTGTAGAAAGTCTGGTGCTGCGTGCTCTCCTTAAAGGAGGAGGCATGCAGTTAGAGAGTTCAGAAAAGCAATGTCCGTTATAATAGCGATAATCAGCGCCGGCTCTTTCATTAAGCAGATCACGCAGTGTGCGTGGGGCCCCGCGAGGCGGGAGAGCCCTCAGCGAGCGGTATAAAAAAATTAATTAATGAATGATTGACAGAAATAAAAAATGGGCCAAATTTTGATTTTTTGAAACTCTTCCAGCGCCATTCATTTTATTTCCATATAAAATCTAGCAATTTTTTGTTGTTAAAATTATAAAATTAAAATGTAAACAAACGCCTAATGTGTGCCATCAGATCTGCCATCTCAGAAGGTTACTGCATTGGAATTGCTGACTTACATACACGAGAAGCAGCTGATAGAGTTATATCCAAACCTATGGATTGCTCGCAGAATTGCAGTCACTCTTCCAGTGACCGTAGCTACAGCTGAAAGGAGCTTCTCCAAGTTGAAGCTAATTAAAACGTACTTCAGGTCAACAACGGCACAAGAACGTCTGAGTGGGCTTGCCATCATGAGCATCAATCGGGAGGTAGGCCGGAAGCTGTCCTATGATGATATTATTGATGAATTTACAATAAAAAAAGCCTGGAGAGAAAGGTTTTGAATGTGTGATATATATCTATCTAAATAAACTTATTAGATTTTTGTATACTTAATTGTATTAAACCATTTTATTGTACAAAATATACATATGTGTATATATATGCAAATTATCACTACTGAAATGACAAATTTATATATAAATTGCAAATATAACTATTATAACAATCAATTTTCTAAACATAAAGGAGACAAGAAAAACACTTGGACAACCATAAACAGTCTTCTCGGAAAACAAATTAAGAAAAATTCAATAGAGAAATTAAATGTTGATAATAAAGAAATTACTGAAGATACTGCTATTGCAGACTCTTTAAATATACATTTTACTTCAATAGCGGATAAGCTTTGTTCACAATTAATAAATAATGACCACTCACCTCTAGAATATATGCCACCCAGCCCACAAAATTCATTTTCTTTTGTTCCTGCTACTTCTACTGAGGTCCGGAATATTATTGGTAAATTAAAAAATACAAAAAATAACATTCATAACATTTCTGTACCTATACTGAAACTTGTTAAAGATAAGATATCTTTAACTTTGGCTAAAATTATCAATCAAAGTATTTCCAAAGGAATATTCCCATCAACGCTAAAAACTGGCTGCATAACACCCCTTTTTAAAGGGGGTGATCCTACACTAGCAACAAATTACAGGCCGGTGTGTTGATAATTATCTGTGTTCAGCAAAGTTTTTGAAAAAATTGTATAAAAGTAAAATGCAGCGATATTTAGAATCCTACAATATATTATCTCCAAATCAATATGGCTTTTCCGTAATAATAAAACAACGGAAATAGCTATTTTAAATCTTATGGAAATTACAAATATAGCTAAAGAGAACAAAGAAATAATGATATCAATAAAAATTCAATATTTATGGATTTCAGTAAGACTTTGATGTAATAGACCATAATATTCTACTTAACAAATTATATTGTTACGGCTTTAGAGGAGCAATCAGTGATTGGTTTAAAAGTTATTTGTCCAGTAGATATAATTTTGCATCAGTAACCAGGTTTTGCGCAACTAAAGCGCTTGTCAAACATGGTGTGCCATAGGGCTCATTTCTGGATCCACTGTTATTTTTATTATATATAAATGACCTTCCACGTTCATCTGATATACTGAACTTCATAATGTTTGCAGATGATACAACTCTCTTTTTCTTGCAAAGATGTTAATTCAGCTAAGAATATATTTAATTCAGAATTCATCAGTGTAATGAAATGGTTGACCACCAATAAACTCTTCCTAAATACCAGTAAAACAAATTTCATGATTTTACTAATAAAAGAAATGTATATCTCGATGAACTTAATGTTAACGAAATCGCTATAAAGGAGTACTGTAACAAAATTTCTTGGTGTAATGCTAGATAAGAATTTGCAATGGAGTGATCATGTAAATTATATCGCGAATAAGATTTCAAGGAACGTTGCTATAATGTTTAAACTTAGAAATGTAGTCCCTAAACAAGTTTTATTGACTCTTTATCATACTCTTTTTCTTCCCTATATAACGTACTGCAGCCTTGTTTGGGGAAACTCCGCTAACAAAGCATTAAATGGTAAGTATCTTTGTTATCCAAAAACGAGCAATAAGATTATTATCTGATGTTGATTTCCTTGATTACTCTAGTGCATTATTTAAAGAGCTAAACCTACTAAAGCTCAATGATATAATCAAACTGGCACATTTTATTTTTATTTACAAGTGTAAGAACAAAATCATTAACTTACAATGGGTAAATAGATATTTTGTAACTCATCAAGAAATCCACTCGTATCACACCAGAAACAGATCAAAGCTTGTTATACCTCAATTTAGATTGTCTTCATCTCAAAAACTACCCATTTTCATTGGATTGAAAATATGGAATGACTTAAATGCCGATATAAAAAATATTGTGAATGTAAATTTGTTTAAAACCAAGTTGAAATCCCGATTAATAATGGCATACTAACAAAAATCTAGGATTAATATCCATTACTATTGTTTACTAATTATTAATTTCTCGTGTGTAATCTAGTATTAAGAACACATTTCTTGGGATTGTTCCGTTCTTATCTCTCATGTATAATATTGGTTTCTTTGTATGGTATTGGTATAGTGCCTTCAACGGTGACCTTGTATTTGTCATGTCAGTAGTGATAATTTAAGATTAATACTGCTTTAACTATTAATAGTACTTATTTACTTACTTATTTATTTATTATTAATTAATAGCAACAAGTTGTTTATTTTTAATAAGAGCCCATTAAAGCCTAAAGCTTAAGGACCAAATTAAATTAAATTAAATAGTCGAGCTTCAAAATTATTCATGTCATTGTAAATTGAAACGAATGTATTTATTTTATTGTTAATAAAGGTTATTCAATTCAATTATATATATATATATATATTTATATATATATATGATGAATAAAACCACGAAAAGGAAACACAGAATGGTGCTCAAGCACTTTCGTCTAATGACATCCTCAGGAACACTGAAGTACATAAAGAGTTACAGCCTATATATAGGTTACAGAAAAAAAAAATATATATATATATATATATATATATATATATATATTAAACGGAGAAATAAAATTAAAAATTAAAGGATTGTGGGAGGGGCATACAAATTTGTAAGAGAAACTATCGATTTTTAGCACAAGATCAAATGAATTGTTTCCAACCAATGTTATAAAAGAAAAAAAATACAAATTTATACTGGAAATCTGACCGGGTTTTAACACTCTGCCCTTCTTGTATATAAAAATAAATTGAAAAATAAAAGTTATTAGAGTAGCATACAAGTTTACCAAAGATTTAGCGTTCTACCCTTCTTATCTAAATCTGTTCTGAAGGAATTCAAAACAACAGGATCGAGTTGAAAAAGGCCTTTGCTTATGTTGAAGTTATTTGTAAGTTGGATAATGGCAGACTCAAGAATATTTCTATTAACAATGTTGCTAGAGTGAAATAAAACTGAAGCATTATTCCAATCAATACAGTGGGATAACTCTGACAAATGGACAAAAAGGACACTGGACGACTGTCCTGTTCTAACGGAATATTGATGCTGTTTTATACGTGTGTGCAAATCCTTTCCTGTCTGACCTATGTAAAAGGAATCACATTGTTTACAACCAATTTTATAGATAATGCCTGAATTATTGGTAGGGCTATTTTTTACTATGATATTTTTCACAATATTGTTATATGAAAATAATACATTATCTATAACATTGGTTGGTTTATCTATAACATTGGCTGGAAACAATTCATTTGATCTTGTGCTAAAAATCGATAGTTTTTCCTTACAAATTTGTATGCCCCTCCCACAATCCTTTAATTTTTAATTTTATTTCTCCGTTTATTGTATATATATATATATATATAATATATATATATATAATTATTAGTGATGTAAGTCACATCCGCATCCGCATCCGCGGAACATCCGCACATTTTCTCGCATCCGCATCCGCACCCGCATCCGCACCCGCATCCGCACGTTGGACTGCGGATGTCGTGCGGATGTGGACCGTTGAGATAAAATGTCATTAATAAGCGGAAATTATCAAATTCTACTATATTAATAGAACTAGTTCATTGTGCGCAAAAGTGATGCAAGCGACAAGACGAGAGGCTGTTCTTGTATGAAGTTACTCTCTTGCAACCTACTTAGATCCACGTTACAAAGCTAAGTTATTTTCACCTAGTACATTAGAACGAGTTAAATCATCACTTGGCAAAGCAGTTGAAGAGCTTCAATCTCTTGAATCTGTCACTTCGCCACCCACCAAAAGAATAAAAGTTTCAGTGACAGAACCAACACCTTCAACAAGCAAATCTATCACAAAATCTGTCTCTCAGTTTCTTGAGTCAAGCAGCAATGACGAGACCTACGCGATGTCAAAAGATGTAGTAAAAATGATCGAGAGCTATCACCAAGAAAAACGCCTGGCTGCATGTGACAATCCTATTAGTTGGTGGAAAAATACGCAGAATATCTATCCACACTTGAGTAAACTTGCAAGGAAACATTTAGCCTGTCCTCCAACAAACGTACCAAGCGAGAGATTATTTAGCAGTGCTGGGTTAATATATGATGAAAAGAGAAACAGACTGGCAGCAGAAAAGGCAGAAAAATTAATGTTCCTTAAGCATAACCTTCCTATAATTAAGTTTGAACATTAAACGATGAACATCTTAGTTTACTTTATTTTAATTACTCATTTATAAATATGCCTAATAAAACTTTAAACTTAATATAAATAGTTATCAAGCTAATTAAAGATCTCTTTCTATAAGGGTGGTGGTTGGGGAAAGAGGTCGGTGGGGTGCATTTGAGTTGGGTTCACGTCCCGCATCCTGGTAACACAATTATGGTTTCTAATTGTGGCTGAAACTCAACAAAATATAACGAATTTATTTGCAGACGAATTCACTAATTGATTTCTATATTAGTTAGATGCTTGATATTATTTTATATGTTCAGAGAAAAGTACAGCAATTATTGTACAATTAATCAATTATACTACATTATAGCTACAGCTCTCTCTATATAATAACTTATTATATACGTTAAACACAACAAATCTCGAATATATCCTAAAAAATAACGAAAATGTAGACATCCGCATCCGCGGATGTTGAAATAAAACATCCTCATCCGCATCCGCATCCGCGGATGTGAAAAAAATGACATCCGCTACATCACTATAAATTATATATATATATATATATATATATATAAATTATATATATATATTTTTCTGTAACCTATATATAGGCTGTAACTCTTTATGTACTTCAGTGTTCCTGAGGATGTCATTAGACGAAAGCGCTTGAGCACCATTCTGTGTTTCCTTTTCTTCGTGGTTTTATTCATCATAAATATTTTTCACGTGTTACTTTCGTGAAATAATTTTCATATATATATATATATATATATATATATATATATATATATATATATTAGGGGCCCCAAAGATATTTGCGCATAGGACCCCCAAAAGATTGGAGCCGGCACTGGCGATAGTAAAGAGAGAGTGAAGCAACATTGCGGCGAAGAGAGAGGGATTGAAGACAGTCAGTAAGAGGTGGCGACGTGATAAGACGAAAAGCCTTTGATTCCAACCGGTCAAGTACGGCTGCGTGGGTTGAACCACCCCACACATGAGAAGCATACTTCATACAGGGGCGAACAAGACTCATGTACAGAGAGAGCAACTGAGTATGGGTGAAGAAACAGTGGAGGCGGTACAGCACACCTAACCTCTTAGAAACTGTTTTGGAAAGAGAGAATATGTGATCTTTTCAGGAAAGATCACGCGAAAAAGAAACACCAAGAATGTTAAGAGAAGAGGAAGGAGTGAGTTGTGTTGGTGAAGGCAAGGGGATAGTCGTGTGGAAGATTGTGATGAGTAGACAGATGGAGGGACTGAGTTTTTAAGGCATTGAAAGCCACAAGGTTTTCTCTACCCCAATCAGAGATAGAAGAAAGATCAGAGGTCAGGTGTCCCATAGCCATCCAACGCGAATCATGGAGTGACTGCTGTGAGGAACGCTCGTATATTGAAACGCAATTACCGTGTAAAAAATTAAGTGAAACAATTAAAATCCCTAGTAGTATGACCGCAAAATGGGAGAGTGCAGGTATGTTGCAATGCAATTGCAAATGTTGACCAATGTTGCAAAGTGCAATGAAGGGGAGGGGGTTATGCAATGAATGGGGAGGAGTTATGCAATGAAGCGTATTGAAAGAAGTTAATGCTGCAAAGGGGAAGGGAGGGGCTTCGGGGGGAGAAGGGAGGGTGACCTCCCCCAAAGGGGTAGCCTTAACCTAAGAGAAGAAGAGAAAGAAGAAGGAGGAGGTCTTTGGGGAAGAAGTGGGATGTCCTCACCCCAAAGGGAGACCTACCTAAGCCTTAACCTAAGAAGGAGGGGATGTCGCGTGGTTCCAGCCAGACGCATATGAGCGTCCAGGAGATCTGCATCGGTTATATAGAGGGCCGTGAGTTGCCAGATATCACTTATTTAGATATGGATGGGTTACCAGAGAGTATTTATTTAGATGAGTTGCCAAATAGTGTTTTTTAATTGTTCAGGTATACCTTATTTGGGTGAGTTGCTAGATACCACCATTTATTTTAGTTTTATTTCATGAGTTGCCAAATAATGTTTTTATTTATATGAGGAGAGTTGGCAGATATCACATTTTAATTTAATTTATTAAAGGCAAGAGCGACTTTCTCCTTAAAGTTGTTCAGTAAGAGAACTAATTATTTAAACGATTCCCAATATTAATAATAAAGAAATACAGATAAACCGAAATAAATAAAAAACCATTAAATCATTCTGTTTATTTAGACTAATTATTGGAATCGGAAATATATAGAAAATAAATATACACTCCTATACATACGATGGAATATGTATGATCAAAAAATAAAATAAAAAAGTATAAACATCAATACAGGAGATATATATATAATATATATAATATATATATATATATATATATATATATATATATATATATACACACAATTATATTAAATAATAATTAATTTAAAAATAAATAGACATCAAAATACACTCACTTTTTTCTACTTCGCAAAACACTAAACTCACACGTAATTCGAGTCTACAGTCACATCATTACTGCATTGCACTACCCAGTAAACACGGCTTAACATTATTTCACCGTCCAATTTACTCTATGTAAATGGCTTTCATATCGTTCAATACTATTTTTGTGCACACCTTACATTCGGTTGGCAAGTTATCTTTAAGCGATTTCATTCAAAATCACGCACAAAGATATCGTCGTTAGCCACAACATCATTATTAAATACAAGTTTATAAACATTCCTTTTCAATCGAGGGTTTATTCTTGCCGAACAACCAACGTGCTCATTTATCTATCAGCCAATTTTTCTACTTTTTATTGTTGCAACCGTGGAAGCAATCGCTCTCAAAAAACTCGGAATGGAGCCCATGTTATCTTTATAATAATAAATCTCTCACACCAACACAAGTTCTTTTACGGAACTCTTTTTTCGATGCATAACTCGCACGCTGCTTGAAGTATACAGTAACTAATAATTCACAATGCAGGTTTACCCCTTACCGGAACAAGAAAATGATTTATAATTCCGTCGAACTAAGGTTAATATCCTGTAAGCCTTCCCGTTATCTTAACCGTGCAGTGTCTGACTCTGACCATGAGACTATGATTCGCTCCAGCATTGACCTTTCCCGGGTTGGGCGGGTACTCGCTCTGTTACTGAACGATGGAAAATCTATCTCTATCTACGTCGTCGAACCCATGTTTTGTAGGAATTATAACTTCAATAAAGAGCAGAGATAAAAATAATCCAGTTACAATTGCAAAGCAAAACTCCTAAAATACTCAATACAGAAGCACGAGGGCATGTAAGCAAGCATTCAATCGAAACTTATTACTTGTACAGAAGATTTTCAATTTTAATGTTTCCACTTCAATTACCCCTATTGAATTTTCTCAATTTTAATTAGTAATTTTTTAAACTTTTTACAAATTTAGATTATAATAATAATAATTAGTAAGTAAATTACGATCATCTACTTTTGTCATTACTCTGTGTCTAAACATTATAGTTAACAGCGAAAGCTTTACACTGCCCACAAGAGACAGGCAAAACGTTCTCCATATTTTGCTCGGCAAAAGAACTAAGTATTTAAACGAATACCAACTTTGATAATAAAAGAATTACACAGGATTCTTTATATTGTACACTGGTTCATTAACTCACTATAAATTTTAAATCAGTTTAAGAATTTATTTAGACGCAAAATGAGTCCCACAAGAAGTACACTAGACTCTTTAAATTATACATTAAGATTAAAATGAAAACTTTAGAGTAACCCCGACTTCTGTGACATAAGCAAAACTTTTAATATATTCTTAATCACTTGGTTGTCCAGGGTACCCATTTATCTACCAACCAATTGTGCGGTAGGAAGAACGTTTACCGCGCGCTAGCTACCTTCGCAGGGCCTAGAACACGGAACCGTTGGAGTCATAGTCAGCGATGCTAACCACCGATCCATGGTACATCATCATCAGAATAGCAAGCGCGCAACAGGGTACAGGGTTTTGGGAATCCTCAGGAAGGATGGTGAGGGGAAATTTTCAAATTGATCCGTGGCTGTCTCCGCAATTACAATCATACTTATTGATTGCTCTCCCAACGAAAAATTGTACGAAAATGAAAAGACATTTATATATATATATATATATATATATATATATATATATATATATATATATATATGTAACTGCCGTTGCCACAATTTGTAACCGTGCGTGTGTTATTACCATACATCGTCTTTGTTGTTGTTATTATCATTATTATTATTATGGGGGAAAGAAAGTATTAATTATTTTTTAATTCTCTTTTTAGTCTGATACGAAAATTCTTGTTTACAAATAAAATTAATTCTCGATAAACTACGAACTGAAGACGCCACACACCCACACGCACATTGTCAGGAATGAGGACCTCACTCACGCCAACTAAATCTAGGTCATTAATTCACGTTTTTAGGCCTAGCCTCTTTCTTGATTAAAAAAGAAAAAATACCCTATTCTACAGTAGATAAAGCATCTGATGTTTAAGGCAATACATTTAAACATAGTGTCGCAAGATTTTTATAAAAACTGTAACAATAACACTCAGTTATTGCATTGCAATAACTGTATCACACAAATATTTTAGGAACTTACCAAAAGATGCTTTGTATAAGATAATGAAAGAGTAGCATTTTCATCCTCTAATAAAAGTACATCTATATAGAAACACTTAAAGCGTATACGACACTGAATCCCACGAGGAAAAAAAATATTCCATGATTTTTCTTCATCCGCGCCCAGATGATGTATTGATCTATGGTTCGGATGCCACGTAGACCCTCTTTCGTATGATTTTAGATGTTGTGTTGAGGTGAGACATACCATCACTTATTGTTTTCAGATCTCCGAAATCTTGCATAATTACGAGTTGTACTAGTGTTTTTCATTTTCGCATACTATGGTTAAGATCTTTAATTCCCTTTTATATATATATATATATATATATATATATCGTAAAGAACGACGCTTGTATAGAAGACATTCCGCGCAAGATGAGGAGAGAGAACGAACAAATGAAAAAATGAGGTAACCACCCGGGAATCGAACCCGGGATCTTCCGATTGCCGGTCAGATATGATAACCATTACACCATGGGCCTCACTCGATCAGAAGTCGTAATTCTCCTACATACGCGCAGAAACCAATGCCCCGAGGGGGGCACCTCCCGCATGCCGCACATATATACATTTTGAACTGCAAAGAAGACGCTGTATAATTAGCGTAAAGAACGACGCTTGTATAGAAGACATTCCGCGCAAGATGAGGAGAGAGAACGAACAAATGAAAACGTTAATTATACTGCGTGTTCTTTGCAGTTGAAAATGTATATATGTGCGGCATGCGGAAGGTGCCCCCCTCGGGGCATTGGTTTCTGCCCGTATGTAGGAGAATTACGACTTCTGATAGAGTGAGGCCCATGGTGTAGTGGTTATCATATCTGACCGGCAATCGGAAGATCCCGGATTCGATTCCCGGGTGGTTACCTCATTTTTTCATTTGTTCGTTCTCTCTCCTCATCTTGCGCGATATGTCTTCTATACAAGCGTCGTTCTTTACGTTAATTATACTGCGTGTTCTTTGCAGTTGGAAATGTGTATATATATATATATACATATATATATATATATTATAAATTTTTTTATTTATATATACACATTTCATGAGATACACTGTTGATTTGCCTGATTTTTCCATTTTATTTTGAAGTGTCGTTAAAATATACAACGAAGAGTAAATAATATAATAATTTAATTTTTAATGAGCTGATAATGCCTGTAGAATTAATTAATTTCAGCAATATAATTTTCATCAAATATTATCGTAGACAGGCTTAGCTAAAGAATTCGTTCATCTTAATATTAGTAATAAAAGAAATACACAGGAATCTTTATATTGTACATTATTCCAATACCATAATCTCTAGTGTGGTAATTTTCACCATTCACACTCATCGTCTGTCAAACCTGTATGATGGATTTTTTCCTCTTCTAAGCGGCTTACGCGTTTTTTTGGTGGAATCTGAAATTCGTCCATGCTATCATATCCGTTAGCATCCAACTTCCGTTCTCTATGGGTGTCAGAAGAAAAAGAACAATATTCTTAACTCATACGGAATAGTAATAATGTTTTACATGGTCGGAATAAACGAATTAATCTTGAACTTATTCCGTTAAAAGGTCCTTATTGTAAAAATACTGTACACGAAATAAGAAAATTATGTACTAAATAATGGACGTCGAATTAGAGAATGCACTACCATTTATGGATGTATGTGTATCAACTTACGATGTACAAGACTTGTTTTTTCCATCTGCACTCTCGTTGGTTCTAGTTGCCGCGTCTTATTTTGCAACATCACGCGTTGCCGTCGCATTAGAGATAACAACAGATTGTTTCGGATGCTCATCTGCTGAAGACGTTTCAACTTCACACTGAGCTCTGTTGTAGAGGAAAAAATATTTATTTTCTATAACATGGTAAAGCATATACACACACACATATCTATATATATATATATATATATATATATATATATATATATATATAGTATGGAAAACCGCACAAAAAGAAAACTCTCGAATTTCAATTCACCCAGAAAATACGAGTTGGTAGAGTACATAAATAGTGATAGAAAAGCTAGCTAAATTTGGGTACTTTTTTCCGTTATTTATTTTCAACATTGCATTCCTACGCAGTTATACATCCCCAAAATTTGTAACGCATTCACAACCTAATATACTATTTTTTAAAATCACATACCTTACATATAAAATGTATGCAAAGAAGTTATATTTAAATCATAGAATATTTATCATTTCGGAGTATCTCAACCAATTCTAAATTACGCATACCACACAAATCTTATCACAATATTTTTATTTTGACTTTTACTTTGTGAAGCAGTTTATTGCTAATTTACCGAAAATATAAAAAGCTACTCACGGATTCTGCTCATCGCCGACTGAGATTAGATCAATAACTTCGATATTTACATGTATTTAATCAGTACCACACCCGTATGGAGGTGGTATAGCTTCCGCCCTCAGCACCATAGCCAGTATAAGTTTCATTTCTTCTGGTGTATATTCAATAAAATATGCGTTGTCTTCTTCGGCTTGCCCCTCAGGTGATACGATCCTTCGCTCAAATTCGGTGGTGCGGGTTGCTTCTGAGGAGCTGTCAAATATGTACCACGTAGGGGCTGTTTAGCATATTCAACTTTTCTATTTCATCGATAATTTTTGGCTCTTCAGCTGAGAACTCCACATGGTGTTTTGTCGTCGTTGTCTGCTAATTTATCAGATGGCCCGTATAACGGGACAATCTCCCGATCATCTGCAGTCACAGTTTCGGCTAACGTAATACCTTCGTCGTTGTTGGGTTTTATAATATAACTCCTAGAAAAAACAAAGACGATCACGTTATTGTGAAAGGTTTTATCTAATTAACATATTTATACATAAATAGGGCATGAAATTCTAATGAGTGCACTTTTAAAATACGAGTGTATAATATGGAAGGGTATGGTTTCTAAGATTATGAACAATCATTATCGTATCAGCATCTCGACGTCCTCGTCGACATCTGCAACCAGCATTCTTATGCGTTCTATCTGTGAATCGGTTATTATCAAACGATCTTCAGGTGCTTGCTTCTCCATGGTTCTGAAAATGACGTGGAAAGAAATTATAGCATTAAATTATTTCGTATATAAATTAATTTATTCACCGGTAACGAATTAAAGATATCGTTTACTTTCTCGAGAAAGAATGTGAATTAAGCTCACCATTAAATAGCCAGTATAATATATTTAGTATATTTACTGCGTGTTATTAATTTATATTTTAAAACAGAGAATACGAATGCACGTCTTTACTTTAACTGTCTGTTGATAGATAAATCTAGTTGTGAATATAAAACTAACCAGTCTTTGAAATATGTTTTCTTTTACTTACCAGCTTCTGATGAAGTGACTTAGTCAATCAGTGAATTCAAAGTAAACAGAACATAAAGCGTAGTTACGTGGGTATATATACTCCAAAACTTACCCTCAGGCATTTGTAAAGCTGTATATATATATATATATATATGCCTATCGGAGATCTTTCCTGCGAGGGAGTGGGTATACACCACGATGTATGGGCAAGTCATTATCAGAATACCCCCGGGGGTACAAAGTGCATATATGCATAGCGACAGATATCATACTTACGTCAGACCAATGTTTGTCACAGAACCAGAAGGTTGTTGATACAACATGGCTGCTTTCCACACCAATGGTTATAAAGAAAGGTAGATTGATTTTTTCGGTAAACTTATATCTTTATCAATGAAATTGTAGAAGAGTAATGTATTTGTTATATTATTGCATACATTTTGTATTGAATGTTCATTCTAACGCATATTTTTTGATTGTGTAATGATAATAAATCATTCTAGAATTTTTGAAATTTACTTTTTTAAAAAATATAATTCCTGCATACTGGTCTAATTTAAATTCACGATGTAGTAGACGGAAATGGTGCATTTCACGTAGCTAACATTTTAAAGGAACAAAGGACATACGGCACATTTATGTATAATCGGCATAACTACAGTTATTACACTCTTGTTTTCACTTACTGTTATTCCAGTACTGACGAGGATACGTGCTATTTAGAATAGAATAGAATAGAATAACCTTTATTAGTAATAATAAAATAAATACATTTTTTTCAATTTACAGTGACATGAATAATTGTGAAACTCGAGTATTTATTTTATTTAATTTGGCCCTTAAGCTTTAGGCTTTACTGGGCTCTTATTAAAAATAAGCAGCTAGTTGTTATTAATTAATAATAATAAATAATAAATAAGTAAATAAGTATTATTAATAGTTAAAACATGTATTACAATATCAAACAATATTAATGGACAATATTAAACAATATTAGTGAACATTAATCCTAGATTTTTATTAGTATGCCATTATTAATCGGAATTTCAACTTGGCATTAAACAAATTTACATTCACAATATATTTTATATCGGCATTTAAGTCATTACATTGTTTCAATCCAATGAAAATGGGTAGTTTTTGAGATGAAGACAATCTAAATTGAGGTATAACAAGCTTTGATCTGTTTCTGGTGTGATACGAGTGGATTTCTTGATGAGTTACAAAATATCTATTTAACCATTGCAAATTAATGATTTTGTTCTTACACTTGTAAATAAAAATAAAATGTGCCAGTTTGGTTATATCGTTGAGCTTTAGTAGGTTTAGCTCTTTAAATAATGCACTAGAGTGATCAAGGAAATTAGCACCAGATAATAACCTTATTGCTCGTTTGGATGACAAAGATACCATTTAATGCGTTGTTAGCGGAGTTTCCCCAAACAAGGCTGCAGTACGTTATAGAGGGAAGAAAAAGAGTATGATAAAGAGTCAATAAAACTTGTTTAGGGACTACATTTCTAAGTTTAAACATTATAGCAACGTTCTTTGAAATCGTTTTCGCGATATAATTTACATGATCACTCCATTGCAAATTCTTATCTAGCATTACACCAAGAAATTTTGTTACAGTACACCCCTTTATGGCGATTTCATTAACATTAAGTTCATCAAGATATACATTTCTTTTATTAGTAAAAATCATGAAATTTGTTTTGCTGGTATTTAGGAAGAGTTTATTGGTGGTCAACCATTTCATTACACTGATGAATTCTGAATTAAATATATTCTTAGCTGAATTAACATCTTTGCAAAAAAAAGAGACAGTTGTATCATCTGCAAACATTAGGAAGTTCAGTATATCAGATGACGTGGAATTGAGCCAATTTGAATGGTGAAGAGTGCGGAAATTACGCTGTCATAATGCCTACGAGACGAAGTCAACGCTTAAAGTGTAGCAAAAATACAAGGTTCGCTAATAATTCTACGTCCTTTATAATGAGTTTGAAAGTACAATCAATTAAAAAAGTTCTATCGGATAGATATGTTTATTTTATTATTATATGTGTTGAATATATGTCATACTTTAATTACTTGTCAATGATTATTAAATAAACATGTATCAATTGGCGTTTCATAAATTTGTCTAATTTCATGAAGAACAATATACTAGACAAAACTGTTTCTTACCGTATATTGTCAGCCTCTTTGTATCAGACATATCGGTGAATTTATGCATACATTTTAATTAGCTATGCGTTTTGGAGAGGTTTTATGTGAAGTATAGTACAGTGTTATCTGTTTTAAGCTAACCGTATTAAAGCAGAGTATATATTAGTTGCATGCTTATAATTCATTCTGAGAACAATAATTAATAGAATGCGATGATACTTATTTATGCTACCGTAAAAATGAATTATTAGCAGCTAAATTTCGTATTATTATTACCTTGTATTTCAGCGAATCAGTTCGTGTATTTGAGGGGCCATATCCAAGTACTTCAACACCATTTGGAAAGGGACGTGAATGAGGGGAAACTATTTTAATTGGGACTCTTTAGTGCGCCACATGGACAAAGAGTTCGTTAAACGGAATCCAACCAAGAGGAGGAGGGTCTGTCTCCCAGGGGCCAGGGTTGACAGAGTTAGAGACGAAGTGGATAGGGTTGACGTTGCTTCCCGTCACTCAATGTTGGTGACGATGGTAGGAGGCAACGACTCGTATAGGCCCGATACGAGAGTGCCTGACCTTTTGGAGAGATATAGGGGGTTAATTAGGTCCCTGAAGGCGAGGTCAGATAGGTCTTTAGTTCTAGGTATTACCCATAGGCACGGGTTGGGTCTTAGAATTACGTCCAAAACAATATTTTTGAATAACAAATTAGAAGAGATTTGTGCTGAGGAAAATGTACCCTTCGTAAAGCTGTGGTCCGAATTCAATGATCCTAGCCTTTTTATAAAAGATGGGGGTGCATTTTAATGAAATAGGTAATGCTAGGCTAGGTAGGTTAATAGACGAAAGCGTGCGAAAGCTGTATAGGTCGAAGCCTTCTTTAAACGTTGTGGGTCCGGGAAACGCGGGCCCGACGTGATAAATAGTCTAAAACGCGGGCCCGTGGTAAAAAATAACTTAAAACGTTTTTTATTGCAACGCTCGTAGTATTAGAAATAAATTAAATGAATTTAAGGCGGTAATTTATTCCGGCAACTATGATATAGTTGCTATCACTGAAACTTGGTTAAATACCGTGACTCGGGACTTGTTCGGGGAACTTGATATACCGGGTTTTAAACTCTTTACTAATGATAGGTTACATAGATTTGGAGGCGGCGTTTTGCTGTACATTCGTAATTCCCTTAGGGCTATCGAGGTTAAGTTAGATTTTCCGGCAGCAATTAATGCGATCTGTGTTGAAGTTAGGGCGCGTAGTATTAGTTTTAATTTTGTCGTTGTTTATAGACCCGTTCAAACCCTCGATATAGATACTAGATTTACTCATTTCTTGGTAATTTTATTGACAATCGGAATAGTATAATTGTCGGAGACTTTAACTGCCCTAATGTTAATTACGAGAATTTTACGGGTAATGAAGAGGGTTTGAGATTGGTTGAGTTTATGGACGATAACTTTTTACGACAGATAGTTACCGAACCAACGCGCGGTGATAATATTTTAGATTTGGTGATGACGAACGGCGAGAATATAGTCGAAGGTTTAGAAGTAGGCGAGAGTTTAGGATGTAGCGATCATCAAATTCTTAGGTTTAAGTTATTGATAGAAAACACAAAGGATAGTAACGTAATAGAAGTCCCTGATTTTCGTAATGCTAATTTTGATAGTTTCGCGGATAGGATGAGAGTAGTAGACTGGGATAACATATTTATGGGTAATGACACAAATCTGCGTTGGGTGGCGTTTAAAGAAAGTTTTAGGAATATTGAAAGGGAGTTTATTCCTCGTAGGCTCAAGCGCGCTAGAAATCGCGGTAGGCCGAAGTGGTGGAGTAGGGAAATAGGAGAGTTTATAAACGAGCGTAATAGAGCGTATAGACTTAGTAAGCGCAATGGAGAGGTAGCTAACTTTAATAGATATATCGAGCTTAGACGTCAGGTTAAAAGATCAGTTAAGAATGCCAAGCGTAATTTAGAGATACTTATAGGTGCGGATAGTAAACATAATCCAAAAAAGTTTTTTGAATACGTTAATAATCGTAAGCCGGTAAAAAATAAATAACATAGGCCCTCTAGTGGATGTTAATGGCGCTTTGGCTTCTGACGCTCAGGCGATGGCGGGTATTTTCAATAACTTTTTGCGACAGTTTTTACCGTAGAAGACGTAAATAATGTCCCCGACGTGGATGATATCGTTCCATTTAGTAGCGAGACTATTTTAGATGAAATAACTGTTTACGAGGCTGAGATTGCGCATTATATCGATAGGCTAAAAGTTAGCAAGGCTCTAGGCCCTGACGCTTTTTATCCCAGACATTTGAAAAATTTGAAAGAAGTTATCGTAGGCCCCTTAACGAAGATCTTTAATCAGTCACTCGAAACGGGGATTATTCCCGAAGACTTTAAATTAGCTAACGTCACGCCTATTCTTGGGAATAGTAATCATAGAGACTCTCATAAAGTCAGCAGGCCAGTCTCCACTTTCATACATGTTTCTGCACAATACATTCACTTTCTCTCTAGCATCACCTTCAAGACTCTTCAGAAGTTATGTTGGTACATCATCTGGTCCTGGGGCCTTGCCATTTCTTAGGTCTTTTACAGCCATCTCTACTTCTCTTTCCAATATGTCCAGTCCCATACAATCAATCTACTTCCACCTCATCTGCTTCCTCCATTTCGATGTTATTAGGTTTGTTCTCTTTATCATACAGTTCTTCAATATATTCAATCCATCGCTTCCTTATATCTTCTGGTCTTTCAGTTTTTCTCCATTTCTCCCCTCTATTTCTCGCACTCAACCTATCATGTATATAATTATGATCTATTTAAAGTATGCTAATGATGTGATCAGTCTTCATATCTCGTTACTATTCTCAATTTCTCAGCCATGTTTGCTCTCAGAGTTTATATCACACCCCTTGTCAAAAATAAATATAGGGACATTCTATCCAGCGATAACTACAGGCCTATTGCCATTGCCTTCTTCTTCTCAAAATTACTTGAGAAACATTTGCTACGCCGGCTAAATGATTATTTATGGACGTCTCCTAATCAGTTTGGTTGCAAAAGGTCCCATTCAACTGACCTGTGTATTTATATTTTGAAAGAGATTGTATTTAGATATACTCTCAGTAATTCAACTATTTATAGTTGTTTTCTGGATATAACCAGAGCGTATGATAGAGTGAATCACAATATTCTATTTAAAATGTTACAAAACAGGAATGTCCCACCATATGTTTTAAATTTATTGAAATATTGGCACACACACCAAACTTCTACTGTTAGATGAAGCAATGTATTGTCCGAATGTTTTGGTTCCTCATGCGGAGTTAAACAAGGCATTTTACTCTTTTCCTCTGCTGTTTAATATATATGTTAACCCCTCCGTCTGTGGCTGTGTTGGTTCGAAGTCGACGGGGTTCTAGTTAGGTGGCAGCAACGGATGTGTTGTTTGCGTTAGTTTCTTCTATATATTCTCCGAGTTCTTCTATAGTGGCTCGGAGGATTCTGGTAGACGTACTAAAATTCTCTGAAGATTCCCGGATTCTTCTTATAACGTATCGGGGAATTTGACTGACTAAGTTCCTGAAGAGAACAAGGCTCGAAGGAGAAGATAAAGACTATTTCTTACTGGATTTTACTGCAAAAAGGTACAGGTAGTGCTCAGCCTTTGAATCTATTTCTTAATGCCTATGGAAGAATTTTACTGGGGTTTATATACCCCAAAACTGCTAACATCATTGTATTAAATGTTGAAAAGGCTGCATTATTTTTGCACCATATTTGAAAATAAAGTAAATCTTTTAGCTGTGGTATTAAACGAATAAACAAGATATTTGAAGATGAAGCCATATTTTTATCTTAAACCGCGGATTTTCAGATCTGATGTTATCATGATCTGCCAAGTTAACTAAAAGTGAAAATTGGACTATGCATCTTTACACTAAAATATGCATATGAGTAAAATTTAAAGGTTTAAGATGTACAATTAAATGCTTAGGCAAGACATGATTTCATCTTTTATAACGAAAAGAGAATGTATACAAAATATGCACATTGCAAAGCTTAAGCAGGATTCCTTATTAAGCGAAATCTAAAAAAATGATTATGAGATTTTAAAAAGAACAGGTCACCAATTATTTTGCAAAGTAGAAAACAAATCAAAAAATTTATCCAAACTCGCGTTGGCCGAATTTGATCCTTATGTAAAAATGAATACACACACGTACATTAGGGTGTGTCAATTTTGTCAACTTTTTTCAAATCAATTTTGGTAGTGAAAATGTAGTCTTTTCATGTCAAACTTGAAATTGGCCAACCAAAATGAAATAAAATAACCCTTACCTACATCAATTTTACCTTAAAGTTTCAGAAATTGACTCTTTTACTAAATAATAGGACATAAATTGATTAACTATTCATCTGTCACAGAATTATCCCACTGATCGCATATGGAGTGTTTTCAAGGTCATATAGTTGTTGTAAAATGTACAAGTCACAACATGAATAGAACTGTCCCTCACTCTCAGTCCTCAGTTGCCTCTTAGATGTCATAGACGGTGGTTTGCTGTTATTGCTCTTCTACCTACTTCATAGTTATTCTACGACGAATACTACAGTTTAACTGTAAGTATGGATTATTGACTAGTACAATTATTTGTTATTATCATATTCTTCTGTCTAATTATGTTGTAATCCCATGAAATATTTTTTTATTGAATTTTAGAACATCGAATGACTAAACTTTGAAACATCGTAATTGATATAAAATACTTAAATGTTTTTCTTTCTTTTCAGATATTCCTAAGATGCCAAAATTGAAGACAAGAGGTCAGTCGTCATGCCACTTGAGCCTGTTAGTCGGTACAGGCAAGGAGCTTCCCGTATCAGAACTACCAACAGTGCGAGACATGCTGAGACTAGGGTTACTTCTTCGTGAACAAAATACAAAGGATAGAAGGAACTACACAGAGAAAGAGCTCATAAGGGACATGATTCCCCCTCTTCTGCATCAGTGGAAAAAAGCTAATGTGTTATTCAAACCACCTGTACTCAATCAGTATAGAACTATTGAGCTAAAATTAACAAAGCTGTGGCACAAAGCAGTTGAGACATCACTTGGTAAAGGAAAACTAGCAAAGAAAAATAAATTTCTGCACACACACTTGATACTCTTCTTGACATTTTGAACTGCCAGTGTCCCATAGAGTTGTGTTCTGAAGCCAATTGTTCTCCCTCATGCAGAAGAGAACCTCACCCTCACATTGATTGTCGCTGTCCTCGTGAGAAGATCCCTGTTTTGGAGCTGGCTTTCATAAAGGCGCAGAGAACAAAGGCAGGAAGCCAAGGAAGTATGCAGATTGGTTCGGCAGATTATTCAGAAAACAAAAAACAGATTGTTATTGCTAAGAAAAAAGAGAAAATCCGAGAGAGGGAAGAAAGGAAGAAAAAGAAGAGTGAAGAAGCCACCCAAAGAGATGAAGAGCTCTATCAAGAGGTTTCTCACTTCTTTGAAAGCTCTTCAGATGAACAGAAAGAAGCAACATCAGATGATAGCTCCAAAATGCCATCTGAACCTTCGCCAAAGAGAATGAAATACAACACTAAAGACATCTCAAACATTGCCCTTGCCAGTATTCGCCACCATACGGGGCTACGAGAGACTGCAGAGATTGTCACTGCCGCTTGGATAGATGCAGGCCTCATCAGCCGAGAGGATACATCCTTAGTGATAGATCATAATAAGATAAGAAGAGCACAAGAAAAAATAATGAAGGAAATATCTGATCAGCATGAAAAAGATTTGAAGGAGGAAGGTCTCTCTTGCCTTTTGTTTGATGGAAGAAGAGATGACACAAAAGTTCTCCTAGAGGTAGAGGGAATGGACAGAAAGTTTCCCGGTCTCATCAAAGAAGAACACTACTCTGTGTGTTCCGAACCTGGTGGCCGCTATTTGTTTCACTTTGTTCCTGAAGCAGAAGTAGAAGGCAAGAAACATGCAGAGGCAATTGCTGATCAAATAATATGTTGGCTTCAAGAAAGAAGACTTGACAGTTCACTGCAGGCCGTTGGCGGAGACTCAACTGCGGTGAACACTGGATGGCAGGGCGGTGTTTTGACGCATTTAGAGAAAAAACTTGGAAGAAGGCTTGTTTGGATTGTATGTGATTTGCACACAGGGGAACTACCTCTTCGTCGTCTCATCCAGGAACTTGATGGTCCTACAAAGAGCAACAACAAGTGGTCAGGCCCCCTTGGCAACATGCTAGATGAAGCAACGGAATTAGAAATAAATACAAAATTTCCAAAGGTCGAAGTAGGCCCTCCCCTTCCAGTGTTGTCTGAAGAAGTTATCAAACACCTCAGCACGGATCAAGCTTACGCTTATCGTATTGTTCAAGCAATCAGATCAGGAGAGTTGCCTCAAAATCTGGCTCTCTTGGAGACTGGACCCGTAAGTCACAGTCGTTGGTTAACAACAGCGATTCGTTTCTGCAGGATTTGGATTTCCAAACATGCACTGAAGGGCAATATGCTACAGAATTTGATGTTGATTGTTGAATTTATTATTGGGTTTTATCTTCCTCACTGGTTCAATGTAAAACTTAATCCAATGTGGATGGAGGGCCCAACCACATCTTGTTTCAATTACATCTACTGAGAACCCAAAGGAAAGTAGTGGTGGACATCGTATTACCTGTGGTGAGAAGGTCCGCTTGGTATGCTAGGCCAGAGGCAGTTTTGCAAGCAATACTCTGCAGCCAATGTACCAAAGAGCGAACTGAGGCTGTGGAAATCATTCTAAAGCTGAGAGGAACATCACTAGATGATGACCAGCTGGGAGACTGCTCTGTTCAGACAAGGAAGGTACCTCGATGAAACGTCAATGCCACGAAATTGTCAGAATTAATTAACTTGAGTTCGGAAGTTTTGGAGCCACCACTGACAACATGTATAACAAACAAAGATTTAAAACAACTTAAAGAGGCTCAATGCAAGTGCCAAAGTGCCCTTCTCACACTCAGAGTGTGGAGAGATGTGTGAAAATGGTCACAGAAGCAGCTAGTCAAGTTTACAGTCATGAGAGGCGAGAAGGCTACATCAAAGCGCAAGTAGCAAGCCGAATGCTGATGTCAAGGAACCGCAGCAAAAAGGACATGACTGCATTGGTTACTTTCAAATAAAGACTCTGAATGATATCTTATTGCCACTTTAAATGTTGATAGGATGTTTGCGCACATTTGTTATTTTGTTATGAATTTACGGAAAATGGAATTTTTGAATTAAAATTGATATAGGTAGGAGTTATTTTTTATTGTTTTTGAAGCAAGGATATTATTTTGTATGCCAAATGATTACATTAAATTGCTACCAAATCACATGATTTCAATTTAGTCATTTCACCCCCAAAATTGACACACCCTAACGTACATACATATGATTATAGGCATTATATAAAGTTAAATATACGAATATGCAGGATTATATAAATACATGAACCATATAACACATGAATTTTAAAATGGATACAAGAACTATATAAATGAATACAAGAATTACATGAAGAATAAGCTAGTATAGGAATATGGGAATTATTTATGGTTCATTTTTACATATATATGGATGGATTAATTGCTTCTCTTAATGAGGCAAGAGTGGGATGCTGTATAGATGACATAAGGATAAATAACTTGGTCTATGCCGATGATATGGTGTTAATAAGCCCTTTGGTGAAAGATCTGGATCGTCTTAAAAATTTGTGAGCCATATTCACAGAACCATGATATTAATTTTAATGTTACTAAAACTGAGGTCATGCAATTCCATTCTAAACTCTCAAATCAAACAGCTAATGATATTTCTAAATGAGAGAAGAACCAACAGAGCAGGTACAAGAATTTAAGTATCTGCATCAAACTGTCACCAGTCCCTTGAGTGATGACTCAGACATAAGAAACCAATATCAAATTACTGTGCTAAGGCAAACATGATTATAAAGAATTTCAAATTTGTACAAGCGAAGCTAAAGACACTTTTTTTTTGTACTTTCTGTGCTAATATTTATAGGCAGCAATTCGGGTTAATTATGAAAAAGGCTCCTGCAGAACCCTCAATTTGCTTTATAACAGATCCTACATAGACTGTTGCATAAGTTACCTCCAAGATGCTCAACCTTTCAAATGTTCACTAACCGCAATGTTCCGAGCTTCCCTGAGGTAACAAGACGTGCTCAATATAGTCTAATGCGAAGAATTAAAAACTCGTAGAATCCAAGTCTCCAAGCTATTCATCAGTCCTGTTTTACTGTGAACCTTTTGTGATGAAAGTGTTTGTTATCTCCACTTAACTGTTAACTCCACTGTTAACTTAAATGTTAACTCTATTTAACTGTTTGTTAAACTCCACTTAACCCCGCATTAGCCATTCCATTACATGTACGTACTTTTATTTTTATGAAGCTATTATTACTAATTTTATTATTGTCGTTTCTTTACTTGTATTACTGTTACACGGGATATTCTTTAAACGAGATAGAGTTTAGCATTTACAACTAGCTCACGAAGCACTTAAATTTTAAATGGAGCTTCACAGATTTTACTTGAAACTCGCGAAGCACTTAAATTTCAAATACAAACTTGTCACTTTATTTTTTTTTTTACCTATCATGGCTTCCGGTGCGTAGCTAAAAAATTCTGATGGCTACATTATTTTCTACATTTATGACCAACTTGATTTTCTTCATTCCACGAAAGTGTATAAAATTCTGAAGAAACGTGTTGGAATTTGGTTTATTTTAAGAAAATTTAGATATTAAAATTCTTGAAATTTAAGTGCTTCGTGTTTAGTATATAACATTTTTGGAAATAAATTGGGGTAAATTTTAGGGGGCCGACCGAATTGAAAAAAAAAACACTTCAGAGATCCCACAGGGTGTTGTCACCAAGTTTCATGAAAATCGGACAAGCCATTTGGACCTGAAAAGGAGACAGACAGACAGACGGACATGCCGTGAATTATAGTATGGTTTTTTCATTACTGTAGTCCCTTTTTTGTTTTGTTTTTAAAATTTATTGTTTAATAATTAGTTGTACTGTTCATAACCTTCATGGATAATGTACCTTTTATTTTATGGGATGTGTCTCCTGCTACTAAGTATTACACTGGGCAACACGTATTTTATTGAATGATATCTGACACTTGATTCTAGGTAATTTGGGTGCGCTGAATACGAATTTCAACTCGGTTTGGCTCTATCAGGTCCTGATTCTTGTCGACAGCCTATGTGCCATTTCCAGATTTTTTAAATTAGGACTAAAAAATTAAGTCATGTGTTAAATTTTTTTTTCAAGTTTCATGAATACAAGCAGTTCAAACTACAGTAAAATTACATTATAACGATAGAAATGACTTAAAATAAAAAAAACAAACAGATATGAAGCTTTCACTGTGGCAAAAATTTTCTTTTGTAAGACTTTCTAGCGTATTTGCTTGTTGATGGCAGATCTCTTTTCAAGCACCAGCAGTAATCAGCCATCATGTGGGAATCCCAGCGGCCTTGGTACCGTTCCTCCATAATTTTGATATCTTGGTGGAATCTCTCCCCTTGTTCGTCACTTACATCACCTAAATTACTTGGAAATTGGTCAAGATGGCTATTCAAAAAAATGCATTTTTATGCTCATATTGCAACTAACTCTTTGTAGTCCCTTAAAAGTTTTTTTACGATTTCTTCGTAGTTATCTGCCCTATAATTGCCTAAAAGTTTTCTATCAAGTCCACGAATGAGAACCAGCCATTTTTTTCGCGTTCATTCATGACATTAGGAAAATTGCTGTCTTTAATCATTGTTCTTATTTGTGGACCGTCGAAAATTCCCGCCTTGATTTTTTCATAACTTAAACTTGGAAATTTTGAAGTTATGTATTTGAAACACTCGCCGTTCGTATCTAAAGCTTTTACATATTGTTTAATGAGGCCTAGTTTTATATGCAGAGGAGGAAATATGATTTTATCTCTGCTCATTAAAGGTGGATTAATTACGTTTTTTCTCCGACAGTAAGTGATGTTCGTGCTGGCCAGATTTGTTTGAAATAATGTTCTTCCTTGGCTCTGCTGTCCCATAAGCAAAGGAAGCAGGGATATTTAGTATACCCTCTTGTTGTCCTAGCAGAAATTAACCATTTTTAAGTCAACACATATGATCCACTCGTGCTCCCTATATTTGATAAGATTTAAAACCTTTACTATACAGTATGTTCATATTTTCTTTTAATTTTGTTGAGTGCCCAATCGGTATCGAGCGTATAGATTGCCATTATGCAACAACACACACTTAAGACTTCTTTCGAACTGTCTAAAAACAAGCGCCAATCATTTGCATCGTAAGACTCAACCCCCATCTTCTTTAACAAACCAACTATGTCGCAGCAATATACTAAACTATCCTCTGTTCTAAAATATTTAAACAAGTTCTTCTTCTCTTTTCTGTAAAATGAAATGTATGTGTTTGAAGTAAGCAAGTTTTTCTCTTTAAGTCTTGAAGCTAAAATTTCCGCAGCCTTTTTTGGCAAATTTAGATCCCTTACAAGATCATTCAACTCGGCCTGGTTAAACTTTTGCGGATCGTTTTGACTTTCAAATACGCTGGGGTCAAAATCGGTGTCTGACTCCTCAAAGTGCATAACAATATTTTCAGGAACATCTTCAACTAATTCTTGAGTTGGCAGACCCTTAAATTTTGGAATGGGGATCTCATTTGAATGTATCACAGGTCGTATCGCGGTGTCGAAATTTGGGTACTCGATACAATGTTTATTTTCTTAGTGAAGCCCGAAGTCTTGACAAAGCAAAGGTAGCAATCGGTCTCGTGGTTAGTAGGCTCTCGCCACACCTGATATGGAAAAAAAATTTGTAAAGCGTTAACAAAAGCGACGAGAGACTTGTTTTTATGAATTTATCAAAAGTTATCACCCAAACATTTAACATTTCTATGTGTTTCAACCTTATGCAATATTTGAGATTCTTATAAACATTTTCTGTAAATTTTTGTTTATGTACCTAAGTACAATTACATTTAGGTAAGTTACAGTATACTAGTGATTAAATTACGTAGTTTTATGAAATCATAAACTTACCATCGGAACTCCAAAAGGTATTTTGAATCCGAACCCTTCGTCCAATGTCGCAGTCTTTCAATGCATATAGTGCAGGCTTTATGTGGAGCCCACGATTTATCTTGGTCCCCCAGTTTTATGCCAAAATAAGCTAAGTAAGCTCTTTTTACGAAGTCAGTTATATTTGCTTGATGTGGAAGTGTAAAATTTCCACATATATAACAGAAGGAATCAGGGTTGTTTTGCATTTGAACTTTCTAGTGCTTGATGACATATTGCTTGAATGTTCTGCCAATTTGTAAAGGTATTTAAAGCCCTTAATTCATATAAATTTAAGAAAATCTGAAATATAAACAAAAATTAGTTTAAATAGGTACTTATTATGAAATAGGTACTTATAATCTATGAAATTAAACTAGAAACACGGATGAGTAGGTACAATATAAATTACGTCTAATTAAATCAACTATATTAAATCATGATGACAAAATTACTCACTAAATCATATGCCAATTCAAAATTATGTTAATGCCCAAACTTAATTAACTAACTCAACTGACTGACTGACTGACTGACTGACTGATTGAATTGACTGATTAACTCTGGAAACGAGTCGCTTTTATATATTTAGTTGTCCCTCTAGAATACTCTACAGAGAACAGGAACGCTTGAGAAAATTTTAGAATTCTATGATATTTTAGCTTAATTTACTAATATTAAAATGGGTTAAAAATGACAAAATTAAAAATATTTTTAGGTTGTTACATATAAAAATATACATAATACAACAATACCATAACAATAGGTACAAATACCTAGATAAAAACCTAGTTGCATAATGTGTAACTGCAAAAAGACAGCGAGTATTGAGAAAAAAACCTTTTTATGAATACGACGAAAGAGGAGGGGTGTTGAGCAAAATCAGGACCTGATAGAGCAAAAACCGAGTAGAAATTCGTGCTCAGCGCACCCAAATTACCTAGAAGTAACTGTCAAATCTAATTCAATAGACAAAAAATTGAAATTTGTTCCCCAGTGTTATCATTGTCATTAATATCATTACCATATATACGGGTGTCCCAAAAGTCAGTTTACCGAAGAAAATGTTCTCCTAAGGTGAGTTTACTACAAAGAAAAAACTTGTTTCATAAATATATTTACAAAACATAAGAAAAACAAAGAAAAAAAATTTCTGAAACATATTTACAAAACATGAGAATAGTTCTGGTTACAATAACCGTTCAAAATGTCGTCCACATCGTTCGATTCACATCTTGTATCTGTCAACGGTTGACCAGCAAATTGCTTTACATAGTTCCTTATCATTGCTTAAGAGCTGGAATTCTTCACAAATGTAGTCTTTAAGGTCCTGAAGACATGCTGGCTTTTTGCTATAAAAACAATTGTCAATGTTTAGAATAATCATCAGGAGAAAACATTTCCTCGGTAAACTGACTTTTGGGACACCTTGTATGTTGGTATTGCCACTACGTGTACTTTATATTTTTATTTTCATATTTTATTTTTTGTAGTTAGCTGTGGTTAGTTTTTATTATTACTTGTTTCAGTACGTGACTTATTTTTATTTCTCTATTATTCATAATTTTTAGTTTTTAAATTTATTATGTTTGATTTATCTTATCGTTTATTACCTTCAAGAATTTACTATTTTATTGGGATTTATGGCCTGCCAATAAAGCTTATTATTATTATCATTATCATATATATTAATATATATATACTCCTCGGTGATGTAGTGGTTAGCATTGCTGACTACGAATCCACTGACCCCGGGCTCGATTCCCGGCGATGGCAGGCGACTTGCAGCTCATCCAACTCTTCATCCATCGGATCACTTGAAGATCAGGGCCCCCCAGCCTTCGTTAGTTAGCCTTATAAGGCTAACTAACGAAAATATCACGACTTAACCTAACCAGTCGTCAAGGGCGTACAGTTGACCTAACGATTGGTTAGGTTAAGTCGTGATATTTTCGTTAGTTAGCCTTATAAGGCTAACTAAAGAAGGCTGGGGGCCCTGATCTTCAGGTGATCCATCCTTCTATACAAAAAGTGATTGGTAGATAAATAGGTACCCTGGATGAATCCAGGACAAAAATCATTGGACAAAAACTCACCGGACAAAAACTCACCGGACATAAACTCACCACTTAAATGCAAAAGAGGACAAAACTCACCAGACAAATGTTTTTGCGAAATACATACACTCTAGTCTAGATCTTAAGATTTTAGACTCACTGTAGATAATTACTCTTCATCTTTTAAATTGTTCGTTTTTAACCAAATCGGTATACTAATGTAGTTTTGGTCACTGATTTCAAAAATAACGGTACTTTAGCATTATCCTCCCAACACTAATTTTTTTTTATAATGGAAGGAAAATAAAGTGCGTTAGCAAAACACTTTAAGCAAAATATTCTGAAATTACATCATTAGTTATATGAATAAATATTCTTAACCTAACCTAACCTAACTTGAAGCCGGCTAACTACGGCTAACGCCTGCGGCGGGCGTTTTTTAACCTAACCTAACTTAACCAAACCTAACCTAACCTAACCTAATCCCAACACTAATTTTTTTATAATGGAAGGAAAATAAAGTACCATAACCAAAACCAAACCAACATTATATAAAAAATATTAGTGTTGGGAGGATAATGCAAAAAACCAAAATAACTTTCTTTTTTGGAGCAATGAAAAACAAACATGTTAGAGCACTTTAAATAATTAATGTGTTTTTAACGAAAATATCATGACTTAACCTAACTAATCGTCAAGGGCGTACAGTTCACCTAACCGGGCATTCAATTGACCTAACTGGGCATTAATTATTGATTTTTAAAAACAGAACAATCTGAAAGATGACCAATTTGAAAGAAGAACACTTTGAAAGATGAAGAGTAATTATCTACAATGAGTCTAAAATCTTGTGAGCTTAAGATCTTAAGATCTAGACTAGAGTGTATGTATTTCGCAAAAACATTTGTCTGGTGATTTTTTGTCCTCTTTGCACTTAAGTGGTGAGTTTTTGTCCGGTGAGATTTGTCTGTGCCACCCTGGATAGCATAGTCGTTAAGTCGCTGGGCGGCTGATCGGGAGGTCGTGAGACGGAGTCTGGACGAGCACTTTGTAATTTCTGACGATCTGTGATGGGTCGTGGTTCGGATTCCATGTTAAGCTATAGGTCTAAGGCGGAGCAACAAGAATGACTTTCGTTACAGTAAACACTTCTGGCAGAAGCAAACCAAGGTATCAGCATATTGAGAAAAAATCTAAAAAAAAATTTTACGTTATACCCACGAAATAAAAATGTGGTGTGTGCACACACACACACACACACACACGCAGTAGCCTATATAAAGGAACTGTGTTGTAATGTATATTAAACTGTGTGTTAAGATAGTTTACAACCTTATTCAGATGTTAACTGCATAAAAGCTCGCTTAATTTAGGCATTAATGTATGATGAGGAAATAATTGAACAATTACATTATCGTTTCAGTTGATCAATTTCACTTTAATTTTATGTTACAGAAATGTCAAATTTTAAGCTTATTTTTTTCTTTTATAATAAGCACACCGGACAAAAAATTAGTCACCCTAATAGCACCGATAGTAGGAATTCAAGGTCACACAGAGGGCGCTGATGTAGCATTGGTAAGTGACAAGTAGCGGTGACGTAGCACACAGGATCAGATGTTTCGTGAGGTGGTGAAGAACAAAGTGTGTGTTGGATATAGTCTGCAAAATGGGTCGTGAGGCAGACGTTACTCAGTGGCAAAAAGGAGCCATCGTGTTTGGCAGAGCCCACGGACACAAAATGTCTGAAGTAGCCCAATTTGTTGGTGTGTCAACGCGTACTGTCCAGCGAGTTTACAAAGAGTGGTGTAGTTCGCAATCAACTGACAATCGACGGCGTAACTGTGGCCGGAAAACAATTCTCGACAATAGGGGCCGCCGCCATGTTTCTCGTCTAGTAACTGCAAATCGTTTTCAAACCAGAGAACAATTGCTCCAAGAACCAATGAGGAGAATCCAGCGACCAATTTCCGAACGGACATTGCGACGAGAACTGCATGCGATGGACATCTGGAGCAGGGTACCACGGAAGAGGCCGCTGTTAACAGCAAGTCACAAATTGGCACGTTATAAATGGGCTCAGAGGCACAAAAACTGGACTGCGGCAGATTGGAAACGTGTAATTTGGTCCGATGAGTCCCGTTTTGTTTGTTCTCCAATGATGGGAGGCGACGAGTACATCGCAGGTCCAATGAAGCCTTTAATCCTGAATGCGTCGAAGGTGTTGTTCAGGCTGGAAACAGAAAGTGAAGCGCAGGAATAGACACCCACGGACTCTGGCGGAACTTCGGGACCGGCTGATGAACGAGTGGCAGCAAATCGATGTTCAGTACATGCACAACCTCGTAGAGTCTCTGCCTCGCCGGATTCGTGCGGTTATCAAGGCCAGAGGCGCCGTCACACGTTATTAGGTACATTCTGAGAGGGGTGACTAATTTTTTGTCCGGTGTGCTTATATATACACTGTATATATATATATATATATATATATATACATATGAGCCTATGCGACGGTAGGCCCACTTTAATATGTAAAGTAAAATGAACTGGAATGTTATGGGTCACCAATTTGGCCTTTCAACCAAATAAACAATATTTAACAAAGAAGATAGAAATGACGTGTGGTTTTCGTTTAATTAGCAAAATGAATGAATTATTAGCAATTCTGAGGTCATGACAATATGGTATTGGTAAATTAATGAAATAGGCCTAACTGCGGTCGTAAATGCGTGAGTTAGACTGAACGGTATTGACGACACTTTTGAAGCCTAATTCAGTTAGGTAGAGTTTGTTGACATTATAGGCGTTGAGAACGAATAGCCTATTACGACGTAATAAAACACTGTAGGCCAAGTGCTGGTAGCCTATGAGAAGTTTACAGACTTGAGATTTTGATGAGGAAGATAATTCTGAAGACGGAAAGGCCTACGAGCCAGTTTTAATGAGGAAATACTCGTTGAAAGGAAATGAAAATTCGCAGGTCAAAATGGATGAATGTTGAGTGAGGCAAAGAGCCGGAAGGATGACAGCGATTGAATCTTGCAGAAGTGAGGTTGCTTTCAGGGGGATGAAATATGGTAGGACTCAACGAAGATATCTTTCATATATGCTTAGTAGTATAGCCTCAAAAGGGGAGAGTGCAAGAATGTTGCAGGTTATTATGTAATGTTGCAAAGGGGGTGGGGGTTGTTGCAAATGGGGAAGGGGTTGTTGCAAAGGGGGGTGGAGTTGTTGCAAAGGGGTGGGGGTTGTTGCAAAGGGGGGATTGTTGCAAAGGGGGGTGGGGGGAAAACTTGGAGGCGGCGTTATCCCCCAAGAGAAAGGAGGAGAGGAGAGAAAGGAGGAGAGGTGTTCACCTGGCAGGAGCCAAGTGCACATTAAGACTTCAGCCGAGTTGGCGTTGTTTTATAGGCTCCTAATCAGCCAGTTGGCGTAATGGCTTGAGTTGCCAGATACCGCGATACCATTGTATACATTATTATAGACTCCTAATCAGCCAGTTGGCTGTAATGGTTGTCAGATACCTTTTTAGCAGTATTATTGTATACATTATTATTATATACGCCTAATCAGCCAGTTGGCTGTAAATGAGTTGCCAGATAGCGCCATGTATTCCGAAGACAGAGTTGCCAGATACCATTGTATACACTATTATAGACTCCTAATCAGCCAGTTGGCTTAGAAGGCTTAAATATTGCCAGATACCGCAATACCGTTGTATACATTATTATATTTCGAATACCGGTAGTAGAAGGCATAACAATAAACAACATTGCATCATTCTTTTTATTATAAATATATAGAAAATAAATATACATTTGAGGAATATGCGTATAACAGAAATATATACACACAATTATGGATATATATATAAAATAAAATATACATTTCAAATAAATATACACTTCAATAGAAATATGTACATAACAGTACAGGAGAAATATACACACACACACACAATTATGGTGATATATAAAATAAAATATACATTTCAAATAAATATACACTTCAATAGAAATATGTACATAACAGTACAGGAGAAATATCAAGCAAAATATATATATATATATATATATATATAAACACAAATCAATAGAAATATGCGTATAATCGGGGAAATGTCAAGCAAAATATATATACAATTCACTTTTTTTTCAAAATACTAAACTCTGTCTTAATCGAGTTTACAATTACATCATTATTGCTCTGCATTACGCAGTATATGCGGCTTAATAATATTTCACCGCTTAAAGTATAGGGAAACCTGTATTCGATATGAAGGGCTTTCATATCGTTCAGTACTATTTTTGTTCCCACTTTACAACCGGTTGGTAAGTCATCTTTAAACACGTCTAGAATACAATCAAAAGCACGCACAAAGAGTTCATCGTTAGCTACATTATTAAACACAAGTTTATAAGAACGCTTTTCCAATCGAGGGTTTATTTCTACCGACTCGAGCTTTTCAATCGTGAACTCACTCAACATAGCGGCAATTGAAATAATCTTCTAAATCGTTACGACAACTGCGCGTTATATAAAGAAATAGTTCTTCAGGGTGAACGGTGTAGGTGAGCTCAGCCTTGTACCGATCAATTGCTTTGTACCAAAGTTCATGGTATTTCAAAGAGTCTAAACTTTTTAAATAAACATCCAGCACTAGACCATTCTCACCAGTCCTACACTCGGTAAACCCATCGAGCAGAGCATGTATGCGTATTCAAGTACTGTATCAAAATAAAACATATCCGTAACACGCGCGTCTAATATAGGTTTCAGTTTACGGAATCCGACGATTTCAAACATTCTGTCGAGGATGAAACGGTTTCGCGTAGGAATAAGAGCGTTATTATCAGAAGCATTCTTCCACATCAGCCTTATATCAATGCACGGCCGATCGTTATTTATACACAACGTACATACAACGGCGTATGAGGGTGCGTCACTAATCTGCTCTCTTCTTGTACCTACGTTAGCAGGTATTTTATAACGATCTTCACTCCACTTCTCAACTATCACAAAGATTCTATTCATCTCCTCGATACTTAAATAAACCCGTTTGTTTGTCGGTCTACATTCCGTTTCCAGTACATAGCTAATGGTACCGGAATTACGCCTGAACACGCGCAACGATTTCGTCACGGACACATCGTACGAGGCGTTGAGAATGCTGCTCAAAGGAAGTTCCATCGTATTCGAAGAGCGCACGTCCACTCGGCTCAAGCTCTGAGATAACTATGAGCCGTGTGAGGCACAGGCAGGAATGGTTCGACGGGCGGCTGACTCGATGATACGTGAATGGGCTTGTTCCGCGAGTCGAATTGTTGTACCGGTACAAGAATATCACTACCAGCCTACGCACCAGACATTTTGGATAAGAACTAGGAACATTTTACTAAACATCTCCACACTCCGGCGCACTATTTGAGAGGAACATATGTTCATATTTTTCCTTTCTGCCCATCAAACGATACTCGTCTCTAAACTCTGTTAAAAATTCACGCAGGGCACTAGCCACAACCTCACTACGAACCTCATCATGATATACGTTAATATAGTGATAAAAATACTTAAGATTGTCCATGATCACGAGATTCACATTTCCAGTCGTAGGGTATGAGTAATCGACATGGTGTAGCATGACGTAATACCGCTTGTCACACCACCCATCAGCAAGACTCATTATCCATACCTGCTGCTTCTCTTCTGCACGCGTTGTTTCTTTTACTTCACGGTGTATGTGAGACTTTATAAAGTTTAGCTCTGCAGTATACTTCAGCACATCGTCTGTGCAACGAAAGCCTTCAACGGTCTCACCAGAACATCCGTAGAGTATTTGTACATCTTGGAACTTCGCACAATCCAATGTGTTTTTAAAAGAGGCATAGGAGGGATGAATAGGAAGTTTTTCGGTATCCACCACATCCTGGCACTTTACTGAATACCATTTCGTAAACGTTGTACAAGCAATATTAAAGGTAGCCATTTGAATACACGTCTGATCTGAATACACGTCTGATCTCTCGGGCTTACTGCGGTCGACTGACCACGCAGGGACTCCCAGATAGTAGCATGACTCACGGTCTTACAGTGGGCGGAGCTTAGAACTTTCACCTACACACACACACACACACACACACACACACACACACACACACAAAGGAGAAAGTGAAACGCTATTTGAAACATGATTTATTTAATAAACGAGATATTCAAGTTATATATATTTACAAATACGATTTAATAAACGAGATATTCAAGTATATATATATATATATATATATATATTTACAAATAGATACGATTATATACAAGACGTGTGAGTTAGAAGCATCATTGGTATCCAAAGGGTACGGTATCATAGGTACCAGGTAACTGGTAACGTTTCCTATAGGTGTTACGGCACACCATCGTACCCCTAAGTTCCTTCACGCCCCCAGCTTCTGCGCCCGAAAATTGTGGGTGCCTACAATTAGTTGGTGAGGTTGTTCATCCAAACATACTAGATCCTTCAACGACTCAAAGTTAACAACCTCCCGATTCGCATGGTTGAGCGTAATACCCTTTGCCTTCACGATATATTTCATTTCATCCCCCACCCTGACCCGTACCCCATAAGTCTTAGGTCCTGTTGAGGCAAAAGAGTCGGCGTATGCGTTGTCCCCATACTCATCCTTGATCTCATCAGTGAGCTCGCCGAGGAACTCCCCAATAGTGGGCATGTATTCACCCTCCCTCTCTGTGAATATCACGCTATCTGTATCGGCATACAATACTCTCCGCCCAAGAGAATGCAATAGACCCCAAAGTTTTATACGGGCGTAGGCTGTTGTGAAGCTGGCCACAGGTATGTTTGTAACCCTTGAGGTATCTGTGGCAAATTCAGTGTTGTTGTACTTTATTACGTAAGTATTACCTACATTTACGATCTCCATGACCTCTTTATCGGGGGCATTGGCATAATCCCAGACATCGCTATAACTTTGTGCCAAATGAATGCTCCCTCTGCCGGTATTCTGCGCAAATTTTCCCCATAGACTGTTTAGACACAACTTTGCACTAAAGCGCTTGCCAGGATTCTTTACAATTTGGACACGATCAAGTTGTATACCTTCGCGGTCGCGGTAACGTTGAATATAGGCAGACTTTTCATCTTCGGTATCAACTCCTCGCGGATACCCTGATGCCTCAACCTTATCCTTCAAAAAGGTGTTTATATATGGTGTGAAAAGGTTGGGTAGCTTCTGAAACCTCCACACCTCATGTATCTTCAGTATTCTATAACCATGGCGCACGGCTAGGGCCAACTCAGGACTTGTATATACGCCTCTGATCTTACGCTGGTGGGGTATATGGTTACATTCGCCGTTATCCTCTTCCGCGCACTTCACGCACAGGGGAAACATGAGCTTGTCGTCGATAACGACAGGTAAGATCGGCATCCATAAATTGCGTGGGGGGAGTACGTCTACGAAAGAGATCCCAAAGTAACGATCATTCAAATTTTTTGAAAATTCATTGATGGATGGTAGGCTAGGCCCCACCAGTTTCTCAGGAGCGCCCACGGGGTACGGATTGCTCTTCATCACGTATGGGTATAAAGAACAGAAATCGTAGTAATGGAGCTTCACGCCCTCCGTAGGTGGGAAGTATAGTCTGAAAGGATTTGTACGTCCTCCAAACAAGCTATCACCACATTTGAGAGGATCCAGCACCATTGAACGCTTGATCGCTTTTATTTCCTCACGGTACACCTCGTCTGTCTCCATCCGTGCATCATATTCATGCTCCCACAAGACTTTGTGAGTGAACTGTGATCCTATAAGTTGATCGCGGGTGCGGGTCGATGCAAGACAGTCGGCAGGAGACCTACCGTTGATATCTCCGGTGACTCCGCACTCAGGACGGGGGCATCCATGCCACCAGCAACCGTTAAAGGAGTACACAGTCTTCACACCAGTGACACGGTTTTCACTTAACCCATCAACCCAAAAAACACGTCCATTAATCTTAATGGGTACTTCACCCGTGTTGCGGGCGTGCTTTATGTATACACCTGTCTGTTGCTGTAGGTGTATGAGCCAGTAAATAGCCTTGTGCCCGTAACTGCGGGGATTGTTTCGGTGAATAATGGCTAAGGTGTCTTTCGGCATGAAGTTATTCTTGAACACCGTAAAACATAATGATGCGATGGTGGTTGCGACTTGCAGTGGATCGCATTTGAAACGGGCTATGTACATCCTTCTAAAGGCCTGGAAACATACTCTAAGCACGCGCACATCATTCACGCAATAACGCTCACATTCATCAGCTATATTATAAGGGTTACTTTCATTAAAACTGTCGTAGTATCGATCAAAGTCTTCACGTTCATCCATGCAGTCAAAATAATGTTTGGGGGGTGGTGGGCCTACGTAGTTTAAAGTCTCGCTGGTGAGGAAAGTGTATGGGAAGTATCCTTTGGAAACTTCAGCTGCTACTCCCATCACCTTGGGTAGCTTTGCTAATTTACAAGGTGTGAATAATAAAGTATCTTTAAATTGTACATTGCCTCTTATCTGCATCTGTATTAATTTGTTGCCTCTTTTCAATGGATCACCTGTAAATATCTCAGAGGATTCGTGTTCAAGCAACTCCTTATAAAGGAACTGCGTGTCAAACTTTGCCCCGTTATGGGCGAGAATATACACAGTCATTTTTTTGAACTTGTCGGCTAACTTGACAATATAGGACACAAATAGTTTCACAGGACTATCGCTGACATTCGTTTTAAAAACGTTTGTCCGTTTACCACATTTGGGGCACTCGTCACATTCGATATCCATACACTCATCACAGATAGTCTGGCTCACAAGTAAATGTGGAATTACCTCTTTGGTTTCAGCGTTCGTATATGTTTCTATATCGTAGTATACAGTTATACAGGGGTTATTTTTAGGCTTAGCATCTTTCATATAACATACATGCTTTACTCCATCCGCCTTATATTCCTCCTGGCATGTAGGACAGTGAATTACGTCACACTTGTGCTTAAATTTTCCCCAATTATCCATTGTGTGAAACATACCACATTCACAGATTCTCATTTTCCTGCACGTGCCAATTGATTTATGGAAATCAAAACAGCTATTATTGAAAAATGTGCGTCTACACACATCACAGTCTCTCTTCTCAGCTTCAACTACACGGCTTTCACATTTGGTGCTTTTACACTGCTCACATACCATGTGACATTCTTTACAATGTCTCACTATATCATCCGCAAACTCGAGGCACCCCTTACACAAATCATGATGTCTCCCATATTTTCGACTTTTGTCATAACTCGCGTAAAGCCACCTTATATTACGGATGGGGAGATACGTTGTCCCTGACAATCCTAAAATAAGTAGGGGCCTTGTACGATCTCTCACACAGCTTTTAAAAACATACACAGTCCTACGACGATCATCCAACCCAAACACAACTATGCGGACATTCATTTCCTGTTCTACCCTTCTCAGCTCTTCAGGACCCATATTACAGTCAAATTCAAGTTCACAGTCTTCAGCTAGTTTACGGGCACGCTCCACGACTGTAGGCAACCAAATTTTTTGAGTTCGTGTATTTTGTACAGTAAACATACGTGCTAAGAGTACTGCTATAAAGCCGCAACCACGATCGACGTTTATATGCCGTCTATAAATAGCTTGAGAATTGAAGTTAAGAGTATACGGTATGGCACTATGACCCGCAACACGGTATACATGGTCAATATTTACCGTGAAGTTGTCCATATTGAAGGCTATACTACTTTGGGCGGCTTGCATTATACGCCCTAATATATATTCTACATCTTCAGCCGCCAAACGTCTAAATGGCACTATCACCCAATAATCGTCTACATCACCGTCATCTGACCCGAATCCAAAGGACATACTCGTCCTGACTTCACGCTCGTCACGATTCTGAAGAGCAAACTCTATAATACGCTCTACAACCCGGCGTAGTCCGCGCTCAATACCATTGCTATACATGACTCTAGGGTCGACCCTGACTCTATACCGATTTCTAGTCAAGGCTGGGGTGGGGGCTGCGGATCGCACCAATTCCAGCGTTATACCATCCTCAACAGAACGGGGGGCGGATGAATTAGTGGATATATTAGCGGAAGGTGCTGCTGATGGGGGCCCTGTTGCGTAGGAGGGTTGGGGCTCTATTATTGTAGACTTAACAGAACGGGGGGCGGCGGATGAATAAGGGGATATATTAGGTGCTGCTGGGGTGTTGTTGCGTAAGAGGTTGAGGGTTGGGGATCTATTACCGCTGCAACAGACGCGTATTTCGGTCGCTTTATACCTGACGTGGGTATCTCATACCTCCGCTTTGGACGTGTTACCGGTATCGCTGGTGAGGGTTCAGGGGAGGAGATCACAACTACACTGTCGTCGAGGTCATCCGTAATGATGGGCTGCTCTACCTCATCGTCATTCACGGTTCTGTGGGAGAAGAAATATAAGGATCAGCACTCAAAATTTGTAATATTTTGTAAATGACTCACTTAGGAGTGTGACGTGTTAGAAATGGACTCTGTAGAAAAATTCAGATTCACGAGCCCATCCACATGTATTATATCTGGACCTACAGGATGTGGTAAAACTGTGTTTATGCTTAAAATCATTAAAGAAAAGGGGGAGATGTTCTCGAAATTTGTGCATAAAGTTATATGGTGCTATTCGACGTATCAATCAGTGTTCAACGAGTACCAAGATGATATTTTGTTCCACAAAGGCGTATATGACGTTAATTCGTTAAAGGGAAATGAACATACAATCATTGTAATTGACGATCTCATGTTGGAGATGGATAAAACGTTTGCCGAGACATTTACAGTATTCTCCCACCATCTTAACATAAGCGTGTTCTTCATCAATCAGAATCTATTTTTCAAAAATAGATACATGCGCGATGTGTCGTTAAATACGCAATATCTAGTCTTATTCGCGCAACGTAGAGATGTATCACAAATTGGGGTATTAGCCAATCAAATGTTCCCGAATCAGCGTAAGGAGTTTTTGGAAGTTTATAAAGAAGCTACAAGCACGCGTTACGGATATTTGCTTTGCGACCTTCATCCGCGAAACACGTTTAGAGTGCTTCTGCGAACGAATATATTTCCAAACGAGCCTGAAACGGTGTATATTCCAGAATGACAAAGAGACTAAAGAAATACCGTGAATTAATAAAAATCTATCATCGACTGCCTCGGGCAATGCAGCAGATGTTTATTAAAAATATCGATGCCGACTTTTTAAAATGCATCTGTGAAATCTGTCTTAACGTTATAAATTGCAATGTATCAATGAAAACCCATCAGAAGGCTCGCCTACGCCGCTACAAGAACATAATACGTGCACTCGCTCGTAAAAGCCAAACTGTAGCGAAGAAAAAGCGAATTATTGTACAAACAGGAGGGTCATTTCTCCCCATCTTATTTTCAGTTTTGGGTCCTTTACTGACTAGATTAATATAATGAAGAAAGTGGTAGTGATTCCCCACGAGGTGTACGCCTCACTGCAAAGAGACACGGATCTAGATCCCCGTAAAAGCAGACTTAAAAGAATGGAAAGCGAATTGTTAGCCCTATTAAACAGTGAAAAAACACCTGATGAGAAAAGAATCTTATACCAAGAAGCTCTGCAGAAATTTCTTCACGAGTACGAAAATTATAAGAGCCCTACAGAGATTCCTGTGGTTATTAGGCACAGCACGGGGGACGATGGCGACATAGGATCTGTACCCGACGACACAGCTGACCAACCAAAAAGATTAGCCACACAACATATCGAACATGTATTAAAAAATACCCTCCCACTTACATTGAGGAGTAAAGGCTTAAGTCTTTATAATCTATTGAATGAGGATCCCGCCATACAATGGACCGATACAGGGGAGATCATTGTGGAAGGATCAAAGGTACAGGGATCGAATATCGTAGACATTGTCCATGATCTGGTGAGAAAGTGGGATAGGCCATCACCATCAGGATGGAAGCATATTAAAGCAAGACTACAACAAATAAATGTCCCTAAAACGTTGATAGGAAATCTGAACAGGTTAAAAGACTTGGAACATGCAACGCCTGTGACACAATTGAAGGCGCCGTCACCCCCGGCGGTAACACCTTTGAAGAGGAGCAAGAAGAGGTTAAACCAACCCTACCCACGTGCCTCTAAAATACGCAAATGGCTAACGTATTAACTAAACGCTATTATGACATTTCTACCCCATCCTCTTACGGCGGCGTAGATAGACTGTACAGAAGTGTTTACGGAGTAGGAAAAAAAGATGTTGAAAGATTTTTGAGGGAGCAGGACGCTTATACGCTTCATAAGCCTGTGAGAAAAAGGTTTAAAACAGCCAAGACAACGGCTTCCTCGATTGATTCTATTTGGCAAGCAGATTTAACAGACATGCAAAGATATTCTGTGTATAACGATGGTTACCGCTACATTCTATTCATAATAGACGTGTTCTCTAGATATCTGTGGCTAGTTCCTCTGAAAAATAAATCACCTGAAACAGTTGCTAAAGCCACCAAAACGCTAATGTTAAAAGAAAACAGGGTTCCTGGCTATTTTTGTACGGATATGGGGAAGGAGTTTATAGGCCGTGCTTTTCAGAATATGTTGACAGAGTTTAATATCAGCTATTACACAACCAATTCTATACATAAGGCTTCTTTAGCTGAAAGAGTTCAGCGCACCATAAAGGAACGCATGCACCGTTATTTTACACATAAAAACACATACAGATTTCTAGACATTCTGGAATCATTGGCATCATCCTACAACCGCTCACACCATCGCACGATTGGGGCAACACCTAACGAAGTTTTAGAAAGAGGTACGCTCCCGAGAAGAGATGGATCACCACCACCACCACCACCACTCTGTGCGCTTCAAAATCAATGATTATGTAAGGCTGTCGCGTTCGGGGAATAAATTCGCAAAGGGTTTTGAGCAAGGATGGACACGCGAGATTTTTAAAGTTAGGGCTGTGAGACCTAAAGGTGTGATAATGATGTATTACATTGAAGATTTGAATGGGGAAGAAATCTCAGGAGGCTTTTACCGCGAGGAATTGCAGAAAGTTGCGTTTAATTTAGAAAAAAATGTGTTTAAAATTGAGAAAATTTTAGGAAGCAAAGGTTCAGGAAGGAGAAAAATGTACCTGGTGAAATGGCTAGGGTACCCAGAAAGCTTCAACACCTATATAAAAGCTGATGCAATAATGAAGCTTAAATAGTATGCAACATGGCTCCTAACCATTTCTACGTCACACTCCCGTCCTCCTCGTCCCTGTCTGTACACCCTAACAACACGCTAGCCAACTTTGTAACAGAACTCCATGGGCACATTGAATTGGGTCGTGATTCGTATGAGGTGGGGATATGCGAAATTCAGCTGGACACCGTCTTTTTAAATATTGAACATAAAGAAACCGTTTTTACGATTCTTAGAGACATTGACGAGTGTGAAAAAGCTGGGGTAGCTATGGATGAAACTATGCGCATCGCTCGGACTAAGATTACACGGTATTACAGTACAGAAGTAAGACTAGGGCCGGGTCAATATGGTTCGGCCGAGGATGTTGTGAGAGGCTTAAACGTGAGTTTAAGAAACTCAAACCTTACGAATGATTTAGTATATGAAATCGTAAACAACCCTGCACATACACTAATCCTAAAATCAAAGACTAACAGACGTCTTAAAGAACATAGAAAGTTCAAAATTCTAACCAACGGCCGATATAGCGCAGCCTTCCAAAGAGACACATTTCACGAGACACAGTATAACTTGTCCAGATTAATGTATCAATTGAAGATGGAGAAATTGGCTGAAAGGTCCCCAGACATGTGCTATATTTACAGTAATATAGTGGAGCACCAGTTTGTTGGGGATACCCAGGCACGCCTGCTGCGCATTGCTCACATCCCCAACCATAGAGGAAGGAGTTTGAGTATTACATATGACAGGCCCCATTATGTGAATGTCGCAACTAATTTAATAACCAATATCACAATATATATAAGAACGATTGAGGGCGAAAACTTCCCATTCGGTAACGGGAGCTTAACAGTGAAGCTACACTTTCGACGCACTGAGTTATAATGGATAGAAAGCCTTTCACCGTCTATCGAGGGATGCGATACCAGCGCGGTAGTGGACTTGGATCCATTTTTTCATCCATACTACGTACGGCTGTTCCTTTGCTGAAGAGGGGTGCCAGATACCTTGGAAGGAAAGCGCTACAATCAGGCCTTAACACTGCAGAAGACATATTGGCCGGGGCTAAACCTAAAGAAGCTCTAAAAAAACATTTAAAGCGTACACGGAACGAAATCATCAAAGATGCAAAGAGAAAAATGCGTGGTGGCGGGAAGAAGAAGAGGGCTCCCCGGAAGAAGAAGGGGTCACGTGGTATTAAACGTAAAAGGCTATCAAAAAAGAAATGCTGTAAGCGAATGAAACCTATGGTTGACCACTTTTTTGACTGATATAAGCTAAGGATATTGATCTCATGAATCATAGTTTGTTTACCACTTGTCGAGAGAGGAGTCACTATTTCGCCATGGCACGCTTCATCCACCCATGTAGTTCACAATGCTGTAAATCGGAGCTGTCCTTTTTTGAGCTCCCGCCAACCCAAGTTTCTATTGAGCACAGTGACTTTATTACAATTAACCCTTTAAACACAATTAGTTCACCGAGTGCACCTATAGAATTCGTGATACCCAGCTCAGGTCCTTACTTTTTTGATCCAAGCTGTGTGCACATGTACGCTAAGCTACGTATAGCCCATTCTGATGGAACGGCCTGCGATGACAAATATGCTGTATACCCTGAAACAAACTTTCTGCACGCCATATTCAACCAGTGTGACGTATATTTAAATCAGACCAACATATCGGCAGGCACGGGGTACTATCATCTACGAGCCTATTTGGAAAATGTCCTCAACTTTTCCAAAGAAGCGAAGGCTACCTTTTTAAGTGCGGAGGGATATTATCAAACTAAAGATGAAAATAGTATAAAGGACAAATTTAAAAATTCTAAAAAGAAAATATACGAGTGTTTTGGACGGTTGCACACAGATTTCACTTTCCAGGAGAAGTTGCTTGTGAACGGGGTGGATATGAAAATAAAGCTCACCCGCACGAGTCCTGAGATCTGCTTAAATCTGGATGCGAATCAAGAAGAGGGTGCAAAGTCCGTTGTGGTTCACATTATGGACACATACCTCCGCGTACGGCGAGTGAAATTAAGTTCACCAAAACAACTAGAAATTGAGAAAAATTTACTAAACGCTACAGTGAAATATCCTATTAACAGAGTGCAGATCAAACTATATACGGTTCCTGCAGGGTTGGCATCGAAGCAGATAGAAAACATTGCCCTGGGAAATCTTCCTAAAAGGATATTAATCGGCATGCAGGACCACGCTTCGGTGAATGGAAAATATAAAAAGAGTGCCTTTAAATTCGAGAATTTCGGACTTAAAAATATAACTCTATACGTTAATGGCACTGCTTTGGGTGGAACAATGGGTACGGACTATTCATCAGACGCTGTGTTACCTCTTTGTGCCAGAGCCTATAGTAATCTGACCCATATTGCAGGTGATTGTGATGAGCTTGGTAATGGGGTAACGCAGGAAGAATTCATTGATCAATTTAACCTTTATCCGTTTGACATTACACCTGACTTATCTGCTAGCGTAAATACCCATTTAACACCACAGCAGAGCGGTAACATCTCAGTGCGGCTGGAATTCGCCAAGCCTATAGACGCTCCTATTAGTGTACTAGTATATCTCGAATCGCAAGCCCTAATAGAAGTAGATAGATTTAGAAGCGTTATCACTGACTTTTAAAATGGATGCTAATACACTTCAGAAAGTAATGGAGCGAGTCACACGTTCCAAATTTATCGGCGTGTTTGCGAAGAATGAAACATTGAGTTTGCCAAGTACGCGAGAATGCGGTAGTCTTATTGTGAACACAGACATCATCGGTAATGAAGGGATTCACTGGATCGCTGTCTATTTTAAAAATAGACAGCGCCTGTACTATTTTGATTCACTCGGTACTCAACCCTGGAGTGACCCTATTATTGTAAAATTTCTCGCTCAGTTACATATTCCCGAAGTTGTATGGAACCCATTTCGTATGCAGGGATATTTTACTAATGTTTGCGGAATGTACTGTGTCTCATTTCTCATGCATATGTCAAATGATAAAGAATTTATAAATTTTTTAAATTTATTTGACCCGTGTCACACTCACCGAAACGATGAAATGGTATGCAGACAGATAAAAAACCGTTTTCCAATTGTACGTACTCGTTGTATATTATAATGTTTTTGTTCGTATATTTGTAACGGTATATTCGTTTATTGTACTGATTTCTTTCATTTAATAAATTTATGAAAATATATTGTGTCTTCTTATCCCAAAAAGATCGAAAAACACTTACATTATTTCGGTGTGACATTGTTGACTGATCAGTATACCCTCCCTATTCCGAGATTCTTCAAAAGATTGTATAACTCGTGTCAAATCCTCATCGGACCTTAAAGGAATAATGAAAACATATACAGAGTATACAGACAGACAGATCCCCATTATGTGAAGATATCTTTGGTTCGAGGAGTGAACGCCATAAAAATTTCGATTTTAGCATAATGGGGAAATAACACTGATTGACATTTTTGGCGAGTATCTATTTGACGAGATACTACAACTCTCCATATATATATAAAATTCTAATTATAGACACTTACATTTCTATGGTAGTCCCTTGCGTCGGGTTGTAAGGAGCGTCACTGCAAATATCTTCTACGGTTTGCGTTGAAAATAATTCGCCACAATCAGTCGCATTGAAAAGACTAATTGTGGTTAATGCTGCAGTATCACGTTCTTCATACAAGTCTGGGGAGACGTACAGGTCCATGGTGGAGGATGTGTGACACTGCTGACTGATCAGTATATCATCCATATTCCGAGGTTCTTCAAAAGATTGTATAACACGTGTCAAATCCTCATCGGACCTTAAAGGAATAATGCTTTTAAAACATATACAGAGTATACAGACAGATCCCCATTATGTGAAGATATCTTTGGTTCGATTACCAATTTCGATTTTAGCATGATGGGGAAATAACATTGATTGACATTTTTGACTAGTATCTATTTGACGAAATACTACAACTCTCCGTATATATATAAAATCGAATTATGGACACTTACATTTCTATGGTAGTCCCTTGCGTCGGATTGTAAGGAGCGTCACTGCAAATATCTTCTACGGTTTGCGTCGAAAATAATTCGCCACAATCAATCGCATTGAAAAGACTAATTGCGGTTAATGCTGCAGTATCACTTTCTTCATACAAATCTGGGGAGACGTACAGGTCCATGGTTGAGGAATGATTATTCACTGATGCGAAAATAGCTACTGTTACTCCCAACTGAAAATATCCCCTTTTATATGCACATTCGCCAAGCTCCGCCCAAAAGACCAGATGTTCGTAGTGATTGGCTGCCGATGTAGCTGGGTGGAGCTATGACGTGTACCAATCCGCTATAACGAGACCGGACGAGTAACATATATATAAAATCGAATTATAGGCACTTACATTTCTATGGTAGTCCCTTATATTATATTTTTTACTTACAAATTATTAGTATTGTTTGTTAACATAATTGTTAACTTATTTTATAATAAAGAAATTATATCCTAATTATATTTTAAAAAGAACATTCGGTTTCAACGTTAAGCTGTGGTCTAAGGCGGCGTGGCATGAATAAATACTAAAATAAAATTAAATGTTAAAAATCTTTATTCATACGTTATTAAAAGTTAAAAATCTTTATTAATAAAACAGGATAGAAGCATATGAAAGTCAAGGTAAACTATAGTTGTAAATTATAGTTAGGTTATACGATGTTTTTCGGGCATACTACTGCCTCGGGTTAAATGATCCTGTTATTTTAAATCACGTATTTGAAAGAGTTAATCATTATTGCTACATAGAAAAAATCGTGCATTACGATGTTTTTCGGGTATACTACTGCCTCGGGTCAAATGGTCCTGTTATTTTAAATCACGTATTTGAAAGAGTTAATTATTATTGCTACATAGAAAAAATCGTGCATTACGATGTTTTTCGGGTATACTACTGCCTCGGGTCAAATGGTCCTGTTATTTTAAATCACGTATTTAACGACACATCGCGCTCATTTCCATTGCTATATATGGCTCTAGGATCGGCCCTGACGAGATGTATTTCGTAGGTTAGGTTAGGTCTCTTACATATAAAAGTCCATGTGGTAGAGTAAGCAACGAACCCCATCGACGAGATGTATTTCTGAACCCATGTTAAACTGGAGGTCTAATTTACGAGCGAGTGCACGTATTATGTTCTTGTACCGCCGTAGGCGAGAAAGAGTTAATTAGTATTGCTACATAGAAAATCGTGCATTATGATGTTTTTTTCGATTATTATTTATTGAACAAAACTCTCGCTCTCTTTCTATATATATATATATATATATATAGAAAGAGTGGTCTGGAAGGAAGTTTACCAATGATTAAATTCTCTTTGCGAGTGACCCGTTGCCCGCGTCGGGCTAACCTTTGGTTAGCTTCCGCCCGAATTGTTCATTCTGACGAAGGTCAAGCTTTTCACTCCACCTTAGACCTACAGTTTAACGTGGATTCCGAACCACGACCCATCAGCAGCCCAGCGTCTTGACCACTAGGCCTCCTAGGGTACCCATTTATCTACCAACCACTTTCTTTATTGTGTGGAAGGATGAACAGCTGGGTTTTGCTGCGCGCCGGCTGCCGTCGGGTCTCGAACCCTGGGCCGATGGATTCGTAGTCCGCGACGCTAACCACTACACCACCGAGGCGGTATTTGTCATTACTTACTCGGACTATAGTGGATTTAATTATCCCAGAAGAGTTCCTTGTTCCATGCACGGTCTGTGTGTAGCATATATATATATATATATATATATATATATATATATATATATATGTGTGTACGTTTTTCCCACTGTTATTCGTGACTTAAATATTTATAATAAAAATCAAGTGTCTAAAAAAGTTATTTAATAAGCAGAATTTAATTGGATTCATTGTAGAAGTAATAACAATGGCAATATTAATATTTGGAGCATTGGGTACTTATCGAGGGCTGTCTTTAAGAAAGGTCTCTCGCAAGCAGATTTTCTCCGAAACCAACCTCGCTATAGAGGACTGTGTTTTGGGGAAATCCAACTTTCTTCGTTTCTTTTAATTTCGTTTTTTCATTTTTTTTCGCAGGGAATGATGCTCGTATGTTTCTTAACTTTTCATCTCGTTTGGTGGGTTTCGAATTGTATCGTAAATTATCGTATTTCGAATTGTATCGTAAATGATCATTTCGTTTCGTTATTCGTGAGGGCTGAATTATGGATAACTATGTTATTTGTTTCGTTCATCTTCAAGTTTAATGAAGCTGGGTATCCCTTATAAAAATTCGTTTCTGTCTAACGAATTATTTATTGGGTAACTTTGTTAATTCTATTATTGCGTAAATCTTTCTAATGTGTTACTGAATAACTATAAATATATATTGTGGTATTTTATATATATATATATAAATATATCAGAAGATATTTAAAAGACTGATATAATTATAGTAAACTTATGTCGAAATAGTTACCCATAAAATTAATTGTTTTCGGCTGAATTATGGATAACTATGTTATTTGCTTCGTTCATCTTCAAGTTTAATGAAGCTGGGTATCCCTTATAAAAATTCGTTTCTGTCTAACGAATTATTTATTGGGTAACTTTGTTAATTCTATTATTGCGTAAATCTTTCTAATGTGTTACTGAATAACTATAAATATATATTGTGGTATTTTATATATAATATATATCAGAAGATATTTAAAAGACTGATATAATTATAGTAAACTTATGTCGAAATAGTTACCCATAAAATTAATTGTTTTCGGCTGAATTATGGATAACTATGTTATTTGTTTCGATAAGTTCAACTTCAAGGAAGCTCAAGTTAATGTTATATTTTGCATATAATCCACTATATACATCTATTGTAAAACACTATATACATCTATATTTCAATTAAGTGTGTAATTATTTAATTCATCTACCATATTGTGGTACACAATGCTTATTAGAATACATGGTGCGATCTGGCAACTCAGCACCCCAATACAAGGCGTGATCTGGCAACTCAGCCAGAATAGAGGCTTATAAAAGATCGAGAAGCTGGTGACTCATCCCAGCTCGGCTCCAGCCGAGCAAGGACCTCTGGTCCTTCTTTTTTTGGCCCTTTGGTAAACCCCTTAGTGGCCTCTTAGGTTAGGAAAACGAAAATAATATGCCTTAAAGGCAATTACTCTCTCTCTCTCTCTCCTTCAGGCGTCTCTCTCTCTCTCTCTCTCTACAGGCGTCTCTCTCCCACCTTCAGCTCTCTCTCTCTCTCTCTCTCCTACAGGCGTCTCTCTCCCTCCTTCAGCTCTCTCTCTCCTGCATGTGTAACTACTGCATGTGTACCTCCTGCATGTGTGCGTATGTGTGTGTACCTCCTGCATGTGTACCTCCTGCATGTGTACCTCTCCCCCCTTGGCTGATTAGGCGTATATAATAATAATGTATGCAATAATACTGCTAAAAAGAGGTATCTGACAACCATTTACAGCCAACTGGCTGATTAGGAGTCTATAATAATGTATACAATGGTATCGCGGTATCTGGCAACTCAAGCCAATTACGCCAACTGGCTATTAGGAGCCTATAAAACAACGCCAACTCGGCTGAAGTCTTAATGTGCACTTGGCTCCTGCCAGGTGAACACCTCTCCTCCTTTCTCTCCTCCTCCTCCTTTCTCTTGGGGGATAACGCCGCCTCCAAGTTTCCCCCCACCCCCTTTGCAACAACCCCCCTTTGCAACAACCCCATTTGCAACAACTCCCCCTTTGCAACAAACCCCACCCCCCTTTGCAACATTACATAATAACCTGCAACATTCTTGCACTCTCCCCTTTTGCGGCTATACTACTATGCTTGAACGGAGTTTTGAAGGAAAGTGTCAAGCTGAGATCGAGTGGCGTTACATGACGAGGGAACGGAGCAGCATGTGAAGTGAAGATGCGAGGAGAGGGCAAATGAGGGCGACCTGAAGTGGATTGGCACTTTTATAGGCTCAGTGACGCTAATAGCTCCGATTGACGCTATCGTCACTGCGGTCGCTGCAGTTTGCGGGGCTCCCATTCTGTCAATGTAAAATCACACGCGACTTGAGTCGTCACGATCCAAGTCGTCAGTCGTCAGTCACAAGACGATCCTATATGCGTCCGGCTTTAGCATCCCATCTCTATTACACGAAATATTTGTGAAAGATACATTTCCTAAAATTTATACATATCCTTCGACTATAAATATAGTAAAGAAACTTGGTCTATGGGTTTTAAATGTAAAAACTTTATTTCTCCTTTAAATAATAAGAATATTTTACCATGAAAATGTAATAACTCGAGATTCAAGGATTTAGTTCGTGGTCACATTTTTACAGGTGATCTCAATATTTTAAAAGATGAAGAAATTAATATTAGGTATAATGGTGCAAAGTACCATTTAACACTTAAACTTAACACTTCCCGTATACATAAATGTTTTAGAACATTATTGATAATTAATTATTACAATTATAAAACTTTCTTCAATGAAAGTTCTTATCTTATCTAATAAATTTATTGAATAGAAAGTTAATTTTTTTATAATTATAAGAAACGATTGTAAAAAATTAAAAATGTACCTTAGTTTGGGACTTTTAGTATGTATCCAAATGAATTTCTAAAAGGGATAGAACCATTTAAAGAAATTTATATTATAACCACAGTCGATAAAGCAACTAGTAATTTTGCCTTTATATGGGAAAGATATTTTTAAAAAATTATAGATTTAGAACTTCCCAATACCAATACGTCTATTCCAACAAATTTCGATTTTATCATATTAAACATTAAAAAAAATGGGATTATCTTGCACCTGCAATAAATTTTCCTCTATATATCCCATTGTCCCATACCAAAATTTTTAAAACTCCCGTTAAGTTTAGATTTATTACTTTGGATCACCTGAAGCTCAGGGCCCCCAGCCTTTTTTAGTTAGCCTTATACTGTAAGTCTAACGAAAATATCACGACCTAACCTAACCAGTCGTTAGGTCAACTGTACGCCCTGGACGATTGGTTAGGTTAGGTCGTGATATTTTCGTTAGTTAGCCTTATAAAGCTAACTAAAGAAAGCTGGGGACCCTGATCTTCAGGTGATCCATTACTTCTATTGTTGGGTATCTTAATAAAGAAACATCTTTACTTTTAGCTAAAGTCTTAGAAATATGTTTAAGTAGTCTTAATGATCCATAGATTATTACTGTAATAATAATAATAATAAAAAGTTTTGGATGCTATCATCGATACGAAAACGACTATAAACGCTAGGATGGTAATTAATAAATTTCATTTTACAAATCTGTCTTTACCTCACTACGTACGATATAGTGGGCGTCTTAATTTCACATTTTCACAGATATTTTAGTAATGGATTCTATATTAAATTAAAAAGTAAGTCTGTGCATATTAGTGAATGTCTGTTTGAAAAGCTATTAAATTTGGTGTAGATAATGTCTTTGTTGTTTATTCAGGTAAAATTTATAAAAAAGTAAAAGGTATACCCCAAGGTGGAAAGTATTCTTCATATTTGGCTAATTTATATTTACGTGAATAGTTAAACTCGTTGATGTCTCTGATACGTTTAAATATAATTTTAGGTCTATAGATGAGTTAATCAATTTTAGGGAAATTTCAGTGACATTAACCGATATCAGTGAGATCTATCCTGAATCTATGGATATAGAAATTACCACAGCTGAACCTATTCATTATACTCTATTTGGATCTCCCAATTTTTAATAAAGATAATAATCTATATACTAATCTCTAGGATAAAAAAAGAGCTTATAATTTTAAACGCTTTGATTTCCTTTCCTCTTCATCAAATGTAGCCAATAATCTTGGTAAACACGTGTTTCATTTACAATTAAATCGATATGCAAATATATGCTGTTTTAGAAAACACTTGATTTATAGCATTAATTTATTGCTACAAAAATTTTACGTAATGGGTATATCAAATATGCTCTCTCAAATTTTATCAACATATATTTCAAAATAAATATACATGGATTCTTATAAAATTCAACACGGATAAAATTCTTGATGACGTCACTAGCCTCATTTCCACATAATTTTTTTCAGTCGTTTGTCGTGTATTGGTTTTTTTTTAATAAAGATAATAATATTTAATAAGAAATTTAATGAGGTTTTGTACGTAAATAAAAATTTAATAATGTTTTGTATGAAATTAAGAATACAAAAGACTAACTGGCAACACCGAAATGTGCCGAGGCTGAAATGCCCCAAATTCAGTCCTCAGACGGGGTGTGCCCTAGTTAGGTGTTTTTTTCGTATTACTATGTTATTATAAATTTAAAACATTGAATTGCGTCTCTCTCCGCGTCAAATGTTAACGATGGGTCCGCACTCGTGATCCCCCGTTTGTTCAATTGTTTCGGCATAAATAAAAAGCCAGTAAATAGTAAATAATAGCGCATAATTATCCCGGTCCCTTCATAGTTCGAAATTTTAATGGCGCCCACCGGCTCAAGAGGTCTAACCGCGTCCGTATAAAGACACAGAGAAAACCGAGAGTAAAGACTGATAATAGTAAGAAAAGACAAATAATGAAAAGAAAGCGAAGAGTAGAAGTAAAGACGTTTTTAAAAATCGCTACACGTTGGCTCAATCTGCTTAGAACCTCGCGTACTTTATAGATGTCCTGAAGAGCCTCGTAAACACTGAGCTTTTAGTATATTTTCATAGTGACCTTTACTTCTTTCTGAAATTTCTAGCTGAAAGCCCATTTTGGAAGGCTGATTTTGGATTTTAAGAAGTAATTCGTTACTATTAGGTTTTATATATTTTATTATAAATTAACACATCGCGGGTATTTGCTCCGTTGGCTTGTAACTACTGTAGACACTTCAGTCATAGGTCTGAAGGGGTTACAAGGAGTTACAAGGAAAAGAAGTACCTCAAAAGGCCTTGCGGCCCATACCGAGGAGGTACCAATGGCAACGGGTGCCAGGGAAAATTTTCTGCACACTAAAATTCGCCAGAAATCGCCTCCAAAGTTCAGTACTATTCTGGCAATAGTATCTCTGTTATTAATTGAGCTAGAACGTTCATTTTTGGCTAAATTAGAGTTCTAAGTATGCTAATGAAGATGTGGATGAGTTTTTGGAATAGATTTTCATATTTTATATATATATTTTTTAATTTTTTGATTTTCTTGTTATGCCGAACTTTGGGTGAACTTTTGGCTGGCGATAGAGGTAAAAAAAGTAGTTCGCTTCATAAGGTTTTGAACCATACTTCTAGTGTCGTAAGGTCATTATAACCCAAACCACGCGATAGAGCGAGGGTGAAAATAGTGATATTCATGAAAAACACGTTTTCGCCTGTGGTGGCGCTTAGGTACCTTAAGACGCGCGACCCCAATTATATATATATATATATATATATATATATATATATATATATATATATATATATATGGGCCTAGGTGGTGTTGTGGTTAGCGTCGCTGACTACGAATCCATCGGCCCCCTGGGATCGAGGCCCGGTGACGGCAGCCGGCGGGCAGCAAAACCCAGCTGTTCATCCTTCCAGACAATAAAGACAGTGGTTGGTAGATAAATGGGTACCCTGTGTGGCCTAATGGTTAAGACACCTGGCTGCTGGTGGGGCGTGGTTCGGATTCCACGTTAAACTGTAGGTCTAAGGTGGAGTGAAAAGCTTGACCTTCGTCAGAATGAACAATTCGGGCGGAAGCTAACCAAAGGTTACCGAAGGTATATACGTATATATACTGTATGTTCTTCGTCGAAAGTGGTGAGCATCCCATATTAGGACATATAGTGTAAATATATGGAATAAGGAGTGAATAATGGTAATTATACAATTTAAATGTGCTTATTAAAACATAATTTAATACTTTGTACCTCTTTTATTACTCTAAATCACCGCTAGAACCCTTTTGGGCATATCGTTAGCGAGCTGCTCATAAATATTACTAAGAATCGTGTCCCATTTTTTCGTTAGTTTCAGGAGTAAATTACCTGTTCACAAATTTGTCTATTTTTTTTTAATTTTTGTCCAAAACTGTCCTTAGATGTTCAGCAAACTCAGGTCAGGAGACTGTTGTATTAGGGCGGGTCATACTATGCATTTTTTTTAAATCAATGGAGAGGGGTGTTCAAATGACATATTTTGGTGTATAGAACACAATTCTGAAGAAAATATTTAATTCTGATAACCCTAACCTACATCATTTTGCAGTTGATTATTATTAAATTGTTGATTATTTTACTATTGTAGTTACCCCAGAATATGTCTTCTCACGTTTTCTATCATGGCTGCTCACGTTATCTCTCATAGAGCATTGTTCTAACTAATTCATATAAACACATATAATGTAATTCATATAATAATAATATATTTAAATACTCAAATAAAAAGGTGTGCCATTCCACTTAATTGTAATTATCATACAGTTTGGTATATGAAATATTTTGACGGTTTTCTGGCGCGCATAAGGCCATTTTCTGAGCCACCTTTCTCAGAGGCTAGAATGTAACGTTTCAGAACATGTTAAGAGATTTTTGGCAGATGGTGATGAGGATCTGGAATTGGAGAGAAGTGGTGATGAAGATGAGTTTGTTCCTGAAGTTGAGCTCTTCCCTCAAACTGACCCTGAGCCAGCAGCTTCGGCAAAGGTACAGAAAAACTATGATGAGATTCAAAACATTGCCCTTGCTAGTATAAGGTATGGCATAGGGCTGAGGCCAACTGCAGCGATAGCAACAGCAGCTCTGATTGACGCAGGAATCATCACAGAAGACAATACAAGTAAAGTGATTGATAAGAGCAAGGTCAAGAGAGCACAGGAGAAGTTGATGAGAGAGCTGGGGGAACAGTTCGAGAAGAAGTGCAGGGAGGAGGGGGGGATCTCTTGCATCCTCTTTGATGGGCGGATTGACCTGACCAATGTGATGATGGAAGCTGAGGGCAGTGACCAATCTTTTCCCGCAAAGATCAAGGAAGAACACTATAGTGTTGTTAGTGAGCCTAGCAGCTACTATCTGTTCCACTTTACCCCAGAGAAAGCAACTAAAGAGGAGTCACATGCGGAGAAGATTGCTAAGGTCCTGTTTGCCTGGCTGAAAGAGAGGGGTTATGATAAGACCTTGTTGGCCATTGGAGGAGACTCAACAAATGTCAACACTGGTGTGAAAGCTAGAGTAATGCGGAAGCTGGAGCTGCACCTGGGGAGAAAGCTGGTCTGGTTGGTGTGCAACCTGCACACTGTTGAACTTCCCCTGCGCCATCTCATTGTTGACCTTGATGGCCCTACTCTGTCAGACAAAAAATTATCCGGGCCAATAGGAAAGCTCCTTGATTCTGCTACAGACTTTGATATCAATCCAAACTTCACCCGAATCTCTGTTGGCCCTCCACTGATCAAGCTTCCTGACAAGGTCGTTCAAGATCTCTCAACTGATCAATACTATGGCTATAAAATTGTCTGTGCAGTCAGGGATGGAGTACTTCCTGCAGGGCTGGCTCTGTTAGAGATAGGACCAGTAAACCACAGCCGCTGGCTCACCACAGCGAACAGACTTCTCAGGCTCTGGGTGTCAAAGCACGGACTTAAAGGAAAGAACCTGAAGATTCTGCAATTCATTGTGGAATTCATCATTGGAGTGTATTACCCATGTTGGTTCAACGTGAAGGTCAAGCACTCCTGGATCGAAGGGCCTAGACACATCCTCTTTCAGCTGGACTGCCTCAAGTCCCAGAGAAAGGTGCTGGATATTGTGATGCCAACTGTGAGAAGATCTGCTTGGTATGCCCACAGTGAAGTCATCCTCCAAACACTACTCTGCTCTGAGGATCAGAAGGAGAGGATTGAAGGGGTGGAGAGAATCCTGGCCATCAGGGGAGAGGGGACCCGGACACTCAGCTGGGGGACTCCTCTGTTAGGAGCAGAAGGACACCTGACATCAATTGTGATGCTTCCAGCATCGGTGACTTGATCAGCTGGTCAGAAGGTGTGTCAGAGCCACCTTTCACCTGCTCTCTAAGCACCTCAGAGGTGAAAAATTTCATCAACACCCCCATGGAGGTGCGCAACTGGCCTTGCCACACACAAAGCATTGAGAGGGTTGTTAAAATGGTGACTGAGGCTTCTGCTAAGTACTTCTCACAGGAAAAGAGGGATGGAGGGATCAGGGCTCAGGAGACCAGCAGGAAGCTGATGTCCAAGTCTGAGTCAAAGCAGGATTTGTGCAACCTGGCAAAGTTCAAGATGTCAGGAGAATGATCTTTGTAATTGTAATTATATCCAGTGATATACAGTACATGCAGTTCACCTATTAATAAATATATGTAAAGTTGATTTGGCCTTGTCAATATAAATGATTTACCTTATATCTTTTAATATATTATAAAGGGGTTCAAAAGGGTAAAATTGGCAATTTAGAAATACAAAATGATGTAGGTTAGAGTTATCCTATCCAAAAAAGAAGCTCATATTTGAATTCCCCATGTAAAAACACATAATTTAGACACCCCTGATCAGGCCCGGATCTAGAAGAATGGGGGCCCGTGGCTAATATTTTTTTTGGGGGCCCCCTTGGCTACAATTTTTATTGTACAGGGTGGGCCGTAAGTTTCCATACATAGGAAAAATTAAACGTTTGTTTTTATGTTTCAGATACCCTAAGAATATGCGTTTGACGTAAGATCTTGTTTACTGATGAAGCAAATTTTTACGTCAATGGAGAGGTTAATCGGCAAAACATACGTTATTGGAGTAATGCTAACCCTAACTGGCTGAGTCCGACGAAGATGCAAGGTGCCGGTAAAGTGATGGTGTGGGCCGGGATATGGGGTGACAGAATTATTGGACCAATTTTTGTCAGTGGAAATCTTAATGCCGAAAGGTATCTTAACATGTTGCAAGAAGAGATTTTCCCATCCCTGCTAAACGAGGAAGGTAACTTCCCAGTTTACTTCCAGCAAGATGGAGCTCCGCCTCATTATGGTCTTCACGTGCGTCGGTATTTGGATCAGCAGTTTCCGGATGCTTGGATTGGTCGGCGTGGTCCTGTGGAGTGGCCTCCCAGATCCCAGATCTCACCCCCTTGATTTCTATCTTTGGGGCACTTGAAGGCCATGGTGTATCAGGAAAAGATACGAGACATAAATCATCTAAAGGAACGTATCACAACGCCATTACAAGCATAACGTCAACTGTGCTAATGCGTGTTCATCAACAGTGGGGAACACGTATTGAAATGTGTTTTCAAAACAATGGCAACCATGTAGAGCATATTATATAAATAAAAATGGTTGTCCATAAAAAAATGTTTATTTTTCCTATGTATGGAAACTTACGGCCCACCCTGTATAAGGATTATAAGCTTTGTTTACGAGGAAAATTAAAGGTTTTCAGAACAAACATATTACTTTACAAATATTTTACTTTATTTTACATATTATATTTTCCTGAATTAATAATTTTATACACACCTACCTACTGATTATGAGCTGGCAACCGATTGAACCGACGAGCCTTTTTTTGTGCAAATTCATTAATAATATTTCGAAAATCGACTTCTTTGGCCAGAGCATGTTCAACACAGAGAATTGCCAGTGACTGTAATCGCTTTTGCTTCATTGTTGAACGTGTGCAACATTTCAGTCGCTTTAACTTAGAAAAACTCCGTTCGCCGGTACAATTGGTCACCATCAATGACAAGTACATTCTGTATGCATTTAAGACATTGGGGAAAACTTCTCCAAATTTGGAGGCCCCCCTCAAATGCGGGGCCCGTGGCTGCAGCCCACATAGCCCACCCCTAGATCCGGGTCTGCCCCTGATGGTAGGATTTCCTTCAGATTCATGTTGTCACCTGAGTACGACCCGCCCTACAGTGTTGTATGGAGCCAGTTGTGGAGCGATATATTATTATAGTCAAACCTTCAAAATTCTATCTAGAAACATGTTTGTATAACTCTAAGCGTTCCTTCTACGGTCACACAAACTCTGTTTCCCACTCCTTCATATTACATGCAACCTGGCACCATGATGCTTCTACTTTCATGTTTTACTGTTGGTACTGCACAATCAGGGTGATGAGCTTTCCCTACTTTCTTTCTCACATGAATGGCTCTAGATGTTCCAAATACCTGGTGAAGAAACAGACGATGTAATTTCGGAGGTGCACCTGCAACAATGTGTTTCATTACTTATCACATTAAAATGACAATATTTTGCATCATAATGGTTTCGTAGCTCAACTCAAAGTTGCTTTCGTCTGACTATAGCACATTTTCCCAATCGTCGAAGTCCAATTTCTGTAGTTTCTTACTCAGAAGGCTTCTTCCTAGTTTTGCATCCTTTCAGAATATCTTCCTTTATCTTCTTCCTATATCGGTTCTAGTTTGTCTCGTCACTAAAGTTTATATCTGTTTCTTGATAGTTTGTATACTGTTCCCCTTCTTATACCGATACCTACAGTATATGCTTTCCTGTAATATTACGCCAGAGTAGCTACCTTTAGAATGACTGCGTATACTGTGCAATGAAGCAGTTTCTTCTTTTTTTAGCTTACTTGAATTGTGTCCTGAAAATATGGTTCCACGAGAAATACGCAATGGGTTATGGTGACGTCGATTTAATAGGTTATTGAAACAGACTTTGTACATAACTAAAACCTATCTAAATAAAATATATATATATATATATATATATATATATATATATATATTCGTCATACTAAGTGACAATCGTTAGACGATCGTATGTAAAACACGTTTAAGGTTTGGGTGCATTATTTATCTGGTCCATGATGCACTTTATTTATATGTTTCATTACTTCCTCTACGTAACTCTTATTTATGTACTCCCAGCTTGCTCTACACTAGTTGAACCAAAATCTTGCAAAACTTCGTTACTTTTCCAGACGTGAAGAGACCTCAGAGAAATAGAGGTGCATTAACTGATGTAGTGAAAATGTAACGTAAGAGTAACTAAATTAGAAATCTCTCTCTCTCTCTCTCTCTCTCTCTCTCTCTCTCGTAAAATATAATTGCAATAGATTAAAATGTAGGCTCGCCTCCCTTAATTATCTTTATGCCCAACAAGAACTGGAACGTTTAGTGAATAACATGAACAATTATCATACGCCAATAAATCGTTTAGAACGTTTACCAAACGCCTCATTTCTCGCTGGGTATTCTTAGTTGAATAAATATATAAGGGAATCAGGCTTCTAAATTTCCCATTAAGCCGGTACAGATGTAGAAAGGGTATAAGTTAGAACAGCCAGTAAAAGAAATTTAGTGTCAGTGAAGTTAGCAACAGGATTCAATATAAGAATTATAAGACGTTAAATAATAAAAAAAAAAAAACTCATTTCATTACACTAATTCTGTTCATTATTCCATATCGAAAGCATTAATTACCTTTTTAAAATCATTTTCACGTACTGATTTCTGTGGTTGCTCGATTAGTTAGAAAGGGTATGCAAGCTGCAAAATCTTGGGTTCATTCGCATCTTTTCCGGGATTTGAGTTGGTCCCACAACCTACTTCGTGACTGTTCCGTCTCAGGTCACTCTCGGAGTTCACACCGACGAAACCCCGCCCCCCCCCCATTTTCTATTGGGGGTAAATGGGAGTCCCAGATATTAGCTCTTCATGTATTCTTTTATTTATTTATTATTTATTTTTTTGGTAACTTAATTAAATGCCTCACTTCAGTTCTTTCTTTGATGAAAAAATATCTCTTAAACTTAGAACTAATATATATATATATATATATATATATGTGTGTGTGTGTGTGTGTGTGTATGTGTGTGTGTGTGTGTGTGTACAAGACTAAAGTAAAAGCAAGACAGTTTTTCATATATAAATTTATTTTAATCACCTTCCAGGATCGATTTAGAAACATCCTAATTTACTTGGTCGTGCGAGGGCTACATACCCAAAATCCATATATGCCCTATACCCACCCTTTAGCACACCCTCTCCTTAAAAAAAAAAAAATTCAGCTAATGATTTAATTTTTAAGAAAAAATGTTATGCAGTTGCTAATTTTAATATTAAACTACGTATAGATTTCAGATCATTTAAACAAACCAAAACTAAAAATATTAATTGACTGAACCTTAAAACTAACAAAAAGCTAAAACTAACTAAAACTAGACATTTCAAACTAAAAACATGAAAAAAAACTAAAAAAAGAGAAAGAAAAAAAAGAAAATATATAACGGGAGTCTGCATAATTTTTATTCGATTACTGAACGTGTGTTTAGAGTTGCAAACTAGTGAAGTTTGTTCAGATAGAACGTCAGCTTTCGATACCTCACAAACCTCAGTTTTCATTCGGGTTTCAGAGGATGAGGTTGTCAGTGATTCTGAGCGCGTTAAGAGAGGCGATTACGATCTGTGGACTTTTTTTAAAGGAACTGTCGTTATCTGCATCCAAACATCGAAAACATTTCATGAATGCTATTGTCGAGTGAGATGTGCACGTGACATTTAGTAACTTTGGGGAGTGTTCCATTGATTAAGATGCATCATATATATATATATATATGAAAATTATTTCACGAAAGTAACACGTGAATAATATTTACGGTGAAAATAACCACGAAGGAAAAAGAAAACACAGAATGGTGCTGAGCACCTTTCTGTGTTTTCTTTTTCCTTCGTGGTTATTTTCATTATTTATATATATATATATATATATATATATATATATATATATATATATATATATATATATGTGTGTGTATACACACTGTATAATCAATGTAATACTACCAATAAAACTTTTTAAAAAATTCCTACGTACTTTAATATGTACTTTTCGTACTCCAATGTATATTTTTCTATACCTATAAACTCGTTAGAAATTAAATTAAAAACTCTTAATTCAACTTTTCATATCATAACGGAACCATGCAGGTACATGGTACGATATATAATATTACACCAAGTATCAAATGCTTATCTCGAAATGTACCGCGTCGAATTTTGCATTACAGAACCTTAACTCTTATACATACCAAGACGTAATTAGAAGGGTTACATAATATGCCCTAGATATCCATTTCTTGGTGCGCAAAATTGATCAAATATCGCCAATGAATATTTTCTTAGAAATTACTGAGCCAAAGAAAGTACTTTAATATAAAGAAGAAATTAATAGAAATTGGTAAAAAATATTTTTATAAAGGATAATAATTACGTGCGAAAACATTATATAGTTTAAATTAACTCACATTATAATTATTAATTACAATATTAAAGATATTTTTAAATTAAATATATGACACGCACTAATACACAATTCTTTAGAATTATCAAATAGGAAGATAATTAAAAACTATTCACCTACACTGTCTTTCCCATTCATACATATACTATATATATATATATATATATAATATATATATATACAGGGTGTCCATAAAGTCACTCATCATAGGAACATAAGCGATGCCTATCCTATTTATGTCTCCATCAGGCCAAATATGTTAAGGGACATTCAAAGAAACCTGCTTTTTCGTTTACAAACATGATTTGAGATTGGTGGAAATCATTTTGAACAAATAAATAAAACAAAATAAATAAATAAACAAAATAAATGTATTTTCCTATGATACGTGACTTTATGGACATCCTATATATATATAGACTTGTCAAAATACCTCATCTGCTATTGCACTTTATTGTTTATATTTAACTTACATATACAGTTTTTTTTTAGAGAATAATAATAATAATAATAATAATAATAATAATTATAATAACAATAATAATTTATAATATAAAATAGAAACTGAAAAAATGCATAAAATTTTGTATATACTATTTTTAAATATTCTTCTGAAAAATGAATTTGTTTCAACTGATAACAACACATTGACTGAGGTAAGTAGATTCTATTTTGATTTTAAGACAGTCGGAAACACCTTTTCACACACACACACAGACACAGACACACACACACACACACAGACACAGACATACACACACACACAGACACACATATATATATATATATATATCCTTGGTTGAATAAGGCTTATGTTTTGTGCAGGGGCGGATTGGGTCACTGAAACCGGCCCGGGACCTCCAGTTGTACCGGCCCTAAAATTTGCCTAAAATTTATTTACCCTATTTATGCTCATCGTATCTTGCCTATTTATTATTCAATTTTTTAAAATTTAATAGCAGTAAAACAAATATCTTTTACGTAATTGAATTTTTATTGTATGATGCATATGACTAATCGCAAAAAGGACAGATTGAAAGCTTGAAATACTCGTAGACGGTAGCATACAGTATTTGTACAAGTGCAACCACAGGTGCATTTAAGTATAATACTACGTTTGTATGTTGGTGTATAGAGAGAGACGTAATCAAATTAAAGCAGAAAGTCCTAAAGTACATGAATTTCTATATGATTAACACAAGCACAGTTTTTTGCGCAATAAGGCACTTTTCTTAGCGACAGCATCAGTTATTATGTCACAGTCAAGGCGATGCAAAATCTTCTTTTTCCACAGCCATGAGCAGAAAAGCTTCCAAATGAATGGCAGACAGTGTACTTCAAAGTCGATTTTTCACAAACTTAAGAGTCGAAAAGGTGCGTTCACAGGCAACTTGAGTTGTAGATAGTGTAAGCATGTAGCGGTAAGCGAGTCCAATAGCGCTGTAAGTGTCTGTGAATAAACTGAATTTTTCAAGAGTATAAAACACGCACACTGCACAGTTTTGGCAACGCTTGCATAGTCATACTCAAGTTCGTCTTCTTTGTCCAATGCCCCTGGGGCTTCTTTCTTTCGAGCCTTGTATTCCGTGGACAGTCCAGCTTTCAATCGATCCCAGCTGTTAACCAAATGCACCAGTTCTTTCTGTAGTTGCTCTTTTGTAGCTCTTCTAGCAATCGTTATAAGCTTTTCGCTGAGATTTTCCATGGCTTCAGCAGGCAGTCCTGACCTCATTTCATCAAAGTGATCTGGAGACGGGCAAGCCATGTCAGTGATGAGCAAACCATTGTTTTCAAACCGATTTTTGAAACTTTCTACAATGGTGTCCAGAATCTTGTTGTGGACAGTTACTTCAAACTTTTTGTATCCATTAAGTATTGACTCATCTGCACCCAATTCTCCTGACATGCCCTTTCGTTTCCTTATTCTCTGTACCGGAAAATAATCTTCCATAACTATCTCCGTTTCAATATCTAACTCACTGGACTTTGTCTCCAATTCTTCAGACACTTTGTTGACGAAATTTGACGCAGGCTTCCAAACACTCTCCATATCTCTTTGACGCCTAACATTCTTGAGGCCTTATTCTTTGCTGCTATACATTGATTTTTCATTTCTGTATCATTAGAGACAATAACACCCAAGTCCTTGATACAGGCAGTTTCTTCCAATTTAATGGTACACATAAAATAATCTACTCTATCCTTCTGATTTCCAAAATGCATTACTTTACATTTATTAATATTAAATTTCATATTCCATTTCTTTGACCAGTTAATTAGTTCATTTAAATCAGATTGTAAAATATTATCTCTTACCATAATGTGCAATCACTGTGGTGAAAATATTATTAAAAAATAGAAAGAGTTTGGAATCACTAACAAAGTGCAACAAAAGAAGGGAAGAGCAGCAAATCTCTCAAAGATCTCTTGGTAGTTTCTTTTCAACTTTTGGCCTTGTATGAATAAGAAACAGATTAGGGAGAAAGAAAGGTGAGATGCTAGTTAGGGTTGGGTTTTTGGTGGATTATGGGTTTTTAGTCATATGTCCCCTTAGTTTAATTAATAACGTTGGTAGTTTAAGTGTAAAGATTGTCACTCTTTGAACAGATGCCATTTTAATAATTTATTTTTATATACATACGGTAGCCTATTTTATCATTGTTCACACGTTTCAGATTCAATAGCTTAGAGAACACATTTGAATAAAAAAAAGGCTTACATAAAAAAAATTTGAAATACCTAAATATCATTCAAGGGGTAGTAACAGAACTAATGAGAGAGAAAGGTGAGATGCTAGTTAGGATAGGGTTTTTGGTGGGTTTTTGCACTTGGGTTTTTGGGTACCAATCCTGCTTACCAATAAAGTTCACTGCAAAAGTTGTTTTAATATAGGGTCTATACCCTCGCTATAATACAAGCTTCTTCATCAGTTCATTTGAAATAAAACTTAATTAGGTTATATAAAAAAATAAAAAAACTTGTCCTGTAAAATTTGTTACCTAGTTAGTTAGTTAGTTGCCCTATAAAGGGAAAGAGCAAGTTTGTACGCAATGTATGTGTGTGTAGACTTGGTTGTGACTGTTAGTTTTAAAAGTTATCCTATTCAGTGTATGTTTATTGAAGCGTTTTTGCTCATTCATTTCTAAATATACTGTATGAATAAGTAACTTACAGTAGCTATTTATTTTGCAGCAGTGAATGATGCATAGCTATATTTTAAAATGTCTTTACACCAGAACTATCATAACCACTGTTGTAATCCATTAAAAAAAGCAATTTTGAAAAGCTTGAGACCACTACCACTAGTTTATAACAAAAACTTATGTTAAGTAGCTACCTTGAATGGAAAGTGTGTAGTAGCTAGGCCAGGGGTCGGGGAACCGGGGTAAATTACCCCAAATGGGGTAAAAATGAAAATCTCGGGGTAATGAAGGCTCAATAAACATATAAATAAAATTGCACAAAAATTTATTATTTAATAAGCGAGGCTAATTACACTAGGCAACAAATTTCAACTTTTTTTTTGTTACAGACACGTGAACTACTGATTCCTACTAAAGCGGTGATGCTGATTTCAGATCTGATATCAAAATTTCTCTATCACGTCCAGATTTTGTGTAACCGAAAACCCCTATTTTTCATTTTTTTTCTCACCCGGTTCTATTACGAAAGCCGTCTAAGCTACTTTTCCGTGCCACGTTTTATGTTAAGCATACTTAAATAATTAGTGAACAGGGATGTCTTTCCTCCTTTATTCTGGCTTAAGACAGACAGCGGAATTCCGCTGGCGGAGTTACCACCCCTGCGCCCAACCATCCACCCAAAGCGCGTTAGTATTTTGTTGTTACTACTGAATGGCAAATTCCTGTTCTTAAGTGAAACTTTGGTGTGTCCTCTTCCTTTGTCGCTTGTAGGATGACGAGCTCTCCTTCTGCAGGAACCAACAATAATCTCCCATCATATTTGGGTTGAAATTACCTTGGTATCTGTTTTCCATAACTGAGATCTGTTGGTGGAAGCGCTCACCATGCTCGTCACTTACAGCCCTAAGGTTGGCCGGGAAGAAGTCAAGATGAGAATGTAAAAAATGAATTTTCAAAGACATTCTGCATCCCATTATTTCATAAGATTTAAGCATGTTTTCTACGAGTTTACGGTGGTTTTCAGCTTTGTGGTTTCCAAGAAAATTTTTGACAACTTCAACGAAAGATGTCCATGCTCCTAGTTCATTCTCATTTAGGTTAGATGGAAACGATGAGTCGTGGATGACACTGCGGATCTGTGGTCCAGTGAAACTCCAGCTTCTAGCTTAGCATCTGTCAATATTCCTTTGAATTTATCCTTTAAATATTGGAAACCACTACCTTGATGATCCATACCCTTCACGAAATTTTTCATAAGGCCAAGTTTAATGTGAAGTGGTGGAAGATGTACTTTCTGAGGGTCAATAAGTGCTGGGTGTTTCACATTGTATTTACCAACAACATGTTCAGTTCTAGATGGCCAATCATGTTTTTTGTAGTGGTTCTTGTCATCTCTGCTGTTCCATAGACACAAAAAGCACATATGCTTTGTGTAGCCCAACTGTAACCCAAGAAGTAATGATACAACTTTAAGGTCGCCACAAATATTCCATGTGTGGTCCTTATATTTGATGAGTCTTAGCAGCAGTTTCATCGATTCATAAGTCTCATTAAGGCCAGTGGCATGTGCTACAGGTATTGAAGGTTTTTCATTGCCGTTGTGCAGTAATACAGCTTTAAGGCTAGCTTTACTAGAGTCAATGAACAGTCTCCATTCTTTTGGATCATAGCGACAGCCAATCCCTTGCATCAGACCACTGATATCGTGGCAGAAACAAACGTTTTCTTCCTGTAAGTAAAATGATGAAAACTGCAAATGGCGATGGCGGAAATGGGAAACTTTGGTGTTTGGTTGGAGAAGATTAAATTCTTGAAGTCTTGAACCAAGCAACTCTGCCTTTTCTTTTGGTAATTCCAAATCGCGCACTAAGTCATTTAACTCCGCTTGACTTAACAAATGTGGGGAAATATTTGCATCTGGAACATATATGCCATCTTTCCCTGTTTCTATATCACTAGCAGAATCTTCAGATGAACTGCTGTCTGTTATCGTTGCTGGTGGAACTGGTGGTGGATTTGTTTCATCATGTGGTACTGGTTTCATTGCTGATTCGCAGTTTGGGTACGTGATCTTTGATTTGTTTTTCTTTGTGAAACCAGCAATCTTTGTCAAACAAAAATAACAATCATTGAAGTGATTTTTCGGCTCACGCCAAACCATGGGGACTGAGAACGGCATAGCTTTTCTTTTACCATTCATCCAAGCTATTAACATTGCATTGCACTGTGCACAGCAAATATGTGGTGCCCAGTCCCTCTGTTGGTCTCCTAACTTACAGTCAAAATAACACTTGTAGGCAAGTTTAATCTTTGTTGTTATGTTTCTACGTTGTGGCTTAGGTGTATATTGTCCACAGACAAAGCAGAAGTTGTCTGGGTGATTTACACAAGCACGTCTATTTGATGCCATTTTGAATTACCATACAATATCTGAAAAAACGTAGAAAGTAATTATTACGATGTGCAAAATAAAAAGAAATACACACCGTAGTACAAAACAAATGCTATAAAAACACACAAGTCACCACAACCTGTCACTTGCTCATCAGCAGAGAGCTTCAACAACCGTTCTGCTTGACTGTCACGTAGCGACTGACCGTTGGGCGTTCCCGTTACTATGCTCTTGACTCAGTGTTGCCAACTCGGGATAAATTTTATTTATCAAAATTGTTCGAATTTGTATATAGTTGGCAAAAAAAATTGCTTTAACCTTGAAAAGCAAGTTTCATATTACTGGCATTAAGCCGATTAAAACCAAAATCTGGACGTGGTAGAAAATTTTACTAAAAGTGATTTGCATTTTACACAAAATCTAGACGTGATAGAAAAAATCTAATTATAGATTTGAAATCAGCATACCGAAATTAGCTAGGAGCACCTATTTGGTCTTCTGTAACAAAATCTTTGTTGCCTAGTGTTATCAAAGTTATATTTTTTTCGAACAAATAATTTCAAGTCTAGGGGGTAATATCGTTGTACACAAATATATTTTGGGGTAATACCCAAAAAAGTTCGCCGACCACTGAGCTAGGCTAACTGTTTAAAAAAACTTAATCAACTTGAGGAGCTATGTAATTTATTCGACCACTCTTCCAGTGAAGTCTTCACTTTTATTACATCTCCAGATAAAGAAGAGTAGGCCTACTATTGAGGATACGGTAGTGATTGTGAGCTTAATTTAAGATACAAAATCAACGCAAATCTTGGGGAGCTAGCCGTTTCGCCAGTAAAATTAAATAGTCCAACGTAGAGCATCATTGACAAAACACTAGCTACAACTCCTGTAGATGAGTTTTTTATAGGGTTGCCAGATTTTTAAAATGCCCATGCGGGACAAAATATTTTCTGAGGTTTTTTTGAAGACCAAATTTTTTTTCGAATTGAAACTAGATTTCTTCAACGATTACAACAAAGAAAATTATAAAAAATTTTATTACAATAATATTTAACAATTAAACATCGTGAATAAATTGAAATTATTATACATAATATTGAAATTCTAAATCAATTCATCCCTAAAAAATTTGCTTAAAAAATATTTTTTGCAGGACATTTTGAACGCGGGACATTTTGAACGCGGGACATTTTGAACGCGGAATTTTGAAGCGGGATTTTTGGATCAAATGGGGGACTGTCCCGTAAAATATGGTATTTCTCCTTAGGCATACCTTTCATCCGAATATTGTAAAAAGTCAGTTAATATATATATATATATAGATATATATATATATATATGAGGGGTCGCGCGTCTTAAAGTACCTAAGCGCCACACAAGCGAAAACGTGTTTTTCATGGATATCACTATTTTCACCTTCCTCTATCGCGTGGTTTGGGTTATAATGACCTTACGACACTAAGTATGGTTGAAAACCTTATGAAGCGAACTACTTTTTTCACCTCTATCGCCAGCCAAAAGTTCACCCAAAGTTCGGCAAAATAAGAAAATCAAAAAATTAAAAAAATATATATTAAATATAAAATATGAAAATCTATTCCAAAAACTCATCAAATCTTCATTAGCATACTTAGAACTCTAATTTAGTCAAAAAATGAACGTTCTAGCTCAATTAATAACAGAGATACTATTGCCAGAATGTTGCCGAACTTTGGAGGCGATTTCTGACGAATTTTAATTTTGGCGCTTAGGTACCTTAAGACTCGGGACCCCTTTATATATATATATATATATATATATATATATATATATATTAATATAATATATATATATATAATATGAAAATAAATATATAAAAATAAAACATTCGTGGCCAATGTATGTAGGCCAACAGATATGATATGCCTGTGTGAGTCATATGGCCCACGCATGTAGGCCATCGGATTCAAGAGGTTAAATGTGAGCAAGTCTCCTGCACACCTTTACACATAAAGCAATATGATAAAATAATATCGGGAAAATAAGAAAAACAAAAAATATTTCACTACAACTGGACGGTGACCACCGGCTCTAGATCAACCGGCCCACCGGGCAGCTGCCATCTGCCCGAAGGCCCAATCCGCCCCTGTTTTGTCACGGAAAAGACACTATGGAAGACAATGACACTACAATTTCAAAGATTTAAATTCGCTGATGAAGCCCAGTTACCATGGAAACCAATAAATGCGTTAAAGCGGAAACTGCATTTTATTATTATTATTTTTTTTTTTAACCAGCGAATACCTTTAAACTTAAAAACAATATCTATATTCATTGTTTCTAGTAATACCCTCGCAAATGAATGGTTTCCTTGAAAATGCATATGTTTTCCATGACAACTGGCCTTTGAAATATCTGTCTCTCTTTACTTGTGTATTTTGTCGTACAGAGGACACGTATTATGCAGCCGGGATATATATAGGATGTCCATAAATTATCTTTGGAAATTCAATTGAAATTGAATTAAATTTGTAAAAATAATTTATGAATAATATATATATATATATATATATATGTGTGTGTGTGTGTGTGTGTGTGTGTAGGGGATGATGATGGTGATGTTTATCTGTCTGTCTGTCTGTCTGTTCTATGTTCCTTTATACACGCCTAGACAGCTAGGATAACCTGCATCTGGGATTGGTTCCCTGAACAGCTATGCCTGCTAGGGTAATCATTACCTAGGAGTGAGTCCCTTAAACAGTTTAGGTAATCTGCACCCAATTTAGTATCCACATTAAAGTAGAACCAAGGAAAGTTTTAGTAACACACTCGCCCCTTCCAGCCCCCTCGATCCCGGGGGGGCTTTTGCTGCGCAAGGCGCAGTGGGCATTCTAGTATATAATATATATATATATATATATATATGGGATGAATTTCACAATTAAACACGTGAAATGAATGAATGATGCAAACTCACAAGGAAAAAGAAAAATGATTCCAAGGCCTTTCATGTATTCAGAAGTATACCTCGTCACCTCATTCCCTGACGAGGTGTACTTCTGAATACACGAAAGGCCTTGGAATCATTTTTATTTTTCCTTGTGTGTTTGCATCATATATATATATATAATATATATATATATATATATATATATGATGCTTAAAATATACAGTACTTAAAATATACTTAAAAAATTACAACTCTCTCTCTCTCTGTGTCTGTCTGTCTGTCTGTCTGTCTCTCTCTCTCTCTCTCTCTGTGTGTGTCTGTCTCTCTCTCTCTCTCTCTCTCTCTCTCTCTCTCTCTCTGATTCTGCCATTAGTAAACAATGTATCAGTTTTGTGTCTGAAAATAACACGTCTGACATGCTGCGTCATTTATCATGTATAGGTATTTAAATTACTTTTATGAGCACTAAAATTAAGTGTGCATACACACACACACACACACATGAATATATGTATATATTAGAGTTTACCCAATATATTTAAGGGCATAGTTAAATAAATTATTAAGACAACATCCAGCGTGGAGACACGTTTTATTTTCATGTTAACATCATCATACATGCGGGAATATATCGTTGTGTTAACAAGTAATTCGTAATTACTTCATTAAGGTAATTAAATGACATTGAAATATGTCAACAAGGTGATCCAGGAATATACATAAATCGTCCTAAAATACTTGCTGCAAGTGCGCCCTTATATATTCAGTTGTTTGTATAATGGGGTTCTTTAATCTCCCTAGCAACATTTAAGGGTATATGATGTAGGGGACCTAAAGCTTTACGTGGGATCCGAACCACGGGTCGCTACATAATCTGCCCTCCAACTATAATACGATCCAGACCCAATGTCGTTTAACTTCGCTGTTAATAAACATTGACCACGATTATATGTCCGAAGGTCAATATATATATATATATATATATATATATAGATATGGTGGCGCAAAAGTCAAGAACCATAGGCACATTTTATTAAATTATAATAAACGTTCGAATTGGTGGCCTTCCACTTGGAGACACTTTCTGACGCATTGAATGCATGATGTTTGAACATTCCTTAACACATTGGTACTGATTTTGGCACACTCAGATGTGATTTTATCCTTTAGAGAACGTATGGTTCTGTATCGATCTGCATAGACTACCGACTTGAGATGGCCCCACAAGAAAAAGTCAAGAAGCGTGAGGTCTGGAGACCTAGGTGGCCATTCGACGGGCTCTCGCCGTCCAATCCACTTGCTTGGGAATGTTTCATCTAAAGAGCTCCGGACGATGGTTGCGAAGAAATGTGGTGGTGCACCATCCTGCCAATGGAATGTCGTCCAGTATGGGCATCAGAAATGTTTGCAGCATACGCAGATATGTTTCACCTGTTACATTGCCGTCGAAAAAGTACGGACCAATTAACCGATCCCCCAGAGCGCAGCCCACACCATAATTCGTGGATCGAATTGCACATGTCCTTTCTCCATCCAGTGGATTTTCTCATTGGCCCAATAGCGTGCATTATGCCTATTGACACGACCGCTGAGGTGAAATATCGCTTCGTTGCTGAACATGATCCTTCGTTGAAGCTGTCGATGTTGTAGAAACCACTGGCAGAACTCTACACGACGGTCTGTGTCGTCACCGTG